>AP028452.1:8819136-9178775 GCA_036509395.1 Antheraea yamamai | reverse complement strand
TTCTTCTTCTTCTTCTTCCTTAGCTGCCCGGCCAGGGTGGAAATCCGTAGGGATTTCCCCATGTAAAAAAAAAAAAAGGTATGTGGTGACGCCGGTGCGATGTCGACGTCACCGATGGGTGCGGTGCATGCGGGGGGTTCTATGCTAAATTTAAGTGGACTGTAAGTGCGGGGGTGCTATATTTGATCTTCAACTATTGTGATCAGTTACGACTAAGGAAACAAGGGTAGGAAGGAAACTTGACACATACCTCGCGGCGATGCAGTCTCCACGTGGCTAGCCGGCTAGGTGATTCTCGTTTCTTTTCCACTGGGTTTCCTCCCTCACAACACTTATTGTTTATAATATGTGTCGGCACGTATGTAGCGATGCGTTTATTTCTCACTCGACCATGCGAAAACTCAAACAACAATGTGCGACGGGCTAACTACAAGACGATAGCAGTCGAACTCACAATGGCGGAAACAGTCGAACACTGGCGGCCGCAATCGAAACTAGCGGCGCGAGCGTCGCGATACCGAACTAGCATGTACCAGGAAAAGGTGATTGGGCAAGACTAGAAAGGTGGCGTGACCTGATCGCAATTAATTGGTCGGGCTTCAAAGTGGCATAATTTAATCCATAATCATCGTCATCTCATAATCATCATCATCCATAATAATCGGCTTGAAGGGTTCCCTTCAAAATGACTAATCTAAATCGAATCTATATCAAATCAAGTCGAATCTATACCAAACTAAACCGAATCTATACTAAGCTGCGGGGTGGTAGGGTGTCTGTACCCGACTGGATCGCGACCACCGTACACCAGGTGGAACACCCGCCATAGTGACACGTTTGGGCGTGTCGCGTTCCGGGATCAGCCGGTGTATATCCAGCAACCGGGGGGGGGGGGCTGTCCCTGACTGGGTCGCTTTCAGGCCGGCATGACAGCGGCGACCGGCGATGGATAGTATGTCTTTCGGTGGTCGCCATTGTTTTTGGATTGTACTGTGCTGATCTGATGGTACTGTACTGATGGTAATCAGGCACAGTACAGTCACTTTGCCGAGCTACAATAAAAAAAAAAAAAAAAAAAAAAAGCTAAATCGAATCTACACTAAGTTAAATCGAATCTACACTAAACTAAATCGAATCTACACTAAGTTAATCGAATCTACACTAAGCTAAATCTAAGGTATTCTAACCACTGCTATTGCTGATTAGGCAGAGGACAGAGACGAATAACAGGACGTAAATACGATCAGGTTGCGGTTTTAACTCGAACAATGCGAGTAATTCTATTAGCTCCGGGAAATACTTCCTCAACAACGCCTAATGGCCAATGCATAGGTGGTGTATTCCATTTTTGACGCGACTGCAATGTGTGCAAATAATCTGTTCTCCAACGCTTCCAGAAAGACTGGACGAGTTTATCCAGTAAATCGTAACGCGAAAGAACATGCAATCGATCTTCATCTATATCTCTATAAGGTAGGTACTTGAGAGGAGTATTCAACGACCATTTGATGCGGTTTTCAGCTAATACTTGCGCGAATTCAGTGTTAAAATACTTTAATCTTATAAATGCATTGAATTCTGTGATATTACGTTTAGCTCCTACGTAATTTGTGCCATTATCCGAATACATTTGCCCCACAGGGCCACGACGCGACAAAAATCTTTTAAACGCTGCCATGAAGCTTGATGTGCTTAGGTCGCCTACTAATTCTATATGAATTGCACGAGTTGTCATGCAAACAAAAAGACAAACGTAAGCCTTCGTCGAGCGAATACCTAAATGGACCGGTGTAATCCGTTCCGGTATGTGCAAATGGCTTAACTGACTCTACTATACGACAAGAACGATGGTCGGCCATTTTCGGAGCAGCAGCTCTCGGATGGAGCCTATAGCATGGCACACATTTGTGTACCCTAGAGCGAATCAAATTACGAGCGGAAAATATCAAGTATTTTTGTCGCAGGATCGACATCAACAAATCAGGACCAGCGTGACAATTTATTTTGTGATAATAATCTACTAAAAGATTAAGAACACGGTCCTTTCGCGGCAAAACCACCGGGTGCATCTGGTCAAATGCCAAGTTTGATTGGCTCAAACGGCCACCAACTCGTATGAGCCCATCTTGTAAGAAGGGTTTCAAACGCTGAAATGCGCTACTACAGGGTTTGTTGCATTTAAGATTCTTCAATTCTGTTTCAACAGGTGCGGGCGAGATGTACCTTTATCTAGGTACTCGATTCTAACGTCGTCGTAAGCTTGTTTCAACTTAGGAGATGCTAGCATTTTTCTTTCTAAACAATAAAAACGTTTTTCAGCTAATCGATGAGAATCACCGAGAGAAAAAATATCACCCTTAAAGGGAAGCGCGACAACATAACGACCGTCTTCCTCTCGAGTAGTCGTACGGCTATAAAACTCATCACAGGCTTTGTCTTCTGGGCTGAGAATAGGAGGATTACTGACTTCTTCAATTTCCCAAAATTTACGAACGGCGGCTTCTAGTGGCTCGGTGGTGCAGCAGTAGGACATGGTCGAGTAAGAATCTATGCGAGTGGGAGCGGTACCTACAATAACAAACCCAAGAACTGTTTCCAGTGCGTGCGGTGCGGTTTGTGACGGATGACTGGGAACCTTACGTGATAACAGGAGGTGTGGGAAAATCGAAGCTCCAACCAACATCTCAATATCTCCTGGAATAGCATAAGTATCGTCGGCCAAAGGTAAGTCACCAAAATTCGACAACAATGAAGTGTTGACTGAGATCGTCGGCAAACGTTCAGTCACCTTATCCACAACTAACGAATCCATATCAAAACTAATTGTCCAGTCAAAACGTGAGCGAAATTTAATTTTTACAGAGCCCTGAATGGCTTTTACGGAACCTCTAATTCCCTTTACAACAGAACATACTGAGTGATTATTTATATTTAAACCAAGGCGTTGACAACACTCGAGAGTTACAAAATTACTCTGCGAAGCGCTATCTAAAAGAGCGCAAACACTATGTTCCTTCCCACAAGTATCTACAACGATTACACGAGCGGTCGCGAGAAGCATAGTAGTAGGAGTTCGCGATAACGATAACGAGCACAATGCAACATCATTTGAACGACCTGTGTGAGCGGCAATGGCGCGCGCGTTCACAGTGTCCGACTGCACGTGGACAGTGGGCGTTCGCGAGGCAGTGTCAGTTAACGACAGCGCGATCGCGTATTGGCCGGGCACCGAGTTTGTTTCGGACGAAACCATACCACGGCGCGATAAACCAACTCTGCTCACATTAGATGCGGCATTATTATCATTAAAATGAAGCAATGTATGATGCTTGCTTTGACATCTACGGCAACTAGAATTGGAATTAGAAAAAGAAACACGATGTCCAATTATTGACCCGAACAAATTTATAACGCTCACTAGGTGTAAGTTTTAAGAAACTCGAGCATTTATAAATATGGTCATGATGAGCGTGACACAACGAACAAACAGACTGCGATGTAGTATTAACATATGTCTGAGTGGATTTGAGTGGTTTGGATACCACCTCCATTCTACGATCATAAATAATTTTCTTTGTAACTTCATGTTTTGGTAACGAAGTCCGTTGCAATATTTTAATTTGATCTCGCACAAATAACGATAATTCATCGAAAGATGGCATTTTACAACTACGCTTATCTGATTCGAATGAACGTGCAGTTTCTGCATCTAATTTCTTTAGGGCGAGATATACAAATACAAAATCTGAGAGATCATCGACTTTCAAGTTTTTTAAAGCGGCGACCGAGCATGCGAATTTATCTAAAAATTGTTCTAAATTATTAGACGATGCAGACGAAATAGGTTTTAATTCAAACATTAGATCTAGATACGAAGTGGCTAGTAGTCGTTTATCTTCGTATTTATTTTTAAGAAGATTAAAAATCAATAAATAATTGTCTGCGCATGGTGTTATACCGGCGCAGGTGGATCGAGCCTTGCCAGTTAACTTCCCTATTAAAAAATACATTTTTTCTGAGTCTGTTAATGACGTATTATTATGTACAGTACTTTCGAAGCTAGCGAAGAAAAGTGGCCAATTTTTTATATCGCGATTAAACTCAGGAATCTCAATTGGAGGAAGCCGAGATAGTCTATTATGGCTCACTGGTTTGATCTCTGTTTCCGACTGTATTATTTTGGCGGCTCGCTTTACACAACCTAATAAATCTTCGAACGATGACAGCGATTGATAATCAATTACTGACGCGGAATTTAAACTTAATTCTAGACTAACTATTTTGTCTAAAATGGTTTCAAATTCGCTATGCAAGATATCTATGGTTTCCATTTCACACAAAAATGATTCTCTTGATGCTGCATTAGAACTAAGATCCTTCACGCGATCACAAATGCTTTGCATGCGAGCGAATATTCTATCTCTTTTTGCATATAACACTTTTAACTGTACATCCAAGTTTTGTGTAAGTGCCATGATGATTCAAAATAAACAAAATAAAAACAGAATACTTCCGTATATATTCAAATGCACTTCTGAAATAAACAAAACAAAAACAGAATACGTCCGTATATATTTAAATGCACTTCTAAAATGATAAGCTTGAAAATTTACGTATCGTATGTACGTCTCTGTCACCGTGGTCTATATAACGAAAAAAAATATAAATACACTACAAAAAATAATACCGAGATAACTTTTACATAAACTGCCTCGATAATTAGAAAAAACTAGAATATATAGGTAGGTACGCATCGACGGAAATAATACCGAGATAACTTTTACATAAACTGCCTCGATAATTAGAAAAAAACCAGAATATGTAGGTAGGTACTTATCGACGCTCACTGAGCTCGCTTCTTAACCAATGCTAATAATAATTATGAGATTCTACGCGAGGTGAACGAAATATTACGAAAACAAATTAAGTATAACTTGTAATGAAATACTTTTCAACAATTTATTTATATTATAAAGATGTTAAATTGTTTATCCACAGTTTTTTAAATTTCTAACTTAGTTCCTAAAATCATGTACTTAGTCTTTATAAGGTTTCGTTTCAGATAGTTTTTCTCAGACCATTCATATATTTTATTCAAATCAGTATTTATATTTTCCATTGCTGTTTGCATTTGCATTTGCAAATTTGAATTTGCATTGTGTTGCATTTTCTTCGGAAAAAGGTTTGTAAATCTAGGTGTCATCAGCATATAAATGGATATTGCTAAACTTCACCAGTTTGTGTGAGATCAGCGGTCAAAAGTATAAATAAGAGGGGGCTCAAAATAGAACTCTGAGGCACACAGAAAAATATTGCGAGAAAAAAATGTTACTCGTGATATTTTTCTTACACCCGTCTGAAATTCGATAACCACTTGTTGACACCTATTAGTCAGATATGGTGTAAACCAAAGTTTAGTTGACTCAGATATTCCGTAGTATGGCAATTTTGATATGAGTAATTCTCTATCTAAGCAATCAAATGCCCTTGAAAAGTCAATCCATAATTTTAGATAACATTTTAGATAATTTTAAATATCTGTAAATAATTTGATTATCATATTTCTTATAATTATTATACACTGAGAGACTATCTTATACAAATAAAAATTGTATGTACTTAAGGAAACTAGAGGTTTGTTGTATTTTGCGTCAAATTTTATTTTACTAATCAATGAACTAGTAATTATATATCTAATCACATTTGAATAATTGGATTGTTTAATTCTAAATTGCCTCCTGAGACACTGCCACCTTTTTTTTTTAACGTGGAGAAGTAATCCTCAAGGGACACCCAGCAGCCAGGCGGGGTCCTGAGTAGTGTCGACCGCCCACTATGTAAACGTGGTGGGACGGTGTCCAAAGACGACGTTTACCGACTAAAAAAACTCCACGAAGAACCGTGCGCCGCACGTTGGGGGCGTCACAGGGTTGCGTAAGCAAGCTCTGCAACGCATCCAGTGGTAGGCGTTTGACCCACGCCACACCCGACTGAGGCAGCCCGGTTCTCCGACTGCCTCCCAGTCTGCCGAACCCGTGCAATGGTCAGGTCCCCGCCCCTTCCCCCCTGGGTTCAGCCGGCAGCGGAAAGGAAGATCCCTCCGCCACCACCTCGCTGTTGATTTTTTAACGAGGTTGACTCTTCATCACCACATCCCTCTCAGGAGGCCTCTCCGTCCTAGACTAACCTAGCCCTAATATTCCCTCCATCCGTCCTACTGGCCCTAGCGCAACCCTCCTAGCCTACCTACCTACTCAACTCTACGCCCCTAAACCCTAGTCTTGCCTACCAACTCAGTAAGTAGACGAGCTAGAGATGACCTACAAGACACTGCCACCTGAGACACAGGATTACCTAGGTGGCAGCGCTCATATGTAGAATTCATCAATTTTTAATCTACTTTTTGATAGTTTGCGGTCCATAATTCTAGTTGTCTAGTATAGTCTAGTTGTAATTTTCTAGGTGGTAGAGCTACGCTGAAGCTATTAATGGTGTCAGCATGAATGGGCCGGCTCGCCCGGGGTACTACAACCCGACCCACAGAAAACCGACGGGAAGTAACAGTGCTTGCATTGTTGCGTTTCGTTCGGTCAGTGAAAGCGCCGGACGCCCACCTGCCCTCCCCTTCCCCCGTCCTTTACTCCCCCTCTCCCCTAAGACAGGTTGGCAACGGACTTGCGACTCCCCTGGTGTTGCAAGTGTGTATGGACGGTGGTGATCACTTAATATCAGGTGACCCAGAGAGATGGGCCCACCCGCCCATCCCCTCAGGTCCGGCTACGGTGGCAGGAGGAGTTGGGCAAAGCGCCGCCTCCTCCTGCCAATCCTCCGTTGGCGGAGACGGCCACTTAGCGGGTCTGCCTCGCGGGCTCTCTCCGCCGCCTCCTTCTGCGAGATGACCTCCTCGCAGAAGGAGACCATCGCTCGCCAAGCCTGTTCGCTGCCGAGCATGGTCGAAACCACGCTCGGCAGCGATAAGTCCGGTCCTACCGCCGCCGCCAGAATGCGGCGCTGCTCTCCCCACGCAGCACACTCAGACAGAGTGTGCTACGCGGTATCTTCGTCAGCGCCGCACTCGTGGTAGGCGGCGGTCGGCTCCCTGCGCGCAATCCGGTGCAGGTACCACCCGAAACAACCGTGTCCGGTGAGTACCTGCACCAGTCGGAACGTCAGGGAGCCCCACTCCCTCCCAATCCAGTCCCGCAGGACCGGGCGGACGGCGTCCACGGTAAACCGCCCGAACCGCTCGTCCGCCAGGTCCTGCTGCCACCTTTCGACGGCGTCTCCTCTGAGACGCCGTCTCTCCGCCTCTACCTCCCTGGGAGCCGGAGGTTCCCCTCTTCGTTTCCTCGCCGCCGTGAATTCGTACACGGCGGCGAGAACTCCTGCCTCCAACTCCCAGGGTAGGGAGCCGGCGAGCGTGAAGGCCGCCGCCGAGGACACCGTTCGGTACGCCCGGATCGCCCTCTGTGCCACCGTGCGCTGCGCATTACGAAGCGCGCGCACGTTGGCGGCACCGAGGGCGTCGGCCCAGACCGGTGCCCCGTAGGCGGCCATCGCCCGCACGACTCCCATGTAGAATCGGCGGCACCCGGCGCGATATACTCTAGCCCGAGGTCTATCTGCTTCACATATGCTAACACACTTTTTTTTAAATCACATCGAATTATTAATGTGTGTGTATGCCTATTTCTATTAACACGTTCTAAAGTCTACACTGTTCAATACATTTGAACATAAGATATCGTTGGATTCATTTTAATTGTTGAAATAACGCACATGAATAACACACTGTATACTTTTATACCTTGGAATAAAAAATAGAAGTTTTTAAGTCGATGTTTTCCTTTATGTATATTCTATGTTCTAATCTTTATTTTACATCTCATATTTCTTTCACCATTTATTAACAATATATTATTTGTATTTGTAATTAGCTTCTTTGTCAGGGTTAGAGGAAGTTTTCATCCAGCGGTGGGGTAAATAGAACCTAAAATTGTTATATTAGGCGATGATATGATTATCCTTCTTAAATAGTTTCGCAGCTTTATTCAATTGTTTTGCCTTATTACTCAATAATGATTTTGTATCATCTCGCGTCAGTAGCTATCCACCATTAATCCGTCGTAGCTAAAGTGTAAATGATATTAATTTCGAGCTTTCTGACTAATTGCAAAGTAGATTAGTTATGAGTTGCATGTATACACAGGTGCATCGACACGGGGACCGCACGCCGGTCGACTCGACAATGTCCTTCAGCTCCAATTCAGATGAACTCAAGCTTCGCACAGAACGCTACGGATACGGCCAGCTCACCGACGTACGTATATATCTCATCAGTATTTGCTGTTTGTCGTAGGTAATGTAGAGGATAGCGAGTGCATGTGAAAAATGTTCTGTATACATTTATGCTTGTATGTAACAGAAAGGCAAGCGCACCGGGTACGAGTTGGGAAAGTACTTGCGCCAGCGCTACGATGGGCTACTCTCTCCGCAGTACAACCGCTCAGAGCTGTATGTGCGTTGCACTGACTCTACGCGCACCAAAATGACGGCACTCACTGCGCTCGCTGCGCTCTACCCGACTAGTTCAAACTACGCCGACAACTGGAGCCGCTCCCTCGCCTGGCAGCCCATACCTTACACCACCTTGCCCGCCAAGTATGACTCTGTAAGTATTTGAGTCTCTGTCAGATATTACTATACTATCAAAGAAATTATATTTACTGATCACAAAATATGAACATAACTCAAGAGATCGTTCCTTTCACGGCACGCAAGCATAATAATACAACATATAATATAAAACAATTTTTAAATAACATTTACATGAACTGAAATATATAAAGAAAGTATAAAGAATATTCCAGTTGAATGCTGAATATTTTAACAACCGATTAGCTAGCAACAAAATATCGACGACTAGGCGAGGAACTAAACCCAAACTTATTCTTTGTGATTTTGTCATAATTGCTTAGGAAACCAGTGGTTATTGTGTATACTCGCTTGATTTCAGAATTTGGCGGTGTTGAACTGTCCGACGTTCATGTCATTCTATAAGAGTGTGTTCACGAGCTCTTCTGAAAAAATGACCAAGTACCATAGTTTGTTCGAGCGTTGGAACGAATTTCTCAGTTTCAACACACGGCAATGCCGGTCATCTCTTACATGGTGTACGACGTGTACACGAGCCAGGTGAGCAGAGAGTGGCGGATCTTATTAGCCAACTCAATTGATGTGTATGACACTTATACATGAAATGCCATCTACAGATTGGGCTCGGAATCCCGCTTAGCGAAGAACTAGATGAGCTTTTCCCTGAGATCGAGAAAGCGGCTGGTACGGCGATAGACATCATATTCGGAGATGAAGATTATATCGCGCTGCAGGCAGGTCAGTTCACTGCTCTACTCGTTCATTTCCATTACAATATGCCTACTAATACTACTAAACCTTCGCGATAATGGATCTTATGGAAACAGTTTAAATAGCCGGTTATGATAAAAAACATAAAAAATGAATGTTGTCGTACTACCCTCATTCAAATTGTAGTTAAACATTTACGTGTTACATACTGAGACACATTTACTAGTTCCCAATAGCTGTGAACTCTTACTCTACAAAACACGTTTCTGAAGCTGTACCATCAAAAAACATCCAGAGATCATAATAGCTAGTAACGACGGGATATGTGTTACAGGTGTGCTACTCAACGAGTTTTTAGAGGTGTCGGAGGACGCGATAGAAGGTGAGGACACACAGCGTGTACAAATTCTATCCGCACACGACTACAATGTGTTCTCCTTTATGTCGGTGTTGCGGCTCGAGCCTGAAGAGATGCCCAAATATGGATCAGCAATTGCGCTCGAACTGCGCAAAGTCACTACCACCGGGAAATACGTCGTGTTGGTGAGTCTACTGCCCCTAGAGTAGTTCTGTAACTATGAATTACAATATACCGGACAGCATAACACACTCGTTGCTAGTTATTGTTTAAAATGTATGATACTAGGACATCTCTTGTACTCGATCGACTAGCAATAACACTCGTCGAATCTCAGTAAACAGTTTGCACTTTATAATGTGTGTCCCGTCGCCGAACGAAGCAATCAAGAGACCACCCCCACGTGTTTACTCTCTTGCGCTTTCATGCTCTTATCGTTTAAATAAATTTGTCTGAATACAGTGATCAGCCGTTTGTCACATCATCATAATATTTGTCATGCATAAATCACCCTCTTCTCTTGGCAGCCGGTGTACCTGCCCTCCCCTTGGGATCTGACGGAGCAATCAGTGCAGTACATGCAAGTATCGGGTTGTGATGATCTTCTCTGTGACTATGACCAGTTCGTGGACCTGACAGCTAATTACGTAATGAACGAAACGGATTGGCGCTCAGCTTGCGGCTTTACTGACGAACTCGAAGTGGACGACTCCAGCGTAGCCTAATATAACCTAATACCTCACCGGACAATAATTAACTCTCCTGCCAAAGTATATTGTAATAATGTATATAAAAATATTATTGAAGTTATACTTCTTTAGGCGCGTTATGAAAAAATGATGAGAGTGAAATTTTAATTTTTGTGACACAAAATTAACAGTATGAAGCTGTCTGCTTAACCGCTCATTAAGTCTCGAAAAAAAAGCTACCAACAAAATAGAAATTGAACCTCGATATTAGTCGCGCATGTTGGTACGCTCGTCGTTTTTTGTTTTTTTTTTTTTTTTGTCGTTTTTTTCTACAAACGTAGATTAAGGCGAAAGATAAAATTTTTGAACAGATTGTTATCTTGTTACGCCAAAGAAGTATAACTTCTAACGCGTGTACATAAGTACACACGCACTTTTTAAAGTAATAGACAAGTAATTGTTTATCGTAAAATGTTTTATATACAAACCTAATGTCAAGTGACTGCTGAAATGTAGCCCTTCAACAGGCTTCGTTTCATTGCGCAATCGAGATGATTTGACTAAAATAAACGGAGACTATTAGAATTTAAATCTCCAAGATAAAAGATCACGCTACGGCTTACTGTATAGTATCATATACCAGATCCCTTTATTCTTTGATCTAGGATGTATGTGCCTTTCACATTTTTCAAAACTGAGGTAAAGTACAAAACGATGATTGATTTATCAATGCAAACTAACTGCTCATTTCCTCCTTACCATATACCAGCTTATGAAGCGATCCCTTGCAACCTCAAGTGTATACGCTCATATGCTTCATACACTCATGGTTCTTGCACATTATAGCATAAGCTGTCAGACTGCCTCTTTGTCAAACGGTAATAACAGATATATATATGTTGTAATATGCTTTTGCTGTTGGTGAAAATAATTATATGGTTAATATATTTCTACTTAATAATAATAAATAATAGGTCTTCACCTATGAAATTGTCGTTCTGCAGTACTGGCCATTTCAAATCAAAATAATTTTTGTTTGGCTAAGAATTCTAATTTCAAATTAATTTTATTTTAAAAACATGGAATTCTTTTTCCAAAAGTAGTCATTTGTTTATTGATTAGTGTTACATTTTCATCGCATTTCAATCTTTTTTGTCATCATGGATACGTTAAAAATTCGAGTAATTATGGAATATGAGTACCGTCGTGGCAGCAACGCGGCACAAGCGGCACGCAACATCAACGACGTTTACGGAGCTAACCCTACAAACCAACGCACCATCTGCTATTGGTTTGCTCGCTTCCGTTCTGGGAATTTCGACCTGAAAAATGAACCTCGCGGTCGTCCGAAGACTTTGGTCGACAATGACGAACTAAAGGCGATTGTGGAAGCTGATGATACACAATCTACGGCTGAACTAGCAGCAGCTTTCGACGTTAGCGTCAAAACAATATTGGTCCATTTGCGTCAAATTGGAAAGGTAAAAAAGCTTGACAAATGGATGCCCCACGAACTCAATGATCGCCAGCGCGAAGTACGCGTCGAGACGTGCCTTACACTGCTCAACAGACACACAAATGAAGGAATTTTGAACCGCGTTGTTACCTGCGATGAAAATTGGATTCTGTTTGATAACCGCAAGCGCTCAGCAAGTTGGTTGGATCCTGGTTCAGCACCTAAACAATGCCCTAAACGAAAACTTACCCCTAGAAAAGTGATGGTCACTGTTTGGTGGTCTAGCGCCGGTTTGATTCATCACAGCTTCTTACCAAACGGGGTGAGCATTACTGCAGATGTGTACTGTGAAGAACTGAACACAATGATGGAGAAGCTGGCACATCTCCAACCAGCATTGGTCAATCGCTCGTCTCCGCTGCTCCTGCACGACAACGCGCAACCTCATACTGCACAGCAGACGGTCTCCAAGTTGCAAGAACTGGGGTTGGAAGTTCTCCGTCATCCGCCCTACTCACCAGACCTTGCGCCTACGGACTACTACTTTTTCCAGAATTTGGATAACTCCTTGGTGGGAAAAAAAATCAATACCCGAGAGGCAGTACAAAATGCCTTTGAAGAATTTGTTGCCTCCCGTCCAGCTGATTTCTTTAAAAAAGGCATCAATAAACTGCCACTGCGTTGGCAAAGATGCATTGATTGCATGGGTGATTACTTCGATTAATACAAATAAAAAATACATGAAAAAAATTCGTTTCAATTTTTTCATAAAAAACGGCAAGTTCATAGGTAAAGACCTAATATTTTAGGGAAATACGTACAATTGAAAATACTGTGTGTTGATTTAAGTCGGCACTGTTCAGAAGGACCGGCTGCCGGATTGGTGTAATAGAGGATGGGGCTCCCTGACGATCCGTCTGGTGCAGGTGCTGACCGGGCACGGGTGCTTCGGTTGGTACCTGCACCGGATAGTACGCAGGGAGCCGACCGCCGTATGCCATCAGTGCGGCGTTGACCCGGACACCGCGCAGCACACTCTGTCTGAGTGTGCTGCCTGGGAGGAGCAACGCCGCACTCTGGCTGCGGCGATAGGAGGGGACCTCTCGCTGCCGAGCGTGGTTGCGGCCATGCTCGGTAGCGAGGATGTGTGAAAAGCGATGGCCTCCTTCTGCGAGGAAGTCGTCTCGCAGAAGGAGGCGGCGGAGAGGGTCCGTGAGCGGGACCCTCAAAGTGGCCGTCTCCGCCAACGGAGGACGGGCAGGAGGAGGCGTCAGTTTGACCGCCTCCTCCCTCTGTAACCGGACCAGGGAAGATGGGTCGGGGGGCCCATCTTCCCATTGCACAGGTCCGGTGGACGGAGGAGACGGCCGGTGTGTACATGGCTGTCTCCCATCAGGACGGGGCCTGGCGGCGGCGCTTTTACTGCTGGGCCAACCGCTGGGGCGGCACGATGAAGTCTATAGAGATCTCGTGCCGCCCCAACTATAGCGGAAGACGTACACCGTGGGGTTTTAGTCCGTGCGAGTCGGACATAACCCACTCTCTCCCCCGAGAGGGTGGTGAATCCATAAGGGATTTCCCCACGTTAAAAAAAAAAGTTCAGAATAACGCATGGCACGTATTATTATCTATACTCTATACTAATATTATAAAGAGGTAAAGTTTGTGAGTTTGTGACGTTGTGGCGTTGTAAGGGGTAATCTCAGGAACTACTGGTCCGATTTGAATAATTATTTCAGCGCTATATAGCTCATTTATCGAGGAAGGTTATAGGCTATATATCATCACGCTAAGGTCAATAGGAGCGGAGCACAGATGAGAAATGTTTCAAAATCGAGATGTTTTTTCTTTTTGAGAGCTTCTGCTGTGTGTCAGCGTTAGCCCAGAGTAATAACTATTACTACGTGGACGAAGTCGCGGGCAGGGGCTATAATCTATATACTAATATTATAAAGAAGTAAAGTTTGTCAGTTTGTGACATTGTAGGGGGTAATCTCAGGAACTACTAAACCGATTTTATATTATATTATAACCACGTTATTTGTGAGTGTCATAAGCTATATATCATCACGCTAAGATGAATAGGAGCGGAGCAACAATGAAAAATGTTTTCAAATCGGGGTAATTTTTCCTTTTGAGAGCTTCCGCTGCGTCTTAGCCCAAAATAACTATTCCAGGCGTGCAAAGTCGCGGGCAGAAGCTCTTAACTAATTATATTATCTATAATCTATACTAATATTATAAAGAGGTAAAGTTTGTGAGGTTGTAGGGGGTAATATCTGGGGAGTCGGAGAAAAATGGTCGAACGAAAACGTTTCTTACGAACGCTGCCTTAATTATGAGATATATATATGATTGAGTTCTAGAGAAAAGTTGTAGCTTGATAATGCCTATTATCGCCCAACGAAGTGGACACGGGTCGGCTAGTCATATATATACACTTATACATAGCTATGTATACACATTTTTTTATATATACTGATACATGTATTATATACATATTGTGGACTGAATTGAAATGAAGTAAAGTAATTCCGAATTATTTTATTCAGGTAAATTTAATTAAAAATAACAATAACCTTGTAAATTTTTCACAGTAATTTATAGATGACGTTAAATTTATCCTTTTATCGGTTTGATGGTCTGAAATATTGTAGTTCCTTACATATTAAATTAGTGTTTTATATAAAAGAGTAAAATGAAAAAAAAAATATGAAATTGTATATTTAATCAGTCGTAAGTACTACTCTACCTATGGACTTTCATCATTCTGTTGGGAGTTCATTGATTACATTACTATAAAAATTGTGGAAGCGAGAACCAATAAAATCTGTGAAGGTGGTTTGGACTGCCTCATCAGAGTTGAAATGTTTTCTTGCAAGAAATTGTCTAAATTCAGAAAAAAATCTAATATGCTGAATCAAGATCCGAGGAGCATGGCGGGTGACAGAGAGTTTTGGAGAGTTATTTTAGTAGAGTACAGTTAAGATACCGAATTACTGAAACTTGCTCTTTAATGATTCGCGAGCTCCTATATCGTATATTGCTCGAACTGCAGTTTTTGTATTAAAATTACCAAAACACACATAGAAATGCACACAATACACATACAAAAAACATATTACGCTATGAAAGCAATCGAAGTAGACTAACCTAGTAGTCGCAATATCTGTTAGCTGGCAAATCTTACGTAGTTGCGAATGTAACAGAACTTAATTTCTTCGTCATAATTATTTGTAATTTAGAATCAAGTGGGATACCCAAGAATACAGTATTATCAACTATGACTACTAAATCCCTTTCGAGCTTGATTCTACTGTCAACTCGTGGGACATTAGACAAGGTAAATCTCATATATTGTGTTTTTATATGTATTTAGCAATAAATTATTTTACACAAACCAATAATAAATGTCATTTAAAGTATTATTCCGATATACCTGTGAATTTATACTTTTCACTGTAGATATAAGTAAAAAACAAAAACCAATATGTCGGCACTGTTATCGATAAGTAGTGGCAGATCATTTATATATATTAGGAACAAAAATGCCCCTAAAGTGCATGCAAATGACTAGAAGTTTGAGAGAAGCTCCAGAAATATCATAGTGTTGTACTTTATAGATAAGCGTACTATCGTCAACGTAGTTAAAGACCTTGGACATATTAAAGAACACACCAATTGCATCCTGCGACTCCCCTCACACCCTCAGTGTATTAAGATATTAAGTCATCTTTGAAACACTCAATTTAATTGACTAAGTGTTCGGAGTTACACAACCGAACTGCTCTTTAAGTATTCTATATGATTTGTGCACTGCGTGCACTTTAACATTTTAGTATTAAGACAATTATTTGTATTACATCAGTTCGCAATCAACCACGAGCGACTCACCACCACTGTTCGCTATTTACCATTAGCGGCTGAATTAATAACCATTTTACCAATAAAACATTTACCAAATAAAATATCTTTTTCTTCATAGTCCTTCGAGCAAAAAAAGGACTTCGGTTCGCGAGTGACTGTACCAAAAAGTTAATCGTAAAATCGGGGACCTTGAAACCAGTAACTTATGTGAGTGTGAAAACGTGAAGCGGTGTTTTTTACAACAAGTACCAACATAAACCAGGTGGGATCTTTCCATTTATTAAACATATTACAAAAGTATTATTTTTTCTAACATGGATACTTATTTGGAAAACCAAACCGAATTAAATAATTCTTTAAATAAACTTCTGACCAATTTAAAAAAAGATGGAGCCGACCGAAAAACCATTGATTATTGTAAACGTCGTTCAGATTTATTAGAAAAATACTGGAATGACTATCTTGAAAACCATAATGAAATGTGTAAGCTTGCGGAATTTGACCATATTTATTTTAAAAGAAATTGTTTCGAAATTACCCAGGAGACTTATTTGGCCATAAAACAATTAATAGAAAAAACGATGAATGAGTTGTCTATGGCGAAACCAACTGGTCTGGGCTCGAAAATATCTGAAGAGGAACCAGGACCCTCAGTTACTGTCTATAAAACCCTGAACCAAGGACATACCTTACCATCCAAAGATAGAACCAAACTGGATGAAATAATTAACAAACAGACCACAAATTTCAGAGCATTTATGCGAACGGTGTGTGGCATAGAAATTGAAGAAATGCAAAACAAATGGGAATTTGAAGATGCATTAAAGGATTTACAAGATCGTTGGTCTACAATTGACAAACTTCACTGGGAAATAGAAAATGATAGTAGTGAGGAAGATAAGCATTATCAAGCACAATTTAATAATTATGAAAAAATGTTCAAAGACTTAAAGAAAACCTTAAATACCAAGATGTGGACCGTAGCGCATCGGGACAAAACAACGCCTCAAATGGATATACCAACGTTCAATGGCAATTACCATCAACGGGCATCGTTTAAAGACCTATTTACAGAAACCATTCATAAAAATCCGTCCCTCTCAGGTGCATAAAAAATGCAGTTCTTGAAGGGTAAAGTCGCGGGAGAAGCCGAGCGACTTATTCACCATCTTCAAATAAGCTCTGATAATTATGAAGTATGTTGGGAATTATTAAACCATCGTTTCGGCAATACGAGACTTATGTTCTCGTCTCAGGTCAACGTATTACTCGGTATCCCCAACATACAACAACAGTCAATGAATGCGATTAAAAACCTTCACGATATTGCAGAAGAAACTCTTCACGGTATAAAAAATATGGGAGTGGATATAACTACCTGGGATCCACTCTTAGTACATTTACTGTCCCAAAAATTAGACCATGAAACATTTTCAGAATATATAGAGTCATTGAAAAAACCGAGAGAGTTACCAGTTCTTCAAGAGTTCCTGGACTTTTTAGAGAATAAATTCACCACATTAGAAGCTTCTAACCGGAAGCAAGAAGCTAGCTACCCGAAATATAATAGTAAACAACTACCATCAAATCAAAATTTTAACTTGTCGTCGACTCAATTTAAAAATCATTCCAAGCAATTTCAAAGATTCAATAATTATAAACAACCAAGTAATAATGGAAATATTACAAAATCAGTACATATACCTAAGTTATCATCGATATGCGCATTGTGTAATTTCAATCACGGCTTATGGCAATGCAGTGCATTCCATAACTTGACGCCAGAACAAAAATTAAATACAGTAAACAATATGCGATATTGCGCAAATTGCTTAATTGACCATTTCAATAAACCGTGCTATTCAACAAACCGATGTCGCAATTGTCTTGGAAAACATAATACATTATTACACGTGGCTTTCAAGCCAAAACCATCTACGTCATCTAAATCGAATAATAATACAACGCTTCGCTCACCAACCAGAGTGAAAACGCCAACCACTACTCATGTATATTCGAATGGAGTATCGGAGATATTACTGTCTACAGCATTAGTGAAAGTTATGGGTGTAGATGGAAGTCACCACACAATGAGAGCATTAATTGATCAAGGCTCTCAAATTTCATTAATTAGTGAGAATGCAGCACAGATGTTAGGATTAAAGAGAAGTCATTGTAAAGGAAAGATTTACGGAGTCGGAGAAAAAGAAAATAATTGTAAGGGTGTAATGAACATAGAAATACAATCAATGTACAATGAGTTCACATTAAGTTCGAATGTACTCATTATGAACCATTTAATTAAAAACTTACCAAACAGTACATTTACGAAACCGTCATGGTTACATATTCAAAACATAAATTTAGCATACCCAGAATTTTATTATAGTCGGTCTGTAGACATATTATTAGGAGCAGATATTTATAGCAAAATAATCTTAGGAGGTATTTTGAAAGGAGAGAATGATGACCAACCAATAGCCCAGCAAACGCAGTTGGGGTGGCTGCTCTGTGGCGCGGTAACCAATATGTACAACTGTAATGTAGTTTTACATAATACAGAAGATTTGAGAAGATTTTGGGAGTGTGAAGACATCAACCAGGAGAGTGAAATGACGTCTGATGAGCAGGAATGTCTACAGATTTTTTTGATGACCACAAAACGTCTACAAGATGGAAGATATGAAGTCCGACTACCATTTAAACCAGAACTAAAAGAAAAGCTAGGTTCAACCAGATCGCTAGCGTTAGTTCAATTTTGTAGTTTGGAGAAGAAATTAGAGAAAAACACGAATCTCAAAACAGAATACCATAAATTTATTAATGAATATTGTAATTTAAATCATATGAAACCATGCTATACAAAAACGACACTCGGGTGTTTTTTACCTCACCACGCGGTAACCCGAGCGGAATCAACTACCACTAAGGTACGTGTAGTATTCAACGCGTCAGCAAAATCAACTTCTGGATTATGCCTGAATGATACCATGTATAAAGGTCCTAATTTACAACAAGATCTTTTCGAATTAATTTTAAAATGGAGACAATACCAATTTGTTTACACTGCAGATATAGAAAAAATGTATAGGCAGATTAAAATACACGAAGAAGATCAAATTTATCAAAAAATATTATGGAGGGACAATCCCAACCAGCCTATTCCAGAATACCAGCTAACTACTGTTACTTACGGTACAAAATCAGCACCATTTTTAGCCATGATGTGTTTGAAACAGTTAGCTAATGACGAAAACAAAAATTTTCCTGATGCAGCAAAAGCATTAAAGGAAAATTTCTATATGGATGATTTTTGTGGTGGACGTCATTCCATTTCTGAAGCAAATAAGTTAAAATCAGATTTAATCGAAATACTGAGGAAAGGTGGATTTAATCTTAGAAAATGGGTCACCAACGAACCAAAATTATTAAAAGGTTTAAATATTCACCAGTGCAATCAAAACGTATACGAATTCAAACAAACAGATTCAACCAAAACCTTAGGCCTTGGCTGGAATCCACAAAAGGATTTATTTATATTTAAAACAAAATTAGAACCACGACAACAACGACAACCGACCAAGAGGTCGCTGTTATTGGATATATCGAAATTATTTGATCCGTTAGGGTGGTTAACCCCTTTGAGTACCACCATGAAAATTCTTTTTCAAAATGTTTGGTTATCCACATTAGATTGGGATGACGTACTTCCTGATCATATTACCCACCAGTGGACGAGTTTAAAACAAGACTTGGATAAAATAAATACCATTGAAATAAAGCGATGGCTTGGAATCAGCGATCACAATGAAAAAGTGGAGTTTCACGGATGCTGTGATGCTTCGACAAAAGCTTACGCTGGCGTTATCTATTGCAAAATGATAAGAGATAAACGAACAACCATAACACTCGTAGCGGCTAAAGCTCGATTAGCCCCCTTAAATAAAAAAGTATCCATTCCCAGATTAGAATTAATGGGTGCACAGCTTTTAACAAAATTGATGCTAAAAATAACCAATTGTCTATCAGAGTACAATGCAGAAACGTTTTGTTGGAGTGACTCTACAGCCGTGTTGGGATGGATAAAGGGAGATCCAGCAAGATGGAAATCATTTGTAGCAAACAGAGTCAAATTTATTACTCAAATAATATCGTCGTGTAATTGGAGTCACATAAAAACCAATGAAAATCCAGCAGACTGCGCTAGTTGTGGATTGTCAATCAAACTATTAAAAAACAATGAACTATGGTGGAAGGGTCCGTCATGGCTCTCGTCATATAGGAAGACAGAAGATAAAAATGAAATTTACGAAACAAAATTAGAACTCAAATCGTCAATATTAAAATTAAATACCGTCACCATTGAAAACGAACAGATGGATATCATAAATACATTATTACATAAATTCGGTTCAATCAATAAAATAACTCGTATTTTAACATGGGTGTTACGATTACAAAGCTATAAGAAAAATCGACCGGCATACCTAACGTTACACGAGCTGCGACCTGCACAGTTGCTGATCATTAAATATGTGCAAGAATCAGAATTCGCAAACGATATTCATTATTTGAAAAATCATGAACACGTACATTGCAAAAGTAATATTTTAAATTTAAATCCTTTTATTGATCAAGACGGAATTCTACGAGTAGGAGGTAGGTTGAGAAATGCACATATCAGCTTACAAATGAAACATCCGGTCATAATACCGCATAACCACTTTATTAATTCAAGAGGCCCATGAACTAACTTTTCATGGGGGACCAAACATAACATTAGCGAACCTCAGGCAAAGATATTGGATTATCAAAGCATACAGTGCAACCAAGAAGTTTATCAGACAGTGTATTATATGTAGAAAATATGATCCCATCAAACAGTCCCAACTGATGGGTGATTTACCAGCTTCGCGAGTCAATCCGGAATGTGCCTTCTACCACTGTGGGGTAGATTACACGGGATTCGTAGAAGTGAAAGCAAGTAAGGGGCGTGGAATTAAAACAACAAAGGGATATGTTGCAGTTTTCATATGTATGGTAACCAAAGCTGTCCATTTAGAGCTTGTCTCCGACCTAAGCAGTTCAGGATTTTTGGGAGCGCTCACTAGAATGGCAGCGAGACGAATAGCACCACGTCACATTTACAGCGATAATGGAACTAATTTTGTAGGAACAAACAGAATACTGCAAGAAGAGTATAAACGGCTTGAACATATATTCAACACAAGTTTTTTAACAGAAGTAACAGAAATGGGAATTGAGTGGCATTTTAATGCCCCGTTTTGGCCGAGTGCGGGAGGACTTTGGGAGAGAGCTGTTCGTAGTCTCAAGTACCATTTGAAAAGAGTTATAGGCCAACAAAAATTGACGTACGAAGAATATGCTACTCTTTTATCCAAATTGGAAGCCTGCCTGAACTCTCGACCTCTTTGTGCATTATCGGAAGATCCAGAAAATCTTGACTTTCTTACACCAGCTCATTTCCTAACGGGAAGACCAGGATTGACCATTATTGATACCGAACATGATGCTCGAACCAGATGGCATCTAACAACCAAATTATTTCAAGATCTATGGAAACGGTGGAAAACTGAATATTTAACACAATTATCCGCACGTAAAAAGTGGATGAGTGTGCAGAAAGATATCAAAGTGGATGACTTAGTAGTTATTCACGAAGATAATTTACCAGTAGGAAAGTGGGCCATGGGCCGCGTGATAGATACGCACCCTGGCGAGGATGGCTTGACTCGAGTGGTTACGTTAAAAACTAAGAATGGCTTAATGAAACGACCTATTATTAAACTATCTGTCTTACCACTTAACCAGTCTAACCAACATTCCATACAGGAAGAATGCCACCAACCAGAAAATAGTCCAGTAAAAAAGAAAAAGAAGCAAAAGAAACCAACTTTTACGAGCATAGTTGCAGCCTTGTTATTTTTTATGACTATGTTTACCCCATCCCATGGATTACATAATATCTATCAACTTGCGAGTAATCAGACACTATATTTTGATCACATATCCAATATTCAATTAATTAGAGATAAATGGACTCTAATAATGTATTATAATATGGAACCATACTGGACAGGAATAAATGCATATAACAAGATAACCAATTATTTAGAAAAAGTTTGTAACGACGTTGAACAACAATCTCATTGTAACATAATTCTCACTCAACTACGTCATGACTATCAGGAATTGAAATATTACAATGAACTTTTGCTAACACAGCATTTTAATGTCCACGCTAGACGTCGGCGGCGCCGCGGGCTTATCAACGGTGTCGGGTACGTCGCTAATGAACTATTCGGGGTACTGGACTCACGTTTCGCAGAAAAGTATATGAAAGACATAGAAACCATTAAACGAAATCAAAATCATTTATCTTATCTTTTAAAAAATCAAACATCAGTTATCGAATCGGAGTTTAATTTAATGAAAAGAATGGAGGTAACCATTGACAAACAACATAAATTTATAAATAGCCAATTAAATTATTTCGAAAAAAGAACCAACACATTTAAAGAAAATATCCAAAATATGTCACATATCCAAGATTTCACATTATGTACCATGGCCGGAAACAGTTTATTACAGAGTTTAAAAAGGCTTCAAGACACGCTTCTAGATATGATAACAGATATATACAATGGTCAAATTAGTATTCATTTATTAACACCAACGCAGCTTAAAGCAGAGCTCCAGACAATACGAGGACATATGTTGCATGATCTCACCTTACCTATCAATGACATCGACACAGATCTTCAGTATATTTATAAATTACTGAGAGTGAAGGCAAGAGTAACTGAAAATTACATAATATTTGAAATAACTTTACCTCTTGTCAATAGAGAAAGTTTTCAACTTTATCAAATATTGCCTATTCCACATCAGCACAATGATAGTATGATCACCATAGTACCAATTTCAGATTATGTAGCAGTAAATTTTAAAACAGAATCGTACTTTGCTGTTACAATAAATGAACTAAATACATGTCTATACCATGGAACATCTTACATGTGTGAGTTTCTCAAACCAATCCACGATCTTAAAGATGATAACAGTTTTTGCGATACAAACACACAAAACAATGAATGCAAAATATATAGATCAACGTGTACCAACAAATGGGTTGAACTTGTTACGCCATCGCTACACACCACAATTGCTGACTAAGAGTTCCAGTCCCACGATGCGGTAGGTGTTCAAAGTATTACGCCATCGCTATACAACACAATCGATTAATAAGAAGAATGCCGAGTTCCCAGTTCCAAGTTGCGGCAGGTGTTCAAGCATACGAGTCAGCAATTTCCACAACAGGTGCACAAACTTAGTGGAAACGTTCGGTGGTCCGACTCCTCCGTTCCCACATTGTCCATGTATAAATACTTGGACGAAAACAACGGAAAGACAGTGTTAACCTAATATCGGTAGCATTCATTATGCTATTAGTTTAGTTTAGGTTTAGTGTGAGGGTTAGCCTAACATCGGCGACACTCTCACAATGTAGGTTTAGTGTGAGAGTAAGCCTAATATCGGCGATAATCTCTAGTTTTAGATTCATCTTTGTAATTTTTATGTTTAATAAATTAATTTATAGTAATTTGGTTTTTTTAGGATCCTCCGGCTCTGACCTTCGTAACTAACTGCATAAGACATCACAGTATCTATTTTACTGTTGTAATGTTTATTCAATAAAAATCATATGTGATGATCAAGTCACCAAACATCAATTAAGTAATGCAGGGATAATTACCATGTCACAGAACTGCGTAATAAAAGGAAAAGACTTTGTCCTTCACTCACTACAACGTCATTCCAACCAGATAAATTCAACACACAAGCTCTATGTACCAATTATTGACCAAATAAATCATATAATAAATGTAAAATTGCCTGCTAATGACACACCACTCTTATATAACCAAGATTTAAATGCATCTTTTACAAAACTAAATCAACGAATCGAAACATTGAAATCTATGAACGATGAAATTGAAGATATATCACCACACGATATACATCATTACGCAGTCAGCTACATCTTAGTGGCAATCTCCTTGAGCTTACTGGCTGCATACCTGTGGAAGAACGGACGATGCCGTTTTTGTTCCCGGACTTCTGTTCATGGAGGAGGAAGCTCCCGACAGGGGCCGGTGGACCCACCGCCACCGGCAAGTTCTACCAGTGAAATATCGATGTGTAGTGTGCCATCGCGAAAGCAGAGTACGGCTGACCCGAGTCAGACGAGTGTTAGTGCAGTGAATGTGCGTAACCAAATTTTGGCCAAACGCTGGCCCAGTGTCAGGTGCGGGCGAGACACTTGCCAGAGTAGTCAAGTTACTGTGCCTAATAATAAGGACAATCCTATTTTTATATTAGAAGATACTTTAGTTTAAGTTATATCATTTAAAGTTTTTAAAGATTTTTACACCATTTTAGTTTACCATTTACATTGTGTTATTTTTAATACCAATTTTATTACCATTTTGATTATAGCAATTGTTACTTAAAATTAACTTATTTTTTGTATAATTTTATTGTACCATTTAATTTGATCAATTTTATAGTACTATCATATCAAAATTATAATGCTTTTAATGTATTGCTTATTAAGATATTTGAAATTTAGTAGATGACTACTTCATCTCTCTTTCATCTCACGCCTGGGAGTATGTTCGGAGTTACACAACCGAACTGCTCTTTAAGTATTCTATATGATTTGTGCACTGCGTGCACTTTAACATTTTAGTATTAAGACAATTATTTGTATTACATCAGTTCGCAATCAACCACGAGCGACTCACCACCACTGTTCGCTATTTACCATTAGCGGCTGAATTAATAACCATTTTAAAAATAAAACATTTACCAAATAAAATATCTCTTTCTTCACTAAGCAATAGAGACCATTTTTGTAGAGCGTTCAATTTCCTACAAAAATATACATGATATTTTATAAACTTTTATTATAAACTTTATTTGTTCATGAGTTATAAAATTTATAAGCAAAGAAGAAACTTGTCTGAAAATAATCAAACTTTAATTTTCAATATTTGTTAAATGGTGGCATTTACGATAAAAATGTTATGAACCTTTTTTATAGAGCGTTCGATTTCCTACAAAAAAGTACATTGAATTTTGCTGCTATATTAATTACTAACGGAGATATGAATTTTCTATTGGACTAAGGAAAAAGTCGAAAACTGTAATGCGGAGGATCTTCCTATTCAAATTAAGAGGTCATTTTTAGTGAGAATTCTCTAAATGTGTCTAGCAACCCATTTTTCGGTATGTTTTCGAAAAATCGTTTTTACCTATATATATACTATAAATATATATATATGTATATAAATATATTAGCTTGACTGTCATATAGATAACGTGCACCTACTGATTTTAGTGACCGTAAGACGTGCGCGGATCTGCTCAACCCAGTTCGAAAAACCGCAGAACAGCATTGCTGCAGGAAACAGTCAGTGAATATAACGAAAATGAAATAGATTGTGTGGGTACCAGGAAATTTTTGTTTGATTGCGCGAACTTATTAATTAATCTATTAATTAAAAATTAATACACAGTTTTGTAAAAATAAATATACACACTGAATATCGAAACAAAAAGTATCACGGCGTTTTTGAATTTATGAGTTTACTGGGCCTGTCTCGAATAGCACTCTGATAATATAGAAAGTGAAAAACAACGAATGAAAATTATCATCAGAGAAGAGAGAAAACCACAGTCGCGATGCCAGTAGCGAGTCAGCTGCGTGCCTGCACCTGTAGCATACAAACTATTCGTGGAACTTTGGATATGTCTGTTCTTTGTAATCAACACTGTATTAACAAATACTTATGAGAAGAATCGATAGAGATCCGACCACTTCATTTTTATTATAATTACTGAGTTCACTGGACTATCTTTTAATCAGATCTTTTATAATTGATTTACATGACTTTATTATCAATGCTTGCTATAATATTATGATTATCTTTTTATTATTTACAATCATGCTTTGTTAATCTCTATATCATTAATTTGCGATAAGAACCTGACGAATCAATATAGATCAATATAGACCATCAGTACCTGTGGATAACCAGTACGTTCTTTCTACTGCACACTCTGTTTACCAACACTCATTGAAAAGGACCAAAAGACATACAAACTCTTTAGTTTTCGCATAATTTTATTAATTATTTTAATTAGTTATCTCTTAACGTATTTACATAGGTTCGTCACACCTTCACTGACAATAGTTGTTATACGAACGCAACTATCATTTTATTGTTTGTTATCAACTTAAAACCTAATTCCCATATAGTTGCTTAGCCATGACGATGTTCGACTTGATCATTTTTTTAATTTGTTATTGAATTATGTGACTTCTAATGTTCACTTGAAGTATCAGTGTTTATACTAATTTTTATGAGAAATAAACTAAAATATTCTGATTATTTCGCTATAATGAATTAAAAATTAATATTTTATTTGGAAAGATCATCGTTCTCGCAAATGAATGATGTAAAATGCAGCTAGATTATCCTATTACAGGCGCAGAGTATCGTCCTCCTCCGCCGAAACCGAGCCAATCTCTCGGCTTAGATGACTAACACGTAAATAAATTCATTACCAATATATCGCTCAACGCTGTCGATCTTTTTATGATTCCTTATCGGCCGTATTATCAATTATATAAATTATTGTCTCTTATGCCACTCCAGACAAAGCTTTCTCACGAGGGTCCAAAAAGAACAAAGTAACGATTAAAATCAAATTACATAAAAACATGAAAAACGACTTCATTGATTTTAATAATATTATTCCGCAAATAAAAAAAGTAAATACTATACTTTACCGAATTCGTAAAAAAGTATGTGTTTAAAGCAATTTACTTATAGACAAGAAAGTAATAAATTGTCTGCAGTACGTATAATTATGAAAATGCTATCATATAATATACCAAATATAACCTCATAATTTCGTATAAACAAAGAACAATAAAAAAACACGTTTTCTTGCAAAGTGCTACTTAAACTTTGGAATATAAATAATCCTGTTACAGAATGAATAGTTTCGAAGAAAATATCGAAAGTAATAGAGCCTGTAAAAGGCTCAAAACAAGGAATACCACTGTTATATCTGTTTTTAATAAAAAATGATCTCATTGCTGTTTTCCTGTTCAAAGACTGTGTTTACAATACGTATACCCAGGTGCGGACAAAGGAAATTACCTTAATTTATGACTATATATGTGGTTTATATTTTGTATTTAGTTTTAAGATTCCGTAAGAAACTAAAAGAAAAAATATAATAGCAACTGAGTGTTCCAACTTAACCCTGAGGTAAGACAACTTACTATAAGCTTCAGGACTTCGTATTAGGATTGGTTTTACTTTGCTAGAGGCTGCAGTGACCACTTCACCACAGGTGGACTCCATACTAGCATTTTAATTCACGAAATAAAATAATGTTAAATATTATGTGTGATTAAGAAGAAACGTTATGTAGTAGACTTAACAACGGTACAGTGTGGCGTCGTACGGACAGAGCATGGCGCGGCGTGGCACTAGTGTTGCGTGCGGGTCGCGTGACACCCCCGTGCCGCGGGATGCGACCGCGCCGTGTGACGCGTGACGCGCGTTACTCAACGCGTCCAACCACGCATTTCCCCATAAATTTTGATAATGTATCTCTCAGTATATTGGTGGTTTACGACACGCCCGCTTACAAACATATCATTAATAATAATATGTACAAACAAAATATAATATATATATAATAATAAAAATACACTCATCAAAAAAGTTTAAGCAACATGTACTAATTTAAATTTTAGGATGGTTTTCACATTATAACGTTGTATTTTATTTTTAAAATAATATCTTTAGGGTCATATGATGTAAAAATAACAGCTGTTGTCTTTATAACTTCTTTTAATAACAGAAATGAACAATATTAGAATATACTGTAGAAACTAAGATACATAAGAAACTAAACTTTTTTCTTACAAAATGAAATTTCTAAAGAAAATGTATTTATTGTGAAAGAATAGAACAATTTAATACAAAGTATGGGCTCCTCTGCTATTCAGAACTTGTCGGCAACGATTATTCATTGAATTAATGAGACTGTTTATGTCATCTTGCGGTATTTTGTAGGTGGTAGAGCCACGCTGAAGCTATTACTGGTTTCAGCATGAATGGGTCGGCTCGCCCGGGGTAGTACCACCCTCTCACAGAAAATCGACGTAAAGTAACAGTGCTTGCATTGTTGCGTTTCGTTCGGTCAGTGAGAGCGCCGAAGACCCACCTCCCTTCCCCTTCCCCTTCCCTATCTACCCCACAACACAGGCTGGCAACGCACTTGCGACTCCCCTGGTGTTGCAAGTGTCTATGGACAGTGGTGATCACTTAACATTAGGTGACCCACCTGTTCGTTTGCCTCTTATAATATAAAAAAAAAAAAAGAAAATTCGCTCCCAATGGAATTGTAGCAAATCCTTCAGCTGTTGGGTTGTTGTCGCTCCGTCCAAGTCCTTCAAAACACGTCTCTGGAGCATGTCCCATGCGTGCTCGATGGGGTTGAGATCTGGCGATTGTGCAGGCCAGGGCAATACCCGGATGTTTTCCGTTGCAAAGTATTCACTGGTTCGCCGAGCTGTATGTGAACGCGCATTGTCATGCATTAACCTAAAATCGGAGCCAAAGGTTTGTGCAAATGGGTAGACATAAGGTCTGAGAATATCCTCAATGTAATTTTCAGCATTCATGTTTCCATTTACAAAAACGAGCTCAGTTCGCCTGTTCTTCATAATACCCGCCCATAACATAACTGTTGAGCCGCTGTATGGATGAACTTCCTGAACGCACCTGAGCCTTTCAGTATTTCCGGGCCGACGATACACTCGCACCCTTCTTGTATCAGGCTTAAATCCGAATCGCGACTTATCGGAAAACATAATCTTATCCCATTGTTCCTGGGTCCATGTTATGCGTTCTCTACACCATTCATATCGACGAGCGCGATTCCCGTGACGTATCGGTGGGCACCTGATTGGGCGTCGAGCTCGTAGGCCGTACTCATGCAGTCGATTTCGCACAGTTTGAGGACTTACATCAACACCACTTGAAATTTGTAGCCTCAAACTTATCTCTCGAGCGGTTAACATCGGCTGGCGTCTTGCAGTCAGTTGTATGTACCGGTCTTGCCGAGTGGTTGTACTCCTTTTACGGCCTGGATGCTGTTCAGCGGGTTCTCCTGTATTATTGTAGCGCTGCCAAAGACGACAAATAACACTTCTATGAATGCCAAAATGTCGAGATACCTGAGATTGATTACTTCCCGCTTGCAACATCCCTACAGCTCTTTGCATTTCATCTGCCATCAAATGACGTCGCTTCATGACGTAAAGAATATCTAAGAATTCAATTTTGTCGCTAACTTTATTTAAATGGTTGGTAAAATTATAAAATCAAGACTAAACGTAGCAATTAAAACGCACTTAAATTCAAACAAATTCGCAGTCATTTTAATTTTATGAAAAAACAAAACATAATCAAATTTTTTTTTTACAACCAGCCAGTATGTCATCAATAACAAAAAAGTTTACTTACCTACGCACTTTGTTTGAGTAAATACTTAGAAATTAATTAATATAAATGGTAAAATTTGTAATATCACGCATGTTGCTTAGACTTTTTTGATGTGTGTATATCAATACGCCATTTCCATTCCGAGGTAAAGAGACATCATGTGGTAAATAAAAACAATGCAGTTTATATATAAAGTTACTGTTTTAAGGTATTGACCAATCTAAATCAAAAATATTTTCACAGTTGAACTTTTTCATTAAAAAACTATAGTGTCCATAGTTTAAAATATATATCATCTGATTTTCAACTTTCTGTTGGAGTGTTTGGCGAGATCTTAGTCTATCATGTAGTGGCTTTTTTTTAATTCATAATCTTGTGTTATTTGACTCTATATTTCGTAATATTGGCGTTTTATGTAATATAGTTCGGTTGTTGTGTACAAGTGAAGTGGATAATAGTATATATTGGTGGAATAATACCACGAAGCATAAATTCTAAAATGTCACAAAAACTTCTTGGAAAGTTCTAACAAGGTGGCCACCGTCTTGTTAGAATATTGACATTATTTCAAAACACTTGTTTACTAAAAAATGGTAGTAATTATATAAAAGATTGGTTGACAAAAAGGAAACTTTCAATTGTGTTTACTTTCAACTCTTTAAATAAAGATAGAAACAACGAAAATCAGAATAACTTACGAATACGAGTTCGGAATGGGACAAATGTAGCACATACTGTTTGTAATGGCCATGTTGTATCTGAAGCGGATAATGGGGCTAACGAAAAAAAGTTCATTTTTAGTTTAACTGCTCGAATTTTTGAATCAAATTATAACGCCAGTAACCGCCCAATGTAACGACAACCTCGTGGTCAAACATCACAATAATATTCTAAAATCAGAATTACCCTTAGATATGTAATGGTACCTGTTTGATACTCATGGCATGGTGTAATTTACTACAGTTTCTTCAAATTTAGTCAAACAATAACAGTAGGTGCCTACTGTGCAGAACCCTGAACAATGTTGGTGAAACTGGCAGCAAAACAGCACAAACACATGGATCGCAATTATCGTTTTGGATAGAATTTCATTAATATCGTTCCGTAATAACATAGTTACGCAGCTCAAGAAACAGTTTTAATATTACAAGATCTGCAGTTAGAAATCTCATCCTTTACCGCCGGATCTCGCTTTAACATTTTTTCGACAGTTGGACAATTTTTTCCCGTAGAAAACTGTACTTCAAAATCAAAAATACTTTATTCAATCTAGGCTCTGAGAAGGCAATGGCAATTATGAACGACAAAACTACCACCGGTTCAGATAAACAGCCTAGTCATCGCGAAGAACCTGCAGGAAACTTGATCTGGTTTACTTTCCATCATACATAACATATTTTATATTCGTTGCTGGCGGATGCACATAGAGGAGAGTCATTGCCAGGCGTCACCATCTTTCACATATTGATAACCTCTACATAAACCTGTAGACAAAAAAACCGCTTGACAGGTGCTTGAAATTACTTTTTTTTTAATCAGTAATGTGATTTGGGACTTTATTATAAAACCTAACTTAACCTTTAATGATTCACGAGACCCCATATTACAAATTCCTACATAAATTCCGTTTTTGTAGTAGAAATATGGTGTCTACCTTAGCTGCTACTGATCCCCGTAGCAAATTACCATGAGACGTTAAACTATGGAAGTAAGCGAAGTAGAACAAACTAGCAGGGGCAATATATGTTATTTGGCGAATCTTTCGAACTGCGAACGCAAGGCAACCAATTTTTTTGGTGTGAGGACCCCATTATTATTTAGAATCAAGTATGATACCCAAGAACACCAAGCAGGGTAAAATTGCAAAAATATAAATGATCTCCTATTTAGATGGCAGAAATATATAGACAACTACATTGATGAAATAAAAATATATTATCCTATACAAACAAAATAGCGTTTTATGCTTTAATGTCTAATAATAGTTGTAATTTAAATAAGCAACGATATTAGTGATAGAACCGAGTTCCATAGCTGATTTTAAAGTAATAAGTTTCGTTTCCAATATGAATATATCAGGTTAATAAGATTGATTGTCACACATCAATTATGTACCTAACAACCGCACGTGTCTAGTGGCTGCACTATATCGTAGTTTCTCCCCCGTAGTTGCTCTTATTCTCGTTAAACTATGTATTCGCAATTCAACTTATAATCGTCGCCGCAGGTGATTCATTTTTCATGTTTGGCTCCACTCGTTTGCGGGATGCGGAACTCTAAGCGTGAACCTAATCACAGATTAATTTTTGACAGTCATCATTGAATCGTATTTGATATATAAGAGGTTGGCGCTACCGACTCTCATGCAGTCCTGCAGACCGTACCTAACCGCACAGCAGATATGTACAGCAGTTTCACAAGGCTGGTGCTCGTGGCGCTGGTGGCGGCGCTGGGCTGCTTCGCAGATGACATCACAGATGGCACTGAACTCGTGCTCGCATTTCTCGTGAGTAAACAATAAATTAATTATTTCCTCTTTTAATCTATAAATTTAAATTAACGTCATAATTTTGTAAACAACACGCGCACAAATATAAATTCAATACAAATCCAACTCTGTCAACGCTTGCGTCCAGCGAAAATTAGCGTTGGTATGGAAGCTTCAAGGCCCACTACCTTCAGTATATACGTTGAGTTGTGGTCTGTTTATTACAAGTATATGTTAACACACACTTACCCTAAGGAAAGAATTGTATAAAAAACTCCACTTTGAATTTCGTGAAATAGATAGTACTCCAGTCCATTGCTCTACAATTTAAGTACGTGTAAAATATAATTATTTTATAAGGAATTTTAATGATTTGTTATGTCAAGTAATAGCAAAAATTCATTTTATAAACTCATGTGTCTAAAATAATCTTCGCCAGGAAACGAATAACATAATACTTGAGATTTTAAATAAAATAAAAAAAAACTCAGTACATAATTTACTTTAATTTTAGCAAAAGGATTGTCTTATATACCAGGTGAATATTTAAAGGATCGACATCCTTCAATCCTGTGGTAGTTCATGGTCACATTTAACATATAAATTAGTAAAATCAGAACAAGTACTAATGAACAACAAAGAGAACCTTAGTTAAAGTTTGTTCTAAAACCTTTAAAAGTATGAGAACGATATTTCTAAACGTAAAAAAATTACGCCTAGATTCAATGAGCAATTTTAAAGGGGCGCTTTTCTTGGTTAACTATTCCGTAACTACTTATTGTGGCAACGCCGCACGGTCGAATGGGAAGCGGTACGTGGGTCGAGGTGAGAGACGCGAGAGGGACTGCGTGGCACGGCGTAACTCATTTATTACACCAGTTCGTTTTTGCGTAAATCAGCTGATGTTGAGTGTATATTAGCATTGCGTTTCTCTAGATAATTAGGTCATATATTAAGCATCTATTTTTTCATTTGGTTTAGAACGGGAATCGACTAATGATTATCCTGTAAAAATATTGTTAGTGACTAACCAGTCGCACTGTATACCTAATATGAAAGACAAGGCACAAAGGGTAAAAAAATGATTAGTCTTTTAAAACTATTACGTAGAATACACATACTGAAACTACACAATACTGAATTATTAGTTAGCTAAAAATATGCAAGATGATTTTCAATTATTTGAAATGAAGTATTCTGTGACATTCACGACGCCATCATATTTTGTAAAATAGTTGCAGGGAACAAGATATTTACCGAAATTCCTAGAAGCGTTGTTGAAATCGACAAAACTAAGTTTGATTCATTTACCTTGAGGAATACTTTAAACCACCTTCCCTTACGTCGATTTTTTTACTACATTTTGTAGTCTGGATGGCTTAATCTTTTTTAACCGACTTCAATAAAGTAAATTTTCAAAAAAAAAGTATTAACCGACTTCAATATCAATCAAAAATCCATAAGGCACTAAAAAGCGGAAAATAAATAGTTTATCAAATTAACCAAATTAAATAAAACATATGAATATGTGTGCTACCTAGAGATGTATTGGAAGTCGGTGCGAACCGAAAATCATATCATCTACATAGGTACAAAGTTTAAGTCGTCTCTGTAATATATTTCTACCTGGAACAAATTTGAAATTTCGGTTGGCACCGACTTCCAATACATCTCTAGGTAGCACACATATTCATATGTTTTATTTAATTTGGTTAATTTAATAAACTATTTATTTTCCGCTTTTTAGTGCCTTATGGGTTTTTGATTGATATTGAAGTCGGTTAATACTTTTTTTTGAAAATTTACTTTTTAACATATGTAGTGTCGTTATTTGTGGAAATAACGTAGGTTTCATAACAGATGTTTAAATATGCCTAACGAAGGGGTGTTTTGCTCGAAATTTCCTTTATTCTTTATTAAAAATTCAACGTGTTAGTTATATTTTTCTTCTATCATATATTAACAATGTATTGTGTTTGTTACAAATAAATACCTTTTCTTTCTTTATACGAACACACAGTCACCCAATCCACGTAAATGTTATTCTTGAATATGCAAAGGCGCACAATATACCTAGCTATTTATGCTAGATGCTATGATGGGTCCTCTAGCTACGAATGTACATCGTTAGTGTATACATATGTATGTAAACTGAGTTAATAATAATGTCATTTGATGGTGAAGGAATACGTCTTGAGGAAACCTTAAAATTTGGACAAGATAGTTTCATGCCATTTAAAATCGCTAATATAAATAGGTTTAAATTGATTTATCTATGACATATTTACTCTATGAGACTATCTTACTAGCCGCGCCAGTAGCTAATTTATGTAAATCAAGACACTATTGCACTCCATCCTCTCATAGAAAACCGATGTGAAGTAACAGTGCTTGCATTGTTGCGTTTTGTTCGGTCAGTGAAAGCGCCGGAGTCCCACCTCCCCTCCTCTTTCCTCTAATCTCCCCTCTCCCTCCTCTTCCCTCAAATACAGGCTAGCAACGCACTTTGACTCCCCTGGTGTTGTTAGTGTCTATGGACGGTGGTGATCACTTAACATCAGGTTCTGTTCTGTTCATTTGTTCGTTTACCTGCTATGACATAAAAAAAACTTTGATTCTGACATCGAATCGTTTTGTTATGAGTTGTGTATGTACATAGGTACATCGGCACGGGGACCGCACGCCCGTCGAGTCCAGCTTAGCCTACAGCTCGAATTCAGACGAACTCGTGCTGCGCTCACAACGTTATGGGTACGGCCAACTCACCGACGTAAGTTCATTTCGCATGAATATTTACTGTTTCACCTTAATAATATAGAGGTTGTTGTGGAAAATCTACTGTATACATTTGTGTGTGTGTATGTAATAGGAAGGCAAACGCACTGGATACGAGTTGGGTAAGAACTTGCGGCAGCGTTACGGTGAGCTCCTCTCACCTCAGTACAACCGCTCAGAGCTGTACGTGCGCTGCACTGATTCATCGCGCACGAAGATGACCGCACTCACGTCCCTCGCCGCACTCTTCCCGGCCAACTCTGCCGATAACTGGAGCCGGTCGCTCTCCTGGCAGCCCGTGCCTTATACCACTGTGCCCGCCAAGTATGACCCCGTAAGTATATTAATAACACGATGCGATCAGAACTCAGGATCTTTTCGTTTTGACACACCCAAGCACATAAAATTATACATAACAATTGTTAAATAAAATTTATACACAAAATTAATTTAATGTAATTGTTATGTAGGTTGTTTTAACCTAATACTATTATTGTAGGCGTGTCACTAGCATCAAGAAACTGACGTTGAGATAAAAAAGCAAACCCACATTTATTTTTGTTCCATTAAAATAATTTTCATTACACTGAGATAAGTTTTCATACAAAAGCATAATGCAATCGATAGAAAACCCGTACAGCATACTCGTTTTATTTCAGAATTTGGCGATGTTGAACTGCCCTACGTTCACGTCTTACTATTATAGTGCAATGATGACCAGCTCTGATAAAATGACCAAGTACAACAGCCTGTTCGAGCGCTGGAACGACTTCCTCAGCTTCAACATCACGGCGATGCCAGTCCTCGCTTACGCTGTGTACGATGTGTATACGAGCCAGGTGAGCAGAGAGTTGCATATCCTATTCGCCGACTCGATTGAATGTGTTTAAGACTTATACATGAGGTACCATCTACAGATTAGTCTCGGCATCCCACTCGGCGAAGAACTAGGTGAACTTTTCCCTGAGATCGAGCAAGCAGCCGGTGCGGCAATAGGCATCATATTCGGAGATGAAGACTACATTGCGCTGCAGGCAGGTCAGTACACTGCTTTATTGTTCACTTTATATTACAGCATGCGTCCTAACAAACCTTGCGGTAATGAATCTTATAGAAACAGCTTAAACTGCAAGCTATAATGAAAAGCAAAAAAAACTCACAATGAACCGGATGCTTATTAGTTATAGTAGTACTATATAACTATTATAGTTCTATAACCTTACGGTACACATATTCAAATTGTGTTTTAACATTTTCACGTCGCATACTGAAACAGGTTTAATAGTACGTAAAGGCTGTGAAACGCTTCCTAATCTCTAGTATCTACTGGTATCCGGGGATAATGGTATGTAGTAATGAAAAGGCGTGAATTGCAGGTGTTCTGCTCAACGAGTTCTTAGATGTATCGGAGGACGCCATAGAAGGTGAGGACACACAGCGCGTACGAATTCTGTCCGCACACGACTACAATGTGTTCTCCTTTATGTCGGTTTTGCTGCTCGAGCCTGAAGTCGTGCCCAAATATGGATCAGCAATTGTGCTCGAACTGCGCAAGGTCACTGCCACCGGGAAATACGTCGTGCTGGTGAGTCACTCTCTACTGTCCCTAGTCTAGTTTCTCTATTAATTACACTATACTGGACCTCACTACAGTTTTCATTTGTATTGTTTAAAATGCATGTTACTAGAGTCGCAAAGTACATGGTCGAGTAGCACTAGAATTTGTCATCTCTAAAAATAGTCTGAAGTTTATTAGTTAATTATAGATGTCCCGGTACTGGGCGAAGCAATCGAGAGCACCACCAAACATTTAGACATTTACTCTTACATCTCCGAGTGCCGAACGGCGGACTGGGAACATTAACTTGTGATATTTAAAGAACTATTGTTATGTATAAAGTATATCCGTTTATTTGCATTTGTCTGGATATACAAAGCAGCCGTCACTCATACAATATGTACTTGACACGTTTGTCACATCATGTTTGTCATGCATAAACTACCCTCTTCTCTTGGCAGCCGGTGTACCTGCCCTCCCCCTGGGAACTGACTGAGCAATCAGTGCAGTACATGCAAGTATCGGGTTGTGATGATCTTCTCTGCGACTACGACCAGTTCGTGGATCTGACGGCTAACTACGTAATGAATGAAACGGATTGGCGCTCAGCTTGCGGCTTTACTGACGACCTTGTATTGGACACCTCCGGTATAGACTAACAAAATACCTTCTCATCAGATAGTGTCTTAAATCTTCGACCTATGTATATTTTAATATTTATATATAAAAATTACGATCAAAGAACATTTTTTTAATGCAATTCTATTAACTGCCCAGTGTATTTTGGAATACAGTCGTTATAGCAAGCCTTGTTTCATTGCGCTATCATAGGGGCAGTAGTACATTACGGCAAAGTTTCTTTATTCGCGTAGGAGAAGTGCAGTAATTATGTCGAGAATACGGAGTGGTATGGGGACGCATTTTACAAGATTAAATCCTGTTTTCATCAGAATATATTTATATGTACTCGTAAAGACAAAACTCAAATACAGTACTTCACTTATTTCACTTAACGATCGCTTCCTATTGCTTTCTTTTCGTATTCGCTTCAGTGTCCAGAGTCCTACTCGAACGCATTGCGACGCGCTATATATATTTTTTTCAACAGAGGCTGTTCGCAAAACTTTGGAATTCTATTTCGATTCAAAGGTCATTTACCTACTTTTTATACCAATATATAAAAATAATTAACTGACGATAATATTTTTCTTTGTGGAGACACTCTTAGACGTCTCTTATCTAAGCCTGAGTGAAACCCTTATCCCTGTGGCGAAAAAGAAATAGTTAGTGCTATATGTTGCGTTTACCCGTTTAGAGCAATAACAACAAAGAATAATTTAGCAGATATAACATCGTGCTATATTATAATAGATGCCTAAAAATGGACTGACTACTTAAAAGGGACGGGACCCCCGGGGCACCCACGACCGGACCCAGTCACAGGTGCTAGGGGGTAGGAGGGGTAGGAGACTAGGGAGAGGGGAAGGGTAGAGGGTGAAGGGGAAAGGATCCGGGACGCTGGCGGGCAACACCAAACTGCACGATCACCGTAGGGGAATTTATTTAACGCTTACAGTTGTCCTTACAATTATGACAACGCGGATCGCGGATACAGCGGTCACTGTACACGGGTACAGGTCGCAGATTACGCAGGCCAGTAGCAACGGATCAGACCGAAAACGCGGTAATTCATCCCGGCGAGGTGCAGCGCCTCGATGCGTAGCGACGGCTTGAACGCGGCGAACGATGAACCACGATGAATTTCGAATGAACGAACGTTATAGAAAGTTTTTCGTTATAATGTACAACGTTATAAAGACTATATACTGTAGTTAAAAAAAGATATGACGTTGTATAATATTTATTAAAAACAATATTACTATACAACTAACGCCATCTGTTAGAAAACTACAAACTCAAAATCAGTTGAAACGTATAAAACTTGTTTACACAAATTGCTAGATATTCTGTTGATTACTATTCGTAGTAATTATTATTTACATCAAGCACAATAAAATATTACCTTTTATCGACATAATGATATATTAAAGTAGTATTGACAGGATATTTTTAAAGGCACCGTAATAATATTGGCAACAAATAATCATCTAAAACAATTTGGTAACCAAAAGTTAAAAGAATTGCGTCAATGAGTTACTTATCATGAGTAAGGTATTTATAGGATACTAAGGTAATTGTATATCTGATATAATTCATTTATACGTAATCAATAAAAACAAAAAAGCATTTTATTCACATCAATATTAGTTCTATAGTATTTTAACAGATGGCGATATTAGTTAACGAGTTATAAGGAATTTATAAGATACCAAAGTAGTTCTAGATTTAAGATAATTCATTTATACGTGATCAATAAAATATCCGGAGGTGGTAGAGCCACGTTGAAGCTATTACTGGTTTCAGCATGAATGGGTCGGCTCGCCCGGGGTAGTACCACCTTCTCATAGAAAACCGACGTGAAGTAACAGTGCTTGCATTGTTGCGTTTCGTTCGGTCAGTGAGAGCGCCGGAGACCCACCTCCCCTCCCCTTCCACTTTCTCCTTCCCCATGCTCCCCCCCCCTAGTGTTGCAAGTGTTGCAAGTGTTTATGGACGGTGATCATTTAACATCAGGTGACCCACCTGTTCGCTTGCCTCCTATGATATAAAGAAATATCCAGCAATTTTCAAAAGAAGCATTTTATTTATCTGTAGTATTGTAGCTCCGTTTTGAAGTTTGTAGATGGCGTTAGTAGTATAATAATGTTATTATTGATAAAATATATATAATTTAGAATTCATTTCACTAAATTCATTTGATATCCTGCAATGGTACACTCGATAAATTTTAGGACTAACTGCGTCACTTCTGACAATAAAGAACAGCAATTTACTCATTCAAATGTAACGAAACCTCATGACCGGAAAGACATCAAAAGGAAATTATTTTATATGTAACTAGCTGTTACCCGCGGCTCCGCACGCGATTTTTAAAAACGTATTAAAGAAATGTAAAATTGTGAGTGGGTGCGTACAATACAGAAACGCTTTTTCAAACACATTTGTAACTACGATACGAACGCCATCTACTGTAACATGTAACGTGTACATTAGATATATGAATACCAATAGTATATCGAATGGGATGGGATTTATCATCAGCAACATACCTGGAACTATAACCTACTATATACCAAACTCAGTGCTCACTAACACTATATAAGAAAGTAATGAAAATTATAAGCGATTATCGATAGCATTATCGAACAATATATCTTAAATCTTTTATTATATAGATATAATATGCCCGTATTGTCGATATACTTAAGTTATTCTTATACGTTGTTATAATCACTGAGTTACGTAGAAGCAAACGCGGTAAATAAAACAATATGGCCGCCAAATTGACCAAAAAGATGATATAATTCATAATACATACAAATATATGACTTTCAATTATGTATATTTATTCTTGGAGACCAGTAAGGCACACGTCTCACGCGGTTGTAACATATTTTTGATCAATTTCTTACGGACGAATGCACAGGTAGCAGTTAATCACTACACAATGTACCAATTCAAATAAAAAAAGAATCATTAAAATCGGTTTACAATTGACGAAAATATCATTTAACATACATAAAAAAATACATACAACCGACAATAGTAGCCTCGTCCTTTTTCGAAGTCGGTTAAAAAGAAAGTCATAAACTACCATTTTCATGCCGTTTTCACCAGTAGATAGAATAATGATTCATGGGGAAGGTTTAGGTATAATTTGTCAAGGTTTTCATTTTATTGTCGGGGCGGGACAACGTCTTCCGAGCCCGCTAGTTATCTGCCCGTAAAAGCCCCGTGAAAGTCGGTCCAACCAATTAGGAGATAGTAGGATATTGCGGACGAAGTCTTGAGTAACAAAATAAAATAGTCTAAGTTACTTCTTATAAGGTGAATTATCTGCCAGTGAAAGTCCCGTGAAAATCAGTTCAAGCATTACGGATATTCCACTGCGGCCGAAGGCGAATAAAAAACCTAAATGACTTTTTATGAGCTTTGCTATCTACCAGTGAATACCCCGTGAAAATCGGTCCAACCATTTTGGAAATAGAAATGCGGACGATACCGCGGACAAATAAAATAGAATATGTTAACAGCTATAATTTCGGCTATCTGGCAGTAAAAAGTAAAATTTCCGTTAAAATAGGTCCGTATTGGAGATTACCCGGAACAAACAAACAAGCAGACAAAATATAATAATCTAAAAATATAGACAAAGTATAAAAAACATTTTTTTTGGTCATTTGTAGCCATATCCATTCATTAAAAAGTTGTTATTTTAATTGTACCTACACAAACTTTATTTTTATAATACGTAATAGAGAACAAATAAAAAATTGGAAATAAAAGTAGTATAAAAACTTTTTGAATAGGAAAACAAAATAAACTTTGATAATGTTTGCGATAGAAACTTACCACGTTACCATGGCAACGTATATAATACTAACGCTAACGAAATCTCTCGAAAGGAAAAAAGTGCCCGATTTTGAAACATTTTTCATTGGTGCTCTGCTTCTATTGCTCTTAGCGTGATGATATATAGCCTAAAGCCTTCCTCGATAAATGAGTTATCTAAAACCGGAAGATTTTCTCAAATCGGACTGGTAGTTCATGACATCATAGCGTTCAACCAAACAAACAAACAAACTCTTCAGCTTTATATATTAGTACAGATTTTGCAAACAAAAGTTAAAAAAGGTACAATGATGTGAAACGTGAATTATAACACATAACTACTGTAAACTTTGTTATTTTATGTTCTCTAAATGTGTTTTTGTAATTATATCTATATAAATACTAGCGGGCCGGGCAGACGTTGTCCCGTCCTGATTATAAAAAAATCCTTGACAGTTTATATACCAAAATGTTCCTCATGAATCACTTAATCTACTAATGAAAACGTGGTTAAAGGTGGTTTTTGAGTTTATCGCGAATAGACAGACAGAGAGGCGCGTTAGGGGACTTTGTTTTATACTATGTAATGATAAATTAGTGACAAGATCAGCATTCATTCATGTTTGTGTAATGTAATTGAATTATAGTTTATGATCTTATCTTCTCTTCTCTTATCTTATGTTGACTTTCGTGTGCAGATCATCATTGTGCCGCGGTCGGCCATGTTGTTTTTCTTCTTGTGAGCCATTGCATTCATTAAGCGTTACCGATCGGTGTAGGAGAATAGATAACTAAAGTAAACACTGAAAAATATAATAAAATATTGAATTATTATTTAAAAGTGTTGTTTCACTATTAGGTACGTTTCGGATTAGTATTTATTCTACTACACTATATATTTATCTAAGAAGTACTATATCTAGCTATGTAATATGGTCTCGCGAGCAAATCTTTACATGTTTTTTACTAACATAAAAACAAAATCCTTAATGGATTATAATTATTAGTGTACTTATAAGCAACTCGTGATTTATATTTTTCTAAATTCGTGATTATATATTTTGATCCTGTATCTATACATATAATAAGAATGTAAATCTAACGTGTCTGTACTTTTCGATTTTCGTGAAAAAAATTGCCGCAGTTGTCTAGGAATAAAATACATTTTAATCCGTTTTAGAAATGTCTGTCTGTCTGTTTGTATGAACACACATCACTGATAAAGTACCGGATTCACAATAAAACCACACCAAGAGAATCATAAATCTTATCTTTAAGAATAACTTAGTCTTTGTTTCATTAAAATCGGTCCACTCTATCCAACGTTATTGTAATTTTAATAACGACGCGGCGTAAGTACGAGAGAAAAGGTACATGAGACCTGTAAATGTAAATGTAATGTAAATGGGCTTAATACATTCAGGTGACTTTATTAATCACTGTTTTTTACATAAGATTCCACGCGGACGAAGTCGCGGGCACAGATAGTATGTATCTACTATTATTATAAACCAGAAGAGTTTGTTAGCTTGAACGCGATAATCTCAGGAACTACGTGTCCGATTTGAAAAATTCTTTCAGTGTTAGATAGCTCATTTATAGAGAAAAGCTATGGGCATATCATCACGCTAAGATCAATAGGTGCGGACTAATGAAGAATGTTTCGAAATCGGGGTTAACATACGTATTATTTAAAAATGTTTTCACCCTCTACGTAAACGGAGTCGCGAGTTAAAGTTAGCGCTACAAAGTAACTATTCGTAGTCGTAGTAGAATTCGCAGGCAGAAGCTAGTATCTTATATTTAATAAGCAATTGTGACTTGGCATTCGTATGGATCTACCCCACATGTGCGGCACTTTCATACAGTGTCTGGGATTTCTACAGACGGTATGAGGCATCATAGAAACGCTTAGAACTGTTAATAGAATCACAATTATTTTATTTAGCATTAATATTAGATAAATGAAACTAACCAAAATGACTTGTCTTCTAGTTAACAAAAATGGAAAATTCTTCGAAAGTAAACGATTAGTACTTTTGTAAATTCTCTTGCCATGACAATGTTGAAAGCTTTTGCATCTTTGTCAGACGATTGAAATAGAACCTGGCGACACTAATTATAATGCTTCACGTGCCAGTGTGAGTTGCCAGTCATACTTTTTTTTTGACATTTGATTGAAGGCGTTTGCTTTGCGGAAATCCATCTATCAATCTCGCCCGCTCGCATTGGAAGAGTCAACGTTGATCTGAGAATGCTCCGTGATGGAGCGAAACACGTGTAATCGATCGTGGTCATATAAGTTATTGAAACATATATGTGTACCAAGCATACATACTTCAACAACTGTTATATGTATTTTGTGTCGGATAATTTTTCTAAACCATTTCAGTTCGTTAAGGGAAAAACAAAAATAAAACCCTTCCACTTTCATGTGTAAGCATGTGTGCGTGTACGTGTGTGGAGGTGATATGTGCAAGGTTGTTGCAGTGATGTAAGATTTTGTGTCACTGTATCTTGCGAGCAGCGTACTCAAGGGCTCCACGCCGAGGGAACGGATCTAGGACATCCCCATTGTTCACATATTGATCCACTCTATAATAGCCTTTTGAAACCAAAACCCGATTGACATGGCGCTTGAACTCACAATCCGGCAAGTGGGTAATATGTTTTGAAACTTTATTGTTTAACCTAACACTAACCTAACCTAACACTAAAAACTGTTACTGGTTTTACTAAGTCTAAAACGTGGGACAACCAGTTTGTCACAGTTTCTAGTATTTTTTTTTTTTTTGTCCCCCCATTCCTCAGACGCATATCCGAGACCTTATTTGCTCTTTTATATATTGTTTGGGCGTATGTTCTTTTAGCCTGTATTTAATTTTATTTCTTATATTTGGGTACAATATTCCTTAAATTATCCTATATACATTTTAACATTATTTCAGATTTTTCTATTTATTATTCGTAATAATTATATTTACAGTTACAATTTTCTGTTGAATTTACAGGTTTACAAATTTTTATACATTTTATTTTAAGCTTGACAATTTCCAGATTACAGTTCGTTTTATATGGTAACATTAACATTTTATATAGCTACATTTTAATTTTATCATTTTATAGTTCGCTATTTCTATTTTTGGGCCTTAATCTATCTTAATATATATATTTCTTGTGTGCGTGTGTATGTGACTGAACTCCTCCTAAACGACTGGACCGATTTTGATGAAATTTTTTGTGCGTGTTTCAGTGGATCCGAGAATGGTTTAGATTCACAATTGGACCCGGTAGGTGGCGCTGCGGTTGGCTTTTAGGGATTTTACACGGCAGGACAAAGTCCGCCAGGTCCGCTAGTATCCTTATATAATAATAGTTGTTTAGATAATTTTGAAGAACAAATATATATAATTTATAATTAATAATTACATTAATTTAGCACTATACCCAGTTTTGCGTATACACTTTACTTTTTATGTTTTCCGCAGGTTTCGATGAACAGTTATAATTTTAATTTCGATTTATCAATTTTACAGTTTAAATTTCAATTTATGATTTACAATTGTTGTACTTACTGAGCTTTTAGTTCGTACTTAAAGAAATGGTCTGTATAATCAATGCGATCACTGTGATTACTCTTGTGTGTTTGTGAAAAACTTCCCGTATTCAGTGTTTGTAATTGTTTAGTGTCGATTCAGTTTTGTATCCCTTCCAGGATTTCAGTTTTATTAAATCTATAATTTTGTCAATTTCAATTATTTAAAATTCCTTATACAGGAATTTAGTCTATTTAATTTTCATAATTTATCAATTGTCGAGTTGTCTGTCTTACTTTCACTTGAGTTTATTTATTTATTCCTGGCGCAGGCTACCCTTGCTACCTCAGCAAGGAAATGTAACGTAGCCTGTATATGTTCTAGTGTAAAGAATACGGGAAGATTAAAGGCACTCATCCTCATACCGGTCCTGACTTCGAGATCATACCTGGACGAGCCGAAACGAGGACAGTCCATGAGAAGATGGAGGACTGTCTCGGCAATATCCGGGTCACATGCGCATGCGGGACTGTCTTTCAGTTTAAACCTGTGCAGATACGCCGCAAAACCTCCGTGACCGGTTAACACCTGCACGTGGGAGGGAGCAAGGCTGATCTTCCCTAGAAGCTTGTGGGCTTCTAACAGGCTTGGAAAGAACGCCCGTTTCAGCTCCTCCGTGGCGGAGGTCTCATAGCGCTCCTGCCAGTTCCTCACTGAGACTTCCCTTATCATGCGTTTTGCATACGACACCGGAAACCGATCGTAGTCAGCTGCAGTTTTCTTGTGTGCGGCCCGCTTCGCTAATTCGTCAGCACGCTCGTTACCGATCGTGCCGACGTGAGCCCGCACCCAGTTTAGGCGGACAGTCCCTCCTGCTGCATGTTTCTAGTATTTAGATTATGCCGGTTTTTTTTTACGAAATCCAGCTTTATAATGTTTTGCGGACATACATTAAATTATCAAGAATGTATTGGGAGGGTATAGTTAAGATTCCGAATTCCTAAAACTTGATATTTAATTATTCGCGAGGTCCCATATTGTATACTGGTACACGGTTAGGCTTTAACCTGTAGATATAGGATGAATATTACACTAATGTTATCAATTCTAATACTATCAATTTAGTCATAAGCATTACCTGTTTACCTGCAATTGAGATATATGTATTTTTTTTATTTAAAATACCATTCCGCAGATGTGGGTGACGTAATTTTATCAGACTTGATACAATGTAAACAGTTACAAAAATTATATACGTAAGAAGCACGTGTGTAAACATTTAGTCTCCTAGAAACCTTGGACTTGAGCCAGTCGATTTTTTTTTAATATCTTGATCAAATAAGTTTCATTAATTACGTTTCAAAGCAACTGAAAAAATATTCGCATTTATGGATTCGAGAAGACTTCTTATGCCTACGGCTGATATGTATTCATTTATATCAGCTTATAAGATCTTTAGAGAATTACTAAAGAATATGTAGCAACCCACGTGCCTACAGCAAACGTAATACGTGTGTACTACAATAAACAACTCTGTGAAATCTCCAGGTGGTCACAGATCCAAGATGCGCGTAAATTAGACGAATTAAGAACGCACCTGCGACGCGCAAACAACAAAGCGTATACCACCAGACAGTTACCAATAATCCCGGCTCATTGTTTCAACTTTTACTTTATTACTACTCTCTTTCGTTATAAATAGCTTACTGTGTCAATTATCTTATTACTCCGATAGTGTATTCATTCTCGGTTTTTAATTTTAGTTTATTGTGAGTTAAATACTTGTACATTTTTATTTGTAACTCGCTTCTGCCCGCGACTTCGTCCGCGTGGAGTAGTTACTTTGGGCTAACGCTAACGTGCAGCGGAAGCAATCAAAAGGAAAAAACACCCGATTTTGAAACATTCTTTATTGGACATATTGGTCCGCTCCTATTGCTTTTAACTTGATGACGCCTTTCTCGACAAATGATCTATCTAACACGGACCAATAGTTCCTGAGATGAGCACGTTCAACCAACTAAACAAACAAACCCTCTAGCTTTGTAATATTACTTCTCTTCTCTCGTACTTACCTCGAGCCGTCATTCAAATTACAATAACTTTTCATAGAGTGGACCGATTTTAATGAAACAAAGACTCTGTTACTACCGAGGATATGCTTTATGAAGTTTTATTGTGAACCCAGTACTTTCACGGTGATGCGTGTTCATACAAACAGGCAGAAAGTCAGACAGGCATTTCTAAAAATGGTTGAAACGTATTCTATTACTTACTCCTAGGCACCTACAACAATTCTTTTCATGAAAATCGAAGAAGTACAGACACGTTAGATTTACATTCTTATTATATATATAGATGCTTGCTTGAGTTCTATACCATTCAAATATACCTGCTCAGCTGAATAAAGGGGGATTCGTAAATTTGCCGCCAAAGCATTGTCCGACTCTATATACATGTAGTTTTTAGTGCGACACATATGAAGGTATGCATATCTGTCTCACTAATGTATACATGTATGGTTAATTTAGCTCTATGGTTAGTTTTAGTTCGATTTGCTTGTATCCAAGGCAACAGCCCAAGCCGAGGTTCAGCCACTTTGGCACCCTTGAGCTTGTTGCTATTCGGCGGAATGCCTTAACCGCTCGCCCTAAAAGCCCGGTGAAGCTATGAAGGCACGTCAGGTCAACAGCGTTTAGTCTGTTCGAAAAAAAATGCCCCCAAAGCGTTTACTAGTCTACACAAACAGATATTGTATTTATATATCAAACATTCTGATATTAGCAACGTGGTAGTTACGCTGCCACATTCAGCTAAAAATACAACAAGATATCTTCGTGGCCGTAACATGTAAGAATGAGTTTGAGACTCGGTAGATTTCGTCGTAGGATGAGTAGCTCTTAAACTCCAATACTTGGCATACGCTTGTATATGTTAAGCATTTGTAGTAAACGTATATTTACGCTTCTACGGTCTCGAGTATGCTTTTTATTTGGTATCTCTCCTCTGGAATTTTTATATGTACATACGTACCATAATGTAACACTAAATAGTTTTTTTAGCATTATTTCTTTTGGGACGGTGTATTTTTTTTATTCTCTATTTTTGTAAAGCGTTTGGTCACAAAGCGACCACGCTACTCTTATTGGAGAGAATATATAATACTACATACATACATTACTAGCTACCTCCTATTGATAGCAATATTGGCTAGCCTGTACAACATCCTAGCTTCACCCGGCAAAGGTGAAGCCAAAATAGGGTTTATAATGGTGTGAATTGGGTTTTATAAAACCCAAATATATAAAGAAAAAGAGATAGCCATAAATGTATGTATAGGTTTTAGGCTGCGAGAATGAGAAACGTTGAAATCCATAGCACATTATTTTCTATTTGATCGTAATGACTATCATGCAATTAAAAAAAAAATGTGTTGTGTATTATTAATATTGTTAATATATATTAAAATATTATAATATAATTTCGAAAACTAATTTGCAACATCCACAGCGTATTCATTTAATTATGTTAAAAATTAATCAGAATAGTAAGTTTCGCTTCTACCCAGTTCTTCTTCTTCCAGTTAACCACAAACAACTTTTTTATTTCATTTTACATACCTAGATTACATTTAAATCATTCCGTTCAATAGTTTTGAAGTGTTTTTTATGAATGAAACTCTATCTACAACATATATTTTATATTTCTATAGATTCTTGGTTTTTCTTTTTCTCATTTTGTGTGTTTTATTAATCAAATCAAATCAAAAATCGTTTTAACTATAGTGCAGTCGTTTTCGGTAGGATCTTGTGTTATTGGGCTGTATATTTTGTAATGTTGCTAGCGTTGTATGTAATATAGTTCGGTTATTGTGCACTAGTGAAGTGGATGGGTAATCATACCATGGATTCTGACTTGGCATAAGAACTCCATGGAAATTTCTAACAAGACGGCCACCATCTTGTTTTGAATATAAAAGTATTATAATGAATTTTGTGTTCACAAAGACATATTTCACGGCAGTTCAAAAAAAAATACAAATCATATTTCAATCATAAATGTCAACATACAACATATGAATTATAGTATTGTATTGTATGTCATCACACTAACTGTGGTTATTGTTAAAATTGGTAATGTTGTCATTGACATAGAAAAACCCAAGACACACAGTCACGAATAAAAGTAGCGCTCAAAACCGGCCGCAAAAACTCCCCAATATACATACATGGTTATAGTTATGCGATAGACTTATGATTTTGCAAATTCAATCTAACCTGTATGATTTAAAGTTGTTTTCACATGGACGCAAGCGACGCGAGACTATTTGAAATGGCTGCATACTCCAAAATTATGCACTCATTTTTGTGAGCCGGCTGTGAGACGTTAACTGTGCATCTAGGGTTTTTCTATATCAATGAATGTTGTGTACAATTCATGTTTAGATTGCAGTTTTATAACCTATACTAATATTATAAAGATGTAAAGTTTGTGAGTTTGTGACGTTGTAAGGGGTAATCTAAAGAAGTACTATACCGATTTTGAAAATTATTTTACCAATAGAAAGTCACGTTATTTGTGAGTCTGATAGGATATATATTATCACGCTAAGATCAATAGGAGAGAAGCAACAATGAAGAATGTTTCAAAATGTTTTTTTCCTTTTGAGAACTTCCGCTGCGTGTTAACCCAAAATAACTATTCAACGCGTACAAAGTCGTGGGCAGAAGCTATTAATTAATTATATTATTATATTATAAAGAGGTAAAGTTTGTGAGGTTGTAGGGGGTAATATCTGGGGAGTCGGAGAAAAATTGGTCGAACGAAAACGTTTCTTACGAACGCTGCCTTAACGATGAGAGATATATGATTGAGTTCTAGAAAAAAGTTGTAGCTTGATAATGCCTATTACCGCCCAAGGAAGTGCGCATGGGTTAGCTAGTTTTTTTTTTTACATCATAGGAGGCAAACGAACAGGTGGGTCACCTGACGTTAAATGATCACCACCATCCATAGACACTTGCAACACCAGAAGAGTCACAAGTGCGTTGCAACCCTGTGTTTGAGGGAGGGGGAGTGGAGAAGGGGCGAGGGAGAGGGGAGGTGGGTTATTCGGCGCTCTCACTGACCGAACGATACGCAACTATGCAAGCACTGTTACTTCACGTCGGTTTTCTGTGAGAGGGTGTTACTACCCCGGGCGAGCCGACCCATACATGCTGAAACCAGTAATAGCTTCAGCGTGGCTCTACTACCTCTAAAAGCTAGTGTTATAATATTTTCGTTATCCATTTAAATTTTACGTCTGTTATCTGTTTTTTGTACCTTCTATATATTTATAATTATAAAACTTAATAATTAGTGTATACGATTTAAATATATTCCATATAATTATTCAGGATTCCATATGTATTGCGGTATATAGAGGCCGACTTGGTATCATGTCTCATTCGCGTGTTAATATAAAGTATTCTACGAATATATAAGAGATTGAAATAAAAACCAAAGCAGAGCCGAACAGCTGTGTTGATTTTAAATTACTACATAATTACATAGTATAAAACAAAGTCCCCTACCGCGTCTGTCTGTCTGTCTGTTCGCGATAAACTCAAAAACTACTGAACGGATTTTCTTGCGGTTTTCACCAGTAGATAGAGTGATTCATGAGGAAGGTTTTAGTATATAATTTGTCAAGGATTTTTTTATAGTCAGAGCGGGACAGCGTCTGCCGGGCCCGCTAGTTACTTATAAAATAATAATGTAAATTAACGTCTCGATTCTCGAGATAATATGGAGGTGTCTTAGCATATCTATCTCGTTTACTCTATATTAGATTTGTATTTGTACGACTATTGTCGCTAATAGTTCACATTAGCTCCACTCTTTTGCCTGCTATGACCGTCATTTATTTGAGTAAATAAAGTATCCATCGTTATAAGTAATTGTCTTCAGTTACGACCAATTTTTTGCATTTTTAAATAATTTATTTAATCTATACTAATTTAATAAAGCGGTAAAGTTTGTGGTGTTGTAGGGGGTAATGTCAGAAACTACTAAACCGATTTGGAAAATTCTTTTACCAATAGATAGCCACGTTATTTGTGAGTGTCATAGGCTATATATTAACCCGAAAAATGAAAATACTTTTTAGTGGAAGATGGATTTGCAAAGTAAGTCGGAGAAAAATGGTCGAACGAAAACGTTTCTTACGAACGCTGCCTTAACAATAAGAGATATATGATTCACTTCCAGAGAAAAGTTGTAGAGCTTAGTAATGTCTACAAAAAAGTTAGCGACAGCATATTTCTAACTTTTATATTTAAGTCACAAAAAGTAGTTTTTTATAAATGTTTACCGCCCAACGAAGTTGGCACGGGTCAGTCAGTATGTTATATGTAAGCAGAGTTTTTGTATTTTCTGACCACCCCCTCCCCCTTGTCAAGTGGTTTTTTTGCGACTAAACTATCAAAAATAGAATAAAAACTTAAACGGCAAGTTTGTATAGTTCTTTGACGGTGTATGGAAAAGACCTTCTGGAATTTTCCGAATCATTAACAACAATACAGTTAGAAACTTGGAAAGTTAATATATCCTTTGATATTTTGAGGTGAGCGCGATAATAAAAAAAGTAGATGCAGTCATAAGGACTGCCGACAGAAGTGAAAACTCAAAACAATGGAATGTAGACTGTGTTCTATTTTGAATTTTTAAATTAATTGTAGTGTGAATGATTTAAGAATTATAATTTGTAAATTGAAATTATTACCATTAGTCTCTCTTTCACATCTATTGGCGTTCCGAATAATAATTATCAGCATGTGTTTAGGGGAAGGGGATGAGGGGGGGGGGCGTGGGGAGGGCAGGTCGGCCTCCGGCGCTCTCATTGTACTGAACGAAACACTACAATGCAAGCACTGTTATTTTACGTGGGTGTTTCTGTGGGTCGGGTGGTAGTATCGGGGGTGAGCTGACTCATTCATACTGAAACCAGTAATAACTTCAGCATGGCTCTACTACCTATTATTTTATACCTAAATTTATCTCCTGTCAAAAAAATACCGCTCAACGAACCTAAATGAGTTTTCACTACAAAAGAAAACCACGTTTTTTGCACATCCTAGTATACATGTTTCTGAATCGCTAGGACACATGATGTGATAGTAACATATTCCACCTGTGCGAAACCGGGATTGATTGCTAGTAGACTAGAATTTCCCGGAATGAGGTATAACACCTTATGGTAATAAGGTACGAGAGGCACATCTATATACACCCCACACTTTGTACTACAAGCAATCGTTTGTAATCCATACTAATACTAATATTATAAAGAGGTAAAGTTTGTGAGTTTGTGACGTTGTAGGGGGTAATCTCAGGAACTACTGGTCCGATTTGAAAAATTCTTTCAGTGTTAGAGACCTAATTTATGGAGGAAGGCTATATATCATCACGCTAAGACCAATAGAAGCGGATCACCGATGAAGAATGTTTCAAAAATCGGTGCTTTTTTTTTCCTTTTGAGAGCTTCTGCTGCGTGTTAGTTTGCCCAAAGTAACTATTCCACACGAATGAAGTCGCCGGCAGAAGCTATCTCTGATAATTTTATTCCACAACACAAGTTCAATATAACACATGAGTAATTGGCATTAAAATTAAATTCACGCTAAATTATAACCAGTAGAGTCGAGCTGAAAAAACATTTTGTATTTAATCATGACCTAGCTGATGCCCGCGGTTTTAGCCGCGTGGAAACGATCTAGCTCTGTCACACGAACTAAACCTGGTATATATGTTACAAAAATGATATGTCTTTCACAGACTTCAACTTTGCCTGTCTCTGTTGCCGATTCTGTTGCAATTCATCGCATTCGCTTTTCCATTTTATCCTCTATGAGACGAAAATAACAAAAAAAGGCGGATGAAACAATAGAATAACTGTGTTCTCTTTTTATCATCATCTTCTTACCCTTATCCCACCTAAGTAGGGCCTCTCGCCTATCAGATGTCATCTCAGTATTCACACTTTTTACACACATATCGTTTTTCACACAATCCATCCATACTTTTTTCGGTCTTCCTCTACTCTTACATCCATCGACCATCATACTCAAAGCTTTTCTAGTGACATGGTCTTCGTCTCTCTTCTTGACATGCTAATACCATCCTAATCTATTACTCCTCAATTTCTCTGTCACTGGTGCTATTTTCAAACTTCCTCTGATATATTCATTCCTAATTTTATCCAATCTAGTTACACCATACATTCACCTTAATATTCCCATCTTTGCCACATGTAGTTTTCTCTCATCCGTCTCTTTCATCGCCCGGTACTCAGGATGCGTACAACAAGACTGGTCTTATAATAGTTTTATACACCTTCCCTTTGAGCTTCAAGGGCATTCGTGAGTCACAAGCTACATCAGACATTTCGCCATTTCATCCACCCTGCATTTATCCTATTCCTCACGTTCTTGTCTATGCAACCATCGTTTTGGACCAGAGAACTGAGATACCGGAAATCAAAGCAGGTTGGTAAGGATATACCATTTAAAGCTATAAGAGAACATCTGGATGGACCACCGAAGTCGCAAAACAAATGTTCCGTTTTTAGTATACTGATTTTCAAACCAACATGCTCCAGTTTTTCTCGCCATTTTACTAGCCTACTCTGGACCTTAGTAGCATTCGCCCACAACAACAAAATCATCAGCAAACAGCATACACCAAGGTGTCTCCTCCTACAGTTGATGTTATCGCAATGATCTGTTACAGTCTCATGTTAACGCATCCATAATAAGAAGGAATAAATAAAGGCTTAAAGCTGAACTCTGGCGCAAACCTACAGTCACATCCAAATTATCGGTAACTCCAGCTTCGGACCTAACGTGTGTTTTGGTTGGACTGTACATACAGTGAATAAGTTGTAGGTACTTCCCAGGCACTCTTTTCTTTTTCAGAGCCCACCACAGAACATCTCGGGGTACTCGATCATATGCCTTCTCCAGATCAACAAACACCATATGCAAATTCTTATGTACACGTCTGTGTTTTTTGCACAGTTGCCTAAGTGCGAAAATGGCATCTGTTGTCCTACGTGCAGGCGTAAACCCAAATTAATTCTGAGTCACTTCAGTCTCATCTCTTATTCGTCTCGCTATCACTCTTTTCTAAACCTTCATACTGTGTGACATGAGCTTCATTCTTCGATAATTATTACAGTTCTGCACATCACCCTTATTCTTAAAGATAGGCATTATTAAGCTATTGCACCAATCATTTGGGATCGCTTCCTCTAGTAACATCTTATGAAAAAATAAAGACAGCCACATCCATCTATTTACTTTTAAAAATTTCCATACTTCTATAAATATGCCATCTGGCCCAACGGCTTTTCCGTTTTTCATACCATTCACAACGTTTCTTACTTCATCCTCATTTATTTCTTGTACAACGCCTAAATTTGACGGTAAGGTAACTCTCCGATCCTTTTATTTTCTTCATTCATCAGTCTTTCAAAATATTTCTTCCAACTACTCTTTATGTCCTCGTCATTCATCAACAATTTTCCTCCGTCGTCTTTTATATATTTAACGTGTGTAATATCTTTTGTATTATTTTCTCTTGCTTTTGGTAATCGATTCAAATATTTTTGTATTTGTGAGCTCTCCAGTGATTGGCACAAATCATCTTGTACTTTAGCTCTAGCATTAGCAACTGCTCTTTTTGCATTTCTTCTAGATTATACATACATCATTCTCTTATTTTCTTTAATCATACTATCTTGGTATTCAATACATTTCCATTCATTGAACATCGTTTTCTTTTCTTTCAAACCCTTTTGTACGTCTTCGTTCGACCACCAAGTACCCTTATCTATCTTTTCTTTTCCTTTCGTTTCACTAAAACATCCCTTGCTACGTTCTTTACACATGTTGTCATTTCATTCCAACATTCATTAATAGTTTTCGCTTCCATATTTTCCATTTATCATCTTATTAACAACTTTTGTACTAACTTCTTTCGCATACCCATCTTTCTCTATTAGATACCATTTAATTTTAGATGGGAGACTCGACTGATTTCCGGCCAGTTTTAATTTTAGTCTTAAATCTAACACTAATCGATGATGTTGAGTAGCTAATATCTCTCCAGGCAGAACCTTGCAATCTTTTACTATTTTAATTTTATTTCTTCGTAAGAGAATTATCTCTTTTGGGGCGTTTGAAACCTAGAGGGGGCGTTAAGGGGCCCAAAAAAAATGGGGGGCGTTGATGTGGGTTAGGGGGGCGATGTATAATTTGTAATTTCATTTACTTTATATAGTATTTTAAATTTCACTAAAATTAAAACCCACCTACTACATAATAACGAATAATTAGTTTATATTTCTACCCTGTATGATGTTATCAAAACTTAAAATACTTAACATAGATTTCGTAGGATAGCCCGCACACCGTACGCAATCAAGTTGTAACAAGTTTCTGCGGATCCGGTAGAAATCGGCTGGTTCATCGATACTTGCTCAGTACGATTGAGCGTCGAAAAAGGTAAACGAGTTTGTGCGTGTTTGTCTTATTCCTGTCTACTGTATTTAAATCCTATATAAAAGCTCGTATTTTTTCTTATATTTTCATTTGTGGTTTCGCGCGCTATCTTTGAACAAGTATTTAAGTTCAACACTTTATTTGCATATTTTTGAAAACAAAGCCATGTCGGAAGCAAAAAAGAAGAAACGGCAATACAGTGTAGAATATATTAAATATGGATTCATAGAAAATTCGACAAACCAATCTTTGCGATTGTGTCTTCTTTGTTCAAAAACATTTTCAAACGAAGCGATAAAGCCTTCAAGACTTCAAGATCATTTGAATAAAATGCATCCGGATAAGAGGGACAAAAATGTAGCCTATTTTCAAAATCTGGAAAAGAAGCATAATGCTCAGCCAAGTGTATCGAAACTTTTTTCGATGGCTGCTAAGCAAGACGATAACGGACTTCGAGCTTCATACAATATCTCTCTGTTAATTGCTAAAACAGGTAAACCACACACCATCGGAGAAACGTTAATTTTGCCGGCGATAAAAGCAGTTATAACTACTGTGCTCCATAAACCGGCGGCAGATATAATTAGAAAAATTCCTTTGAGCAATAGACGAACTGATGAAATGGCTGAAAACATTGAAGAGTCATTGTGCAATCATCTGAAGACTAGTAAATTTTAAATTCAGTTGGATGAGTCCACTTTACCAACTAATGAAGCATTGTCGTTGTCTTACGTGAGATTTATTAAAGATGAAAAAATATGTCAAGAACTTTTATTTGCTAGAAATTTAGAGACAGGCACGAAAGGAGAAACCGTATTTAAAACAATGGAAAAGTTTTGTGATGAAAAAGGAATTCCGTTGAAGAATATTATATCAGCTGCTACAGATGGTGCTCCAGCTATGACGGGGTGTCAAAAAGGCTTCAAACTTAAAAAACAACATTCCTGATGTGCTTGCTGTACATTGCGTTATACATCGACAGCATTTAGTTGCTAGAAATTTAAGTGAACGACTATTTCAATCATTGCAACATGTCATCAGAGCAGTCAATAAAATTCGAAATAACTCTTTAAATGACAGATTATTGAATCAGCTTTGTGTTAATAATGATGAAGATTTCAACAGATTGATCTTTCACACAGAAGTGCGTTGGCTATCAAAAGGAAATTGTCTGACTCGTTTTTACAATCTGTTTGACTCTGTCATAGAGTTCTTGGAAAACAAAGACACAGAATTGCGCGAAAACCTCATCACATCAAAGAATGATACCGCATACCTGACAGACCTTTATACATTGCTTAATGATATGAATCTCCAACTTCAAGGCGATGACTTGAACTTAATAAAAACAAAAAATGTCGTCGCTGCTTTCGTAGCCAAGCTGCTCTTACACAAAAAGAATATCAGCAGACGTGAGTTCCATAATTTTCCCAATTTATCAGTATCCTGCAACAACGACGACTTGCTCGTCTACTGTCAACATTTGGAAAATCTTCACAGTGATTTCATTGAAAGATTCCAGGACATTTTGAAATTGGAAATACCAGACTGGGTGTTAGATCCTTTTTCAAATGTCAACATAGCAATATTATTCCAGTTGGAAGAAGAACTTATAGAACTGACAACGAACGAGTAAATAAAAATCAAATACAAAAATGGCGACCAACAATTTTGGCTACAAAAGTCAATTCCGCAGTTGTACCCTGGATTGTGGTCTATCGTTGAACCATTTTTGATAGCATTCCCATCGTCATATTTGTCTGAACGTAGATTTAGCGTTGTGACAACGCTGCTTACTAAAAAGAGAAATCATTTGCAAGTTAATAAATTTAACTTAATAAATATCATCAAATTCATCCATCTCATTAGATTAGTATAAAAACGAAAACTGATTACATATTTATATTGTTTCTTTAAATTTGATTAAAATATATTATTAATATTATAAAGTTGGGTTTTATTTGCTCTCACTGGTAAAAATGTCTAGTTTAGAATGTAAGTTTAAACCTCAGAACCGACTAATATAACTAAATTAATTAAAGTAATGAAATTGTGGTTTTTAAGTTTTAGGTGTATTTAAAAAACGGGGGGCGCTGAAAAATAATTGATTTTCAAAGGGGGCGGTAAAAGAAATAAGTTTGATAATCACTGCGTCAGACTAGCGACGCGTAGTATAGCAGCCTGTGTACATGTAATATTGATATTTTGCAGCTCCTCATACGTTTGATTGATTAATAGACTTTATAAAAATGTATATGATTATTAATAGACTTTATAAAAATGTATATAATTATTGCTCCGAGTGCGAATAGATATGAAAGCCACACTAATTTCAATAAAAAAATTCTGAAACTTTAATATTGTCGTTCACACTATAATTCATATGAAAATTCAAAAGAGAACACATTCATTTCATTGTTTTGAGTGTTCACTTCTGTCGAAAGTCTTTATGGCTGCCTCGACTTTTTTTTAAATAATTACTTATTTACTGATCACAAACTGGCAGAGAAGATAACCTTTTTTATATTTCTTAAATTATATATATATATATATATATATATATATATATGAGAATGCTCATAAACTATATACTATTAAAATATTGTGAAAGTTTCACTTCAAGCATATTGTGAAAGTTTACTTTATGAATATAGTGAAAGTTTCACTTCAAGAATATTGTGAAACTTCTCTGCAAGAATATTGTGAAAGTATCACTTCAAACATTTTGTGAAAGTTTCACTTCAAGAATATTGTGAAACTTCACTGCAAGAATATTGTGAAAGTTGATACTTCAAGCATATTGTGAAGAATCATGCTTGAAGAAAAGATTCTCGAGAGGGTAAAAACCACCTCGAGGGTTCTAAATCCAGCAGTGGCGGAAAGCACCAAGATGACACCCGAGATCAATTGGACGAATGGGGTCCCAGACTGTGGAAAGACTACGTGGTTAATTAAAAACTTCGATGTGGAGAGGGACGCTGTGGCGACCACCACAACCGACGCGGCAAAAGACTTACAGGAGAAACTGGTGCAGGCACATGGCAAAAAAGCCGAAAAGCGGGTGCACACCATGGCGTTCATACTAGTAAATGGTTTCAGAGAGCACGATAAGCGTCCAAGGTTAATCGTGGATGAAGCTCTCATGAACCATTTCGGGACCATCCTGACTGCCGGCCGGCTGGCGGATGCAAGCGAAATTCTCCTCATCGGAGATTTCAACCTACATTGATCGGGACCCTACATTGATCGGGAAAACTTATTTCGGATGGTTTATACAAATAGGTTAAGTGACTCAGCGGTATCATCTAGTTCATCTAATGATACTGTGATTCAATTTTTAAACTAGTAGATAAGACAAAGGAGCAGTATAATATCACTTTGTACCACCAAAATATTAATCGCTTCTCCGGCAAAATATTAGATATAGAATTATTATTAAATAGAGAGAGACTGGATATCTTATGTTTTACAGAAACATGGCTTAAACCTAATAAAATGATATTTTATATATATACCCCATTTTTCGGTTGCCAGTGTATTTAGTAGAACAATCACTGTCGGTGGTGGTTGTATTATATTATTCAAAAATAATTTAAAACATAAAGAGAGGAAAGATATATGAAGTCTCTCAATAGATCGTATTTGTAAAGTGGCTTGTGCAGAGATGGATAAATTAATTATTCTTTGTGTTTATAGACCTCCATCATCAAGTATTCACCAATACTTACCAAAAAATGGAGGACATTCTTATAAAAATATTTAATAGTAATAAGCAAGTTTTAATCTGTGGTGACTTCAATATAGACATTTTAAGTACGTCGACAGAGGTCACTATGTTCACATCATTATTTAGGTCGTTTAACCTGGATCACCTTTTTAATGAGCGAACCAGATGTACGTCTCAAACTGCATCTTGTATTGATAATGTTTTTACTGACTTCAAGACCATTGGCGGTAGTATTGTTACTGGGATACGGCATGACCACAAAGGACTCCTTGTTAAAATAAATTGTGATAAACCTAGCAGTGACTGTAAGTAAACAACTAGGCTTATATCCAAAAATAGATTAGGTCTTTTAAATCATAATATTGCACAAAAGTTATCTTTCAAGACTTTTATTAATAAAGATCCAGATAGTGATTATGACAGCTTATTTAATATCATAAGCACTGAATTTAGTAAACATTGCCCAAGAAAATATATTAGTGTAAAGAAAGTAAAAAAAATTAGTGAATGGGCAACTACAGGTATTAAAATAAGTAGAGATCGTTTGTATGATGATGATATATTATAAGAGATTACTAACAAATAGTGAATCATTTCATGCCTACGTTAGGAATTATTCTAAAGTTTTTAAACGTGTTTGTGTAGCTGCCAAAGCAAAATTTTTAGGAAATAAAATTCTCGAGTCTAGAAATAAGACCAAGACTGTCTGGTATATAATAAATAAAGAATTAAGAAAAAATAAAATGAATGATAACTCACTTAATCTAAGTATCGACGGAGTACGTATTTCGACCAATTCAGAGGTAGCAACTGTTTTCCAAGACTATTTCACTAATATACCTTCACAAATAACAATAAGTATAACATCATCAGCCCAGGGTGCCGCAGCTCTTTTAAAGAATATGAGTGCATCTACAAATTCAAAATTTAAATTCTCATTTATTAGTGCAGGTGAAATAATAAGGACATTCAAACAATTAAATTTAAAACACACCGAAGATATATGGGGAATGTCGGTAATAGTAATACAGTCCTTAATTGTCACTATTTCACCACATTTGGCTAATATATTTAATCAGTGTATATCAAAAGGAACTTTCTCTAATCTAATGAAAGTAAGCAAAGTGGTTCCTTTGTTTAAATCAGGCTGCAGAAGTAATCTTGGAAATTATAGACCTATTTCTGTACTTCCGTTGTTAAGTAAGATTATGCTTAAACAATTGGTAGAATATTTTACTGTGCAAAACTTTCTGGATGGTCGACAGTATGGTTTCACAAAATCGAAATCTACTACTGACGCTGGTGCAACGCTCATAAATCATATATTGGGAGCCTGGGAGGATTCGCAGCATGCAATTGGTGTGTTCTGCGATTTGTCTAAGGCCTTCGATTGCGTTGACCATAGTACGCTTATTCTTAAATTAAAACACTATGGTATTTGTGGATGTTCTCTCGACCTTCTAGTCTCTTATTTAAAAGATCACTGTCAGAAAGTTAACATACATGGGGTAACCTCTGCGGGATCGTTTGCTCGAATTGGTGTCCCGCAGGGCTCCATTTTAGGGCCGTTTTTGTTCTTAATATACATAAACGATCTACCACCAATGTTTAATAACTCTGCTGACATGGTGCTTTTTGCAGACGATACTTCTCTAATATTTAAAGTGAAAAGGATAGATTCAGAGATTGGGCATCTGAATAATACTTTGAATGAAATTTGTCATTGGTTTGCGTTAAATAGCTTATTGCTAAATGCAGATAAAACGAAATGTATAAGATATATTTTACCCAATGTTAGACAGGTTGATAGTAGAATCAAGATCGAAGGGAATTTAGTAGGGTTAGTTGACAATACTGTATTCTTGGGAATTACACTAGATTCTAAATTACAATGGGGTCCCCACATTAAAAAACTGGCGAGCAGATTAAGTTCCGCTGCATTCGCAATACGTAAGATTCGCCAGGTTACAGATATTGCCACTGCTAGGTTAGTCTACTTCGCTTACTTCCATAGCTTAATGTTTTATGGCATTCTGCTATGGGGTACGGCTGCTGAGGTAGAAACAACATTTTTATTACAAAAACGGGCAGTTCGGGCAATATATAATATGGGACCTCGCGAATCATTAAAAACGAAATTCCAGGAATTCGGTATCGTAACTCTGCCCTCGCAATACATTCTTGATAATTTAATGTATGTCCGTAAAAATTTTGAAAAACTGAATTTAGTAAAAGACCGGCATAATCTAAATACTAGAAACTGTAATAAACTGGTGGTCCCATGTTTCAGACTTAGCAAAACCAGTAATAGTTTTTTAGGTAATAGTGTTAGGTTCTACAATAAAGTCCCAAAGCATGTTACCGATTTGCCGGACTGTAAATTTAAGCGCCATGTCAAACAGGCTTTAGTATGAAAAGGATATTATAGAGTGGATCAGTATGTGAATGATGGTGATGTCTGGAAGTGACTCCTCTCTGTGCATTCACTAAAAGCATTGTATCTATTGGAATACATCTATTGGAAATATATGTTAAAAAAATGTACCCGATCGAGTTTCTTGTCGGTTCTTCTCGATGACTGGGTTGTTTTCTGAACCAGTGGTAGTTTTTGACGTTCATAAGTGCCTTATTAGGGCCTAAACTGAATAAAGTATTTTTGATTTGATTACTTCCAGGATATTGTGAAACTTTAGTGCAAGAATATTGTGAAAGTTTCACTTCAAGAATATTGTGAAAGTTTCACTTCAAGAATATTGTGAAAGTTTCACTTCAAGAATATTGTGAAAGTTTCACTTCAAGAATATTATGAAAGTATCACTGCAAGAATACTGTGAAAGTTTCACTTCAAGAATATTATGAAAGTATCACTGCAAGAATACTGTGAAAGTTTCACTTCAAGAATATTGTGAAAGTTGCACTTCAAGAATATTATGAAAGCTTTACGGCAAGAATATTGTGAAAGTTTCACTTCAAGAATATTGTAAAAGTTTCACTTCAAGAATATTATGAAAGTATCACTGCAAGAGTACTGTGAAAGTTTCACTTCAAGAATATTGTGAAAGTTTTACTTCAAGAATATTATGAAAGCTTTACGGCAAGAATATTGTGAAAGTTTCACTTCAAGAATATTGTAAAAGTTTCACTTCAAGAATATTATGAAAGTATCACTGCAAGAGTACTGTGAAAGTTTCACTTCAAGAATATTGTGAAAGTTTCACTTCAAGAATATTGTGAAAGCTTTACGGCAAGAATATTGTAAAAGTTTCACTTCAAGAATATTATGAAAGTATCACTGCAAGAGTACTGTGAAAGTTTCACTTCAAGAATATTGTGAAAGTTTTGCTTCAAGAATATTGTGAAAGTTTCCCTTCAAGAATATTATGAAAGCTTCACTGCAAGAATATTGTGAAAGTTTCACTTCAAGAATATTGTAAAAGTTTCACTTCAAGAATATTATGAAAGTATCACTGCAAGAGTACTGTGAAAGTTTCACTTCAAGAATATTGTGAAAGTTTCACTTCAAGAATATTATGAAAGCTTTACGGCAAGAATATTGTAAAAGTTTCACTTCAAGAATATTATGAAAGTATCACTGCAAGAGTACTGTGAAAGTTTCACTTCAAGAATATTGTGAAAGTTTCGCTTCAAGAATATTGTGAAAGTTTCCCTTCAAGAATATTATGAAAGCTTCACTGCAAGAATATTGTGAAAGTTTCACTTCAAGAATATTGTAAAAGTTTCACTTCAAGAATATTATGAAAGTATCACTGCAAGAATACTGTGAAAGTTTCACTTCAAGAATATTGTAAAAGTTTCACTTCAAGAATATTATTGAGAAAGTTTCACTTCAAGAATATTGTAAAAGTTTCACTACAAGAATATTTTGAAAGTTTCACTGCAGTAATATTGTGAAAGATTCAGTTCAAGAATATTGTGAAAGTTTCACTTCAAGAATACTGTGAAAGATTCAGTTGAAACAAACTTTGTAACAGACAACAAGTCTTTAAGAACAATTTCATTGAATTTTATACCTTTCAAACAGATAGGGTTTTCATTATCTTCTTAGACTTATCGGCACAACATGTTGTCCTCTTCCACTCTCCCCTGTCAGATGTCATCTTAATATTCACACCTTTTGTACACATATATCATTTTTCATACAATCCATGTATACCCTTTTTGGTGTACCTCTACTCCTCTATCCGTCCACACCGTTCATACTTTAAACTTTTCTGATTACATAACTTTCATCTCTTTTTATGACAAACAGAAAAGGTTTTATTGAATTCTCTATGCTTTGTCCTTTACGCTCCTTATGTGAATTTTTATGTGGAACATCTATAACGGCGGATCAGTCCGGCTTTTGTCGTGGCGATTCGTCGTCACAGCATGCATCACCACGCTGTCATTTTTAATTTTTTTATTTAATTAATATAAATATATGTGATATAAATGTTAATTGAATAAAAAGTCAGTAAGAGCGCCGGAGGCACCCCTCCCATTCCCCAGCTCCCCCGTCTCGGTCCTCCTCCCCTCCCCCTAAACACAGGCTGGCAACGCACTTACGACTCTCCTGGTGTTGCTAGTGTCTATGGACGGCGGTGATCACTTAACATCAGGTGACCCGCCTGTTCGTTTGCCTCCCATGTATTTAAATGATTTCTTTAAAAAGAAAACTTAATATTTTATTTTTGACAAGCTTCTGCCCGTGACATTATCCGCGTGAAATACTTACTTTGGGCTAACGCTAACTTCAACTCGCGACTTTGTTTACGTAGAAAGTGAAATTATTTTTAAGTAATACGTACGTTTACCCCGATTTTGAAACATTCTTGATTGGTGCTCCGCTCCTATTGGCCTTAACGGGATGGATTATAGCCTATAGTCTTTCTCGATAAATGAGCTACCTAAGACTGAAGAAGTTTCCAAATCGGAGCAGCAGTTCCTGAGATTAACGCGTTCAAGCAAACAAACTCTTCAGCTTTATAATATTAGTATAGAAATATAGATTATACCGTATTTATTTTCTGTCATAAACTATCCTTTTATGTATATTACCTGTACAAAATAATGTATCTGTTTCGCATCTGTCAAGCGTCCCACGACGGTTAACAATTTTAAGCTTCAAATATGTACAGACAGATAATTTTTATTCTTTTTTATATATACACGTTAAAACAGAATTTATAAATTGTTTCAAGTGTTTCCTCTTTTAAATCATTGTTAGTTTAAGAAAGTATATATAGAATTTTTGATTCGTGCAAATTGATATTACGTTCTGTAGTCTGTAGCTGAAGGTTGGTAAACAAAATGGCCGCGACAGCATACGCATTCTTCACGTTTGCGGTAAGTGTTTTATTAGCTTTATTATTTCGGTTTCTTGTTCAGATATTTTACTGAATGGTGAATATTGTAATAGAAACATAACATCGTGATTGTGCATTAAATTATTACGATACATGAGCTGCGTTTATTAAGGATTGGTGTTCAGACTATTAGTTAAGGTTCTGAGAAGGCTTTTGCTAGTATGAGACTAGTATGTGAGCCATGAACTAACAAACGATAGTAAAATAAGAATATCATAGTTTATAAGTTTCGGTGATGTATACAAGCTGTATCTGCGTTTTCTTCCGCCTTTGTTACGCAGTAATCGTTTATAATAATATTATTTTTACTAATATATTTTAAAGTATTACTTATAACTATTATAGACTACCAATTTTGAATCGACATATCGTCTGTGCTCAAAAAGCATGAACATCTTCTCTGAAGAAATAAAACTTATTATTTATTTACTTTTTATTTTTTAAATTTTTTAATAACTTTTCAATATATTTGGCAATTATTGATATTTTTTATAAAGTATGGATTTTGAAATGACATATGCGCTTTGTAACCATTAAAATGTCACGAAGATCAGTTAAGAATATTTTTTCTTTTCCCGATTTCCTAAATTATTAAAAACACTGTGGCTAATAAAATTATCTGAATGTATTAAGTCCATTTACTTATCTACTTTTCTCTCTACTTAAGTCACGTTGTCATTAAAATTACAATAATTTTTGATAGAGTGAACCGATTTTAATGAAACCAAGACTAAATGTTACTCGAGGATATGCTTTACGTTTTTCTTGAAGTTTTGCCGTGAACGCAGTGCTTTAGCAGTAATGCGTATTCAAACAAAAAGACAGAGAGAAAGATATTTTAAAAAATAATTGAAATGTATTGTATTACTTATTCCAAGACATTTCCAACATTTTTTTTTTAAATCTAAAAAGTACAAACAAATTTACATTCTTATTATATGTATAGACACTTTTTACAACGTAGCCAGGGTAGACAATATATCATATACTTATTATTATATAGTTGTAACTGTATACGTATAAATATTATAAATCGAAATAACTCTTAGCTTCTGTTGTTAGTTCTTATAAATATTGTAAAAGATGTTTATTTCACATTCGATCAAAGAATTGTTTCCCGAAGGTTTTTCTGCGTAATAAAAAACAAATAGGACATTCTACTTCAAATCGGATTGTATTTCTTTAGTTTTGTGATGGTAGTACCCCTCAAGATAGGCCGGTAAATTTTGAGATTTCTTTTATTACTCGTTCAAAACATCGTTTTTTTTTTGTTCTTTTCACATAACTTAAAATGGTACAAATTTGATTTTTTTTATTTAAATGTTTTTACATGATATTTAGAGAAAAAAATGAATTAAAGATATTTCAAAGTATTTTTGCTAAGGTTTTTGCATTTTAAGCTTTAAATCGAGTTTCAAATAATGAATGTACTCTTCGATTTCTTTATGGTACAAATTTGATTTTTTTTATTTAAATGTTTTTACATGATATTTAGAGAAAAAAATGAATTAAAGATATTTCAAAGTATTTTTGCTAAGGTTTTTGCATTTTAAGCTTTAAATCGAGTTTCGAATAATGAATGCACTCTTCGATTTCTTTACCTTAGTTTTATTTTAAACTCCTATATATTCCTTATGTTTTAAGCCCGGTCTGGATTCCTCTAGTTACTATTTATATTCGATTTTTGAAAAATGTAACTTCTCCATTTTTCAAATTTACAGTCTGACGCTAGAATCTTATCGCATCTTTGTATGTATTTAACTTTCAGATTCTCGTCGCGTCGAGTTTCGTCTCCTCTTCACCTATTCGTGGATCCAGTGAGTAAATTGTTCGCTGTAATAATTACTTGTACATGCCAAATATTTTGGCCAATCACGAGGCGGCATGCTTGTACTAGCATGATACTTTTTGCTATTGGTCCACTTCACGTGCGCCAGTTGTCTTGTTGTTATTCTGACGATAATTCTAGTAATTACTTTTGTTTCTTTTACTAGTAGTCAGAGAGAGAGGGAGCTAGGTACATTAGTTATATATATAGTTACAATAATTGGTATCTATAAGCGATAACCCGATGTGAGTTGCAGTAACAAGTTTCTCACACTAACGTGTGTAGGTCATTATATTCTATCGTGCACTCGAGTTACTCTCGCGTCACATCACAATATCTATGTTTGTTATTCGGCATATATTTTACATATGAGGGACTAAGGCCCGGTTTCTGAGTCATATTTATCTGTTCAATAGCGTTATTGGTACGATAACTTGTCAAATTAGGTTTCTGAATACACAATCATACGATAATCCTCCATTAAACTTAACTGGCCATTCTGGGCGTTTATCTCATTCGATAAGTTTTGATATTTTAAATAGTTTTTACTATCTTGACAATGACATGTCATTGACGAACAACTAACAAATTGAAATGTTTTATATCTATAATAAATACTTTATTGAGTCAATAACTAATGATAGTTTAACCGAGTAACTCAGAAACCGGGCATAGGTAATCATTTCCTGATTTACTTGTAAATAGAATTGATGTGAATAAATTGTCGATATCTGTTTCAGTTTGCGAATCTGGATTAGCGGAAAAATTAAATGGATCATCAGGCAACATAACTGGGGGAACAAACAGCACATCAAATGTTGGACCAAAAAACGACTGTGGAACGTCCACAGGAATAATAATTGGAGGAGCAAGTGGAACACAGGTAGGACTAAAAAGTGGAACAGGTCCAAATGATACGTTGGCAGTTGTATCAACTGGAACGTCAAATGGAACATCAACAATAGTACAAACTGGAGGAACAACTTTGTTATCTTCAGGAGGGTCAAATGGAACATCAACATTTACAATTGGAGGCTCAAATGGTTTATCGGGAGTAATAAAGTCGGGGTCGTCTAATGGAACAACAATAATAGCGGGTGTTGGGGGATCAAATGGAACGAAGGGCGTTATAATAATCGGCTCACAAAATGGAACTGCAGTAGGGCTACTAACTGGTGGGCCAAATGGAACGTCTACAGGAATAATAATTGGAGGAGCAAGTGGAACACAGCTAGGACTAAAAAGTGGAACAGGTCCAAATGATACGTTGGCAGTTGTATCAACTGGAACGTCAAATGGAACATCAACAATAGTACAAACTGGAGGAACAACTTTGTTATCTTCAGGAGGGTCAAATGGAACATCGACATTTACAATTGGAGGCTCAAATGGTTTATCGGGAGTAATAAAGTCGGGGTCGTCTAATGGAACAACAATAATAGCGGGTGTTGGGGGATCAAATGGAACAAAGGGCGTTATAATAATCGGCTCACAAAACGGAACTGCAGTAGGTCTACTAACTGGTGGACCAAATGGAACGTCCACAGGAATAATAATTGGAGGAGCAAGTGGAACACAGGTAGGACTAAAAAGTGGAGCAGGTCCAAATGATACGTTGGCAGTTGTATCAACTGGAACGTCAAATGGAACATCAACAATAGTACAAACTGGAGGAACAACTTTGTTATCTTCAGGAGGGTCAAATGGAACATCGATATTTACAATTGGAGGCTCAAATGGTTTATCGGGAGTAATAAAGTCGGGGTCGTCTAATGGAACAACAATAATAGCGGGTGTTGGGGGATCAAATGGAACAAAGGGCGTTATAATAATCGGCTCACAAAACGGAACTGCAGTAGGTCTACTAACTGGTGGGCCAAATGGAACGTCCACAGGAATAATAATTGGAGGAGCAAGTGGAACACAGGTAGGACTAAAAAGTGGAACAGGTCCAAATGATACGTTGGCAGTTGTATCAACTGGAACGTCAAATGGAACATCAACAATAGTACAAACTGGAGGAACAACTTTGTTATCTTCAGGAGGGTCAAATGGAACATCAACATTTACAATTGGAGGCTCAAATGGTTTATCGGGAGTAATAAAGTCGGGGTCGTCTAATGGAACAACAATAATAGCGGGTGTTGGGGGATCAAATGGAACGAAGGGCGTTATAATAATCGGCTCACAAAATGGAACTGCAGTAGGGCTACTAACTGGTGGGCCAAATGGAACGTCTACAGGAATAATAATTGGAGGAGCAAGTGGAACACAGCTAGGACTAAAAAGTGGAACAGGTCCAAATGATACGTTGGCAGTTGTATCAACTGGAACGTCAAATGGAACATCAACAATAGTACAAACTGGAGGAACAACTTTGTTATCTTCAGGAGGGTCAAATGGAACATCGACATTTACAATTGGAGGCTCAAATGGTTTATCGGGAGTAATAAAGTCGGGGTCGTCTAATGGAACAACAATAATAGCGGGTGTTGGGGGATCAAATGGAACAAAGGGCGTTATAATAATCGGCTCACAAAACGGAACTGCAGTAGGTCTACTAACTGGTGGACCAAATGGAACGTCCACAGGAATAATAATTGGAGGAGCAAGTGGAACACAGGTAGGACTAAAAAGTGGAACAGGACCAAATGATACGTTGGCAGTTGTATCAACTGGAACGTCAAATGGAACATCAACAATAGTACAAACTGGAGGAACAACTTTGTTATCTTCAGGAGGGTCAAATGGAACATCGACATTTACAATTGGAGGCTCAAATGGTTTATCGGGAGTAATAAAGTCGGGGTCGTCTAATGGAACAACAATAATAGCGGGTGTTGGGGGATCAAATGGAACGAAGGGCGTTATAATAATCGGCTCACAAAATGGAACTGCAGTAGGGCTACTAACTGGTGGGCCAAATGGAACGTCCACAGGAATAATAATTGGAGGAGCAAGTGGAACACAGGTAGGACTAAAAAGTGGAACAGGTCCAAATGATACGTTGGCAGTTGTATCAACTGGAACGTCAAATGGAACATCAACAATAGTACAAACTGGAGGAACAACTTTGTTATCTTCAGGAGGGTCAAATGGAACATCGATATTTACAATTGGAGGCTCAAATGGTTTATCGGGAGTAATAAAGTCGGGGTCGTCTAATGGAACAACAATAATAGCGGGTGTTGGGGGATCAAATGGAACAAAGGGCGTTATAATAATCGGCTCACAAAACGGAACTGCAGTAGGTCTACTAACTGGTGGGCCAAATGGAACGTCCACAGGAATAATAATTGGAGGAGCAAGTGGAACACAGGTAGGACTAAAAAGTGGAACAGGTCCAAATGATACGTTGGCAGTTGTATCAACTGGAACGTCAAATGGAACATCAACAATAGTACAAACTGGAGGAACAACTTTGTTATCTTCAGGAGGGTCAAATGGAACATCGACATTTACAATTGGAGGCTCAAATGGTTTATCTGGAGTAATAAAGTCGGGGTCGTCTAATGGAACAACAATAATAGCGGGTGTTGGGGGATCAAATGGAACGAAGGTCATTATAATAATCGGCTCACAAAATGGAACTGCAGTAGGGCTACTAACTGGTGGGCCAAATGGAACATCCACAGGAATAATAATTGGAGGAGCAAGTGGAACACAGGCAGGGCTGAAAAGTGGAACAGGACCAAATGATACGTTGGCAGTTTTGTCAACCGGAACCTCAAATGGTACATCAACAGTGGTACAAACTGGAGGAACAACTTTATGTTCATATTTAACTAGAGGTTTAACTGGATTCTTGAAAATAATAACTGGATGATCATAGGGACAGGTCGTCGTATATGTATTTTTCATGTTATAGAATAACGTGTTACAGTAAATTTGTAATCTTACTTATATGAAATAAAAATATTTAATTATTTTGAAGTCTTTTAATTTTTAATAACTTTTAAAATGTGTATTTGGTTATAAAAGGCACTATTAGAACTGATTTTTACTGTGTTCTTTATATGCTTTAGCTAAGCATCCTCAAAAGTCACATTATGAGAGCAATATGGCGAGAGCGACGTAAAATAGCCGATTTAATTTATTTAAGTAATATAGCCAATGGAATTATAGACTGTCCATAATTATTATCTAGAGTTCAGTTATGTGTCCCCACAAGTACATTGAGAAATCCGAAGCTATTACATGTGCCACTTGTCAGGACGACATATCGCCAAAATGCCTTTCTGATCCGAGCATGTAAATATTTTAATTCTTTAGACGATAACCTAGACTTATTCTCAGATAGTATCATGCCTTAGACAATGTTTATCTAGAGCTTTTTTCCATAATATTAACTTTGTGTATGTAATCATGTTTTTATTTGTACATCTATATTGATAGCTGTCTTTTCTTTGTTTATTTATATACTCAGAAAATTTTTGTATCATTTATTTTTTGTTTTTGGGATTATATAACTATCATATTACCTCAGAATCAAACTAGATACACATCTTTAACGTCACTCTCATGTTGTACTATATACTATTAACTTTATAGATGCAACCTCCGTGAGAATATTCTTATAGTAAAGTAGCCGTACCCGCGACTTCGTCCGTGTGGAATTTTATATTAAAAACAATGATTTAATAAAGTCATCTATCTGAATGTATTAAGTCCATTTACTTATCTACTTTTCTCTCGTAATTCCGCCGCGTCGTCATTAAAAGTACAATAACTTTTGATAGAGTTAACCGATTTTTATGAAACAATGACTAAATTAATGTTACTTGATGCTTTATGAATTTCTTAAAAAGTTTTTTATCACGAACGCCGTATTTTAACAGTGATGCGCGTCCAAGCAAACAGAAATTTCTAAAAATGATTGTAATGTATTTTATTACATATTCCAAGACACCTGCAATAATTATTTTCACGAAAATCGTAAAAGTACAAACACGTTAGATTTACATTCTTATTATATGTATAGATATATTCAAGTCGTGGATGTCGTGGTGGCCTAGTGGTTTGACCGGTGGAATATTATTCCGATGTCCAGTGTAGATAGATGTATCAATTTTTTCAGAATTCGAGTACATTTACTAATTTAAATTGGTAACAGTATCGGCCGACGGTGAAGAATAACATCGTGAGGAAACCTGAACCTGAGAAACGTTCTTGTAGTACTACTGTATGTGAGACAACATAGAACCGTGGATTTCTCAGAGCTTGAAATCGCCAATACGCCGTGGTCTGGCGTGGTGATTATGCCCATACCTTCCTTCGGGAAGAGGTCTATGGTCCTGCAGTGAGTCTCTTACAGACTGATGATGATGATGATGTAGTCGAGAGACATTTTTTTTTAAATATCTAAAGTAAAATTATTTTTATAGGCTTTTTAATAATTAATTTTGTACTGAACTTTTATATATAATATACGTATGCGTGCTACTTAAAAGACATTCAAAGAAAGCCAAATATATAATTTAAATAACAGAAACAGTGACAAAGTGGTAATCCTATGTTTCATGCTCAGTAAAACTAATAAAATATGTTAAGGTGTTATAACAGAGTCCTAAAGCATATTACCGATTTGCCGGAAAGTAAGTTCAAGCTTTTAAGTAATTCAAGCTCAAGTTCTTCAACGAATGAAGAGTATTCTGAAAGAGCTGCATTACGAACACCTTGTTTTATCTATACATATAATAATAATGTAAATTGAAAGTGTCTGTACTTTTTCGATTTTCGTGAAAACAATTGTTGCAGCTGTCTTGGAATAAGCAATAGACTACATTTCAATCATTTTTAGAAATGTCTGTCTGTCTGTCTGTTTGTATGAGCACGCATCACTGCTAAAGCACTGGGTTCATAATAAAACATCAGCAAGAAAATCATAAAGCATATCTTCGACAGTAACTCAGTCTTTGTTTCATTAAAATCGGTCCACTCTATCAAAAGTTATTATAATTTTAATGACGACGCGGCGTAAGTAGGAGAACTCAGTAGTAATCTATACTAATCTATACTAATATATAAAGCTGAAGAGTTTGTTTGTTTGTTTGGTTGAATGCGATGAGCTCAGGAACTACCAGTCTGATTTGAGAAAATCCTTTGGTTTTAGATAGCTCATTTATCGAGGAAGGCTTTATGCTATATATCATCACGCTAAGACCAATAGGAGCGGAGCACTAATGAAGAATGTTTCAAATTCGGGCATTTTTTTCGTTTTGATTGCTTTCGCTGCGTGTTAGCGTTAGTATTATATATGTTGCCATATTGACGTGGTAAGTTTCTATCGCAAACATTTTCAAAGATTATTTTGTGTTCCTATTCAAAAAGTTTATTCTACGTTAGTTTTGTATACAATTTTTTATTTACAATTACGTATTATAAAAATAAAGTGTGGGTAAGTAAAATTAAATAATAACTTTTTGGTGAATGGATATAGCTACAAATAACAAAAAAAAAAGGTTTTTATATTCGGTCGATATTTTATGTATTATTATATTTTGTCTGTTTGTTCTGGGTAATGTCCAAAACGGCTGGACCTATTTTAACGGTTTTTTTTTTCATTTTGATTGCTTTCGCTGCGTGTTAGCGTTAGTATTATATACGTTGCCATGGTAACGTGGTAACTTTCTATCGCAAACATTTTCAAAGTTTATTTTGTGTTCCTATTCAAAAAGTTTATTCTACGTTAGTTTTGTTTCTAATTTATTATTTGCAATCTATTACGTACTATAAAAATAAAGCGTGTGTATGTAAAATTAAATAATAACTTTTTGCTAAATGGATATAACTACAAATAACAAAAAAAATGTTTTTATATTCGGTCGATATATTATATACTATTATATTTTGTCTGTTTGATTGTTTGTTTATTCTGGGTAATCTTCAAAACGGCTGGACTAATTTTAACGGGAATTTTACTGCCAAATAGTCGAAATTATAGTGGTTGACATATTCTATTTTATTTGCCCCCGGGTTCGTCCGCATTGCTATTCCAAAATGGTTGGACCGATTTTCACGGGATATTCACTGGTAGATAGCAGACCTCATAAAAAGTAATTTAGGTTTTTTATTCGCCTTTGGTCGCAGTGGAATATCCGAAATGCTTGAACTGATTTTCATGATACTTTCACTGGCAGATAACTAACTAATGAGTTATTTTATTTTAAGTTAGCGGGCTCGGCAGGCATTGTCCCGCCCTGACAATAAAAAGATAACCTTGACAAATTATACCTAAACCTACCCCATGAGCCGTTCTACCTACTGGTGAAAACGGCATGAAAATCCGTTTTGTAATTTTTGACTTTATCGCTAACAGACAGACCAGAAGACTTTGTTTTACACTATGTAGTGATGTTACCTGTGCATTCGTTCGTGTGGTTAAAGTTCCAGGTACGTTGCTGATCCCATCCCATTCGATATACTATTCGTATTCACATATCTAATGTACACGTTACATGTTACAGTAGATGGCGTGCGTGTCGTAGTTACAAACGTCTTTGAAAAAGCATTTCTGTAATGTACACACCTAATTACAATTTTACATTTTTTAATACATTTAAAAAAACGCGTGCGGAGCCGCGGCGGACAGCTAGTATTATAAATAAGATGGAGGGTTTGTTTGTGTAGTTGAACGCGTTAATCTCAGGAGCTACAGGTTCGATTTCAAACATTCTTTCAGTGTTAGGTAGCTAATTTATCGAGGAAGGCTATAGGCTATATATCATCACGTTAAGACTAATAGGAACGAAGCACCAATGAAGAATATGTCAAAATCGTTTTTTTTCCTTTAGAAAGCTTTCGCTCCGTGTTAGTCAGCCCAAAGTAACTATTCCACGCGGACGAAGTCGCGGGCAGAAGCTAGTTCGCAATAAATGTGTTCCATCAGCTGCAATGACGAGCCAGTCTCTTATAAACCAAGCATCTTTAAGATCTTAGATCATATTGTTATTTAACATCAGATAATATCGTGTATGTATGTATGTAGGTGGTTGAGTCACGCTGAAGCTATTGCTGGTTTCATCATGAATGGGTCGACTCGCCCGGGGTAGTACCACCCGACTCACAGAAACACCCACGTGAACTAACAGTGCTTGCATTGTTGCATTTCGTTAGGGCAGTGAGAGCGCCGGAGGCTCACCTCTCCTCCCCCTTCCTCCCCTCACTCTTCCCCTTACCCCACAAACACAGGCTGGCAACGCACTTGCAACTCCCCTGGTGTTGCTAGGTGTCTATGGACGGCGGTAATCACTTAACATCGGGTGACCTGCCTGTTCGTTTGCATTCTATGACATAAAAAGTAAAAAATGTCTCTCAAACGCTAGAACATATATAGCAGCATATTACACTACAACCGTGTGAACCTGGCGTTAATTGTTAGTAGGCTACTTTTTAGTTTCGGTACTCCTTGTTGGTGGGGTTGATTTTAATAATGTAAATTCACAAACTGAACCGACACAATAGGGCACATACCCAGCTTGATACAGAATCAAACCGTTGAATTTAAATCATATTAAGCTCGTAACCCGTCAAGAAAAAAAAGAAACAAAAAAAAAGTGTGTTTGCGCCGCGCACAATAACCATCACCTCGACTAAAGCCACCGCGGGAAGCAGGACGTTCCAAAAGGACGGTAAGTGGATTGTTGATTGCAGACTTTTTGCTAGCTTGGTGTACACGAATACTGAAAACCGTGTGTAATCATTTACGATCCAAGGACCTACAAAATGCTCGTAGCCAACCTTTTTATCACGCTTTTATTAGCTTCACCTGTATGTATGTATGTAACCGACCCCTTTGAGCTCGATTTTGTCCTACTTTGAACGATCAGATTTAATTCAAACTTTGCACACCTGTCAAAGGTCGATGACAATGCAATAATCCGAAAAAAAAAGTAAAAAAAAATTAACTAAAAAATGAAAAATAAATAATAGTTTAAAAAAACTAAAAAAACACGCTTTATTACGCATGCGATGCGCATGTTAATAATATCAGCACCTCCAGATATCAGTATTTTTATCATTTTTTTGTCACTTTTTACAAAAATATACATTTATTTCTAATTTACACTATTCTTAATCCAAATTTATTAAATTTTATTTTCTCTTTTTTAGTTGGATTTTTTATGAAAGCGTGTTTTTTTAGTTTTTTTAAACTATTATTTTTTTTTTATATCATAGGAGGCAAACGAACAAGTGGGTCACCTGATGTTAAAAGATCACCACCGTCCATAGACACTTGCAACACCAGGGGAGTCGCTGGCTGACTTTGTTTGGTGGGATGCGAAAGGGGGGGGGCAGAAGGAGGAGAGGTGGATTTCTGGCGCTCTCACTGACCGAACGAAACGCAACAATGCAAGCACTGTTCCGTTCATGTGGATGTTTCTGTGGGTCGGGTGGTACTACCCCGGGCAAGCTGACCCATTCATTCTGAAACCAGTAATAGCTTCAACGCGGCTCTACCATCTGCAGAACCTACATACCTTAGTTAGTGTCACTCACAAGCAACTACAATTTCTCGGAATGTTTTTAATAATTTATAATAAGTTCTGGATAACAATCATAGGTTTTTTTGAAGTGATAAGAGAGGCACGAGATAAAGTGATGATTTCGCGTTATGACATGCTAGTAAAGCGTGAGCGAGCGTATTGCGCTTGGGCGGCTTGCGTCAGACTAGCGATGCGTATTATAAGGGCCTGTGTGGATGTAATATTGATATTTTGCACCTCATCATACGTTTCATTGATTACTAGACTTTATAAAAATGTATATACGAGTAATTATTGCTCCGAGTGTATATATGTGTAGATATGAAAACCACACTAATTTTAATAATTTCAATAAACAAATACTGAAATTTAAATATTGTCATTCACACTACTAGACTGTCTCGACTTTTTTTCTAACCTACTTACGTTATTGGCCTGATAGGCTTTTACAGATTCACCGGACTACTAAGGCGAGCGCTTAAGACGCACAGCCGATTGGCAACAACCTCAAGAGTGCCAAAGTGGTGGAACCCTGACTTGCGCTATAAGCTAAACTAGCTAAACTAATCATATATATATTAATTAGTGAGACACACAAGTATACATCACGAACTCAAACATATATTTTGTACTAGCTGTACTCGCAGCTCCTCATGCGTTTTTTAAAAATTGTATTAAAGAATTATAAAATTGTAAGACTATGTACAATTATAGAAATGCTTTTTAAAAACCAATTGTAAGTACGACACGCACGCCATCTACAGTAACATGTTACGTACATATTAGATATACAAATACTAACAGTGTGTCAAATGAGGTTTATCATCAGCAACATCTTTGTAACATTAACTCACCATATAACTACCTCAGTGCTCACTTACACTGTATAAGGAACTAATGAAACAATGACTTAAAGATGTTATTATAATAATATATAATATGCCCATATTGTCAATAATACGTTTATGATCTAATATCTTATTAGAAAGACCTCTTCTATCTTCCAAAATTACTATTAATAATTATAATGTTGATATTATTGAAACAATAAATGATCTGACGTCTTGCAATCTTGTGTAAATATGAATCAAGATATAAAACTTTATATATTTAGCAATTATTTAGCATATATATTATATTATACATATATTATATTATTTAGCAAAATTAAGTAATTTTTAATATTCGACAATTTAAACTCATTGAACTCGATACAATATTCTTATATGTTACTATGGTTAGTGAGTTATGTAGACAACAGCGCGGTAAACAAAACAAAATGGCCGCCAAAATGACCAAAAAGACAATATAATTCAAATTACATACATACATACCAATATATGAATTTCAATTATATTTATTCTTGGAGTTCAGTACAACGCGCGTCTTACGCACATGTTTACAGTGAACAACATATTTTTGCTAAATTTCATGCAGGCGAAGTCGTGGGTAATAGCTAGTCTAAAACAGAATAACCTAAATTACTTTCTATAAGGTCAGCTATCTGCCAGTGAAAGTCCCATGAAAATCAGTCCAACCGTTTTGGAGATAACACTGCGGGCGAAGCCACGGTTGACAGCTGGTCTACAATAAAATAGACTAAATTACTTGTTATGATGTCCGCTATCTGTCGGTGAAACTCAGTCCAGCCGTTTCGGAGATTACCCGGACCAAACATACAGACAAACCGACAAAAATTTTAAAAATTGCAACTTTGTTATCATTTGCGTGTATACTTTCACACACAATCAGTAAAAAAATGTTATTTTGGTAGTACATACAGACGCTTCATTTGTATTATATGTATAAATAGATATAGAATAGATATGGCAACTTGGCTGAACTAAACAAAACACGTTCAAAAAATTAGGAAAAAATATAAAACCGTTCCGACAAATGTGTGTCTACGTGTGTATGTGCACATATGTGTGGGTGATCTGTGTTATGGTGTAAGCTAGTGATTGAAAATTTTCAGTGTCATTGTATCGCGTTAGGAGCGTAGTCGAGGGCTCCATACCGGGGAATCGCATCTAGGCTTGAGCCGCTACCAAGGGGGGTCGCAGCGTCCAAGCAATCATAGATCATCATGTATACTACAAGCAAGCCCTTCTTTATGACATACACTTTATACCAATTAACAAGGTCAATAAAAACATACGTAATTGGTAATAAAATTAATTGTACGTAAAATTGTAAGCAATAAATTCAAACTGAAAAAACATTCTGATTTTAATCAACAACTAAGCGATGGCCGCGATTTCGTTCACAAAGATTTTTGTTTAACAACGGAAACTGCGGGAAATATCTTCTATAGATATAATATGAATGTAAATCTAACGTGTATGTACTTTATAAATTTTTGTGACAAAAGTTGTTGCAGGTGTCTTGGAATAAGTAATAAAATACATTTCAATCATTTTTAGAAATGTCTGTCTGACGGTCTGTTTGAACACGCATCAGTGCTAAAGCACTGCGTTTATGATAAAACCTCACCTCAAAGAAAATCATAAAGCATATCCTCGAGTAACATTTAGTCTTGGTTTCATTAAAATCGGTTCACTCTATCAAAAGTTATTGTAATTTTAATGACGACGTCACTTAAGTACGAGAGAAAAGTAGATAAGTAAATGGACTTAATACGTTCAAATTATTTTATTACTTACTGTTTTTTACGTTAAGTTCTACGCGGACGAAGTTGCTGGTACAGTTAGTTTATAATATGTCCCAGTTTCCGAATTATGTTTTTTTTAGGTTATTCGTCATTTCATTTGTTAAGTAGGGTAGAAATGTGAAAAGACCGACTAAAATGGACTTACTACGGCTTTGTTGACCGTTGTCTCTGTCGCACAGCGCAATGACATCAACAAACAAGGGTGACGCTATACGAAACCGATTATAGCCGACTATCTCGCTTTTATCTCCGACATGCCAAATCAAATGTCGGGTACTGTATTTTTTTTTGCAATTTACTATCATATCTTACTTAAATTTGAATAAACACATTTAAATTGATTAGTCTATGAATACAACGGGGTTATATTTATAGAAAAGCATTAAATTCGATGTTATCTTGAAATAATTTATGGAAATTGTATTAATATGGGCGTAGTGATTTTCGACTGATACACTTTCAAACAAATATACACAATAGTAACAAAAAACAAAAGTCGTGGCAGTCATAGGGACCGCCGATAGAAGTGAAAACTCAAAACAATGATATAACTGTCTTCTCTTTTCTCATATTAACTGTAATAGGAATAACAATATTTAAACTTCAGAATTTGTTTATTGAAATAATTAACATTAGTGTTGGTTTTCATATCTATTGGGACTCGGAGCAATAATTATATACATTTATATAAAGTCTACTAACCAATCAAACGTATGAGGAGCTGCAAATTATCAATATTACATCCACACAGTCACCTATACTACGCATCGCTAGTCTGATGCAAGCCGCGCAAGCGCAATACGGTTGGTCACCCTCACTAACATGTCATGACGCGAAATTATAAATTTGTCTCCTGCCAAAAATACCGCTCAGCGTGCCTAAAGAAGTTTTCACTTCAAAAAGGGTTTTATAAATATTTTTATTGGATTTCATCACTTATTTTGTATTCTTCCGTAATGTATTGTTATAGATATGTACAAACAAAAAAGAAATCGATTCGTTTATATATATCTATACGTGAAAAAGGATTTATATGATAAGTGTGTACTTTGTTATGTCATTGTTAGCTCAAGAATCGTCGGATTCATTTAATTAATTACGTTTTGTAGTTCGTCGTCGGAGCTTGTCACCCAAAATGGCAGCGACAGCGAGCGATATCTTGTTTGCGGTAGGTTTTTTTAAATTATTTTTTGGGTTTATTGGTGATGTGTTACTGATCACGTTGATGAAATGATGTTTCGGTGAAGATGATTATCTCGATAGAGCAGTATTCAATGCTTATTAATTTGTAATAGATTATGTGGTGCTCAGAATACTTAGCACAGTTGAATTCAAAGTTAGACCGCTCCGATAAAATTAAGCATAATATAAATTTATAATTACGTATTATAAATAAATGAGGTGTTTATTTTCAAAATGAGTTAAAACCAATTTTAATAGTTTATATATTTGTCTTTATATATAAATAAAAGGTTTTACCGATTTTGTTGAAATTTTGTGAGCGTGTTCGAGTGGGTCCGAGAATGGTTTAGATTCACAATTGGACCCGGTAGGTAGCGCTGCGGTTGAGTTTTAGATTTTTTTCCACCTTTTATACACCGATATCGAAGTTCGATTTTTACCGTTCATAAGTTTTAAGATTTTTTAATGATCAATTAAAATCAAATAAAAATATCAAATTTTTAATAATCAAATATTTCACAGATACAAAATTCGAATATCTTGTAAAATAGCGTACTATATTAGGAACGGTTAATATTGAATTTAGCTTATTTTAAAATGTAACAATAAGAACGCCGATTTTTTTTATTATTTATTAATTTAATTTTTTTTAATTTAATTTGATTTAATTTTAATTTAATTATACACCATTATACATACACACTATAAAACATTTCAAATTATGTGATTAGTGCAAAGGATGGCCTTATTTCTATCCGCTTATTGCTAACAGCAATCTCTTCCAGGCAACCTTTGTATAGATATGTTCCATGGAATAGATTCAGTGGTATTTAGGGTTAATATTTTAGATTCCTGTACTAATATCGTAACTTTATTTTGTACTAAACACTTAACTATATTATGTGCGAAATTAAAGCTATTTTCAGAGCGGTCAAATAGATTAACAAGGATTGTACACCATTTATAGATTTTTTTTTAATCAGTGCCTCTAGCCACACATTTGTGTACTAATATCTGAGATTCTTACATTTTTACGGTACTGTGTCTCTTGTATACAAGCTTTCAGTATTTTTTGGTTTGTTTAAACGTATTTAATTTAGAAATAGGTGATTTTTTACTTAAAAAAAGGAGCATAAAAATAACACAATCATATTATATAACTCTTAAAACTAATTAAATCTACCTCAATAAAATAATACTAAAAAAACATTTTTTCTGTAAAAATTGCTATTAAAAAGAAAATATAATTATTTAATATCGTCATCTACTGATATATTGTATATTCATTATATATTTTTTTAGAAATACATATCAAAGAGATGAGAATACCGTGTCTTAAGCTATATCGGCCTTTGTTTTTATGGGAGACGTAAACTAATAAATGTTATCAAAAATAAAAAATACTGTAGTTCATAGGCTTCAGTGACCACTTTAAATTAAATAGATTGGATACATGTTTGCTATTTTATAATTAAAAAATTTACTACAATCTGTGCACGAAGTTGTAATTTTTTTTGCACAGATATTTTTGTTTAATGCCATGAATAGACATAATAATGCAGGTAAAAAAAAATCTTATGTATTTTAGAAATTTTACTGATAAATTTTCTATGCTAGCAATTTTAAAATGTCGTTAAAAACGGTTTAGGATGGATTTTTTTAACGGTTTCTAAAAATATTATTGTCATTTTTTCTTAACTGTCAATTTAAATATGTCATATACTTATTTACTGTGTAATGAACAACATTATATATAAAAATAAATCGAAATATTTTTCACTAAATTTGGAGACACAGACAAAGAAGACTTATTTTTTTATTATTCTATTTTTAGTAATCAATCATTTAGATTATTACTCCCATTATCAAGTAGGTAATAATATTACGTTTATTGTGATCATTTCAATGTTCTAACAAAATGGCGGCTTGTCAGAACTTTCCAGAATATTTTTGTGGTATCTCGGATTTCAAACTCCGTGGTATTATTTCGCATCAACTTCACTTGTGCACGATAACCAACTATATAACGTTGATTTACACCAATCTTACAAAATATAGAGTCAAATAACACAAGATTATGAATAAAATATAAATGCCAATAAGTGTAATGTGTTTTGTGTGTATGTGTTGTGTGTATTTATGTAGAATTTTATTAAAATCAAATTAATAATTTTTATGGGGAAAAAGTAGCTAACATGCACCCACTCTTACAAAGTTTCGTGTTTTTAATGTATTAAAAATAATTTTGTAGTAGTTTAGAGGATTTATACGATAAAAATTCACAAGTGGTTAAAAACATATCATTCTGTTAATATCTATAGTAATAATAATAATATAATATAATCTATACCAGGGCTTCTTAAACTATGGGTCGCGACCCCAAATGGGGTCGCGTAGCAAAATTCTGCGTTCGCGAGAGATTTAGATTTTTGTATGTTTCAAAACGAATTCTAAAACTATATATTTCATATGTATATGTATATTGTTACCTAATAAATAAATCATTAAAAAATATTAATTTATTTTTCTTTTATATTTGTATGGGGTCGTCAAGAAACTCGCAATCATAAATGGGGTCGCGAATGACAAAAGTTTAAGAAGCCCTGATCTATACTAATATTATAAAGAGTTTCTTTGTGACGTTGTGGCGTTGTAGGCCGTAATCTCCGGAACTACTGGTCCGATTTGAAAAAATCTTTCGGTTTTTGATAGCTCATTTACCGAGGAAGGCTTTAGGCTATATATCATCACGCTAATTCCAATAGGACTGGAGCGGCAATGAAGAATGTTTCAAAATTGGGTTTTTTTTCCTCTTGAGAGCTTCCGCTACGTGTTAGCGTTAGCCCAAAGTAACTGTTCCACGCGAACTGTTATATCCCCTGACTGTATAAGCTATTGATGATTAGGTGCCTGGTCAGCACTTTTAGATCTAAACCGATCTTACGTGTTTAACTTAAAGAGTTTCATAGTTAGTTCGGCCCGGACCGCGAAGTCGTAAACACTTGCTTAATCTCTATTTTACAATTATTTTCAGTGTGTATTAAAAATCCTTTTTTAAAAAGATCAGTGTTTTTCTCATTATAACAGAACGAAGTCGCGGGCAGAAGCTAGTAAATAATATTATAAAAAGGTAAACTTTTGAGTTTGTGAGGTTGTAGGGGGTAATATCTGGATATAGTGAACCGATTTTGAAAATTCTTTCCCCAATAGAAAGCCACGTTATTTGTGAGTGATGTAGGCTATATATTAACCCGAAAAACGAAAAGACTGTTTTGTGGTAGTCGGATTTGCAAAGTAAGTCAGAGAAAAAACGGTCCAACGAAAACGTTTTTTACGAACGCTATATTAACGATGAGAGATATATGATTGGGTTTTAGAAAAAAGTAGAGCTTGATAATGCCTACAAAAAAGTCAGCGACAGCATATATCTAACTTTTATAATAGGTCTTTACCTATGAAATTGCCGTTATGCAGTACTGGGCATTTCAAATCAAAATAATTTTTGTATGGCTAAGGATTCTAATTTCAAATTTATTTTATTTTAAAAACATGGAATTCTTTTTCCAAAAGTAATCATTTGTTTATTGATTAGTGTTACATTTTCATCGCATTTCAATCTTTTTTGTCATCATGGATACGTTAAAAATTCGAGTAATTATGGAATATGAGTACCGTCGTGGCAGCAACGCGGCACAAGCGGCACGCAACATCAACGACGTTTACGGAGCTTACACTACAAACCAACGCACCACCTGTTATTGGTTTGCTCGCTTCCGTTCTGGGAATTCCCACCTGAAAAATGAACCTCACGGTCGTCCGAAGACTTTGGTCGACAATGGCGAATTAAAGGCGATTGTGGAAGCTGATGATACACAATCTACGGCTGAATTAGCAGCAGCTTTCGACGTTAGCGTCAAAACAATATTGGTCCATTTGCGTCAAATTGGCAAGGTAAAAAAGCTTGACAAATGGGTGGCTCACGAACTCAATGATCGCCAGCGAGAAGTACGCGTCGAGACGTGCCGTGCACTGCTCAACAGACACACAAATGAAGGAATTTTGAATCGCATGGTTACCTGCGATGAAAAATGGATTCTGTTTGATAACCGCAAGCGCTCAGCAAGTTCGTTGGATTCTGGTTCAGCACCTAAACAATGCCCTAAACGAAAACTTACCCCTAGAAAAGTGATGGTCACTGTTTGGTGGTCTAGCGCCGTTGTGATTCATCACAGCTTCTTACCGAATGGGGTGAGCATTACTGCAGATGTGTACTGTGAAGAACTGAACACAATGATGGAGAAGCTGGCACATCTCCAACCAGCATTGGTCAATCGCTCGTCTCCGCTGCTCCTGCACGACAACGCGCGACCTTATACTGCATAGCAGACGGTCTCCAAGTTGCAAGAACTGGGATTGGAAGTTCTCCATCATCCACTCTACTCACCAGACCTTGCGCCTACAGACTACTACTTTTTCCAGAATTTGGATAACTCCTTGGCGGAAAAAAAATTCAATACCCGAGAGGCAGTACAAAATGCCTTTGAAGAATTTGTTGCCTCCCGTCCAGCTGATTTCTTTAAGAAGGGCATCAATAAACTGCCACTGCGTTGGCAAAGATGCATTGATTGCATGGGTGATTACTTCGATTAATACAAATAAAAAATACATTAAAAAAAATCGTTTAAATTTTTTCATACAAAACGGCAATTTCATAGGTAAAGAAAAAATTATTAATTATTATTTTTAGAAATTTATCACAAAAAGTAATTCTTATATTAAAAAAAAAATCGTTAAGCGATATTTATTGGTCATATTATCAACAACAATGATGAGTTCTTATCAATAGGTAATAACTGATACTGATGATATAATAACTGAGCCACAGCAACGCGTGGCCGGCTCAGCTAGTTGGAAATAAAATGCTTTACGCAACAACGTATATTGGTATTCCGTTACACCTTATGATGTGTTCTTTATAAGGTCTGACCCTTGCCATATATTTTTACACGTGTAATTTATTTTTCAGATTCTCGTCACATCGAGTCTCGTCTCCTCTTCACGTGTTCCTAATTCCCGTGAGTAACTTGTCATTTCGTACATACTTTTATAATTACATATAATTTGTAATTATAAATTATGTCCGCCAATTACGAAGCTCCGCGCTTTTATAAGTGTAATCTCTTTTACTATTGGTTAATACTGTTGTTTATTATTCTAATAGATACATATAGAGAGATAGGTAGAGTGATTTATTGGTTAAGTATAGTATAAAATCTTCCTATTCGCCAATGATAGGTTACATAATGATGTTGTGACCACGCAATGATATTAATTGCGACGATACAATATAATGTAAAAATATAATATAATTTATTTATTATTATTTATATTCTCATTATGTAAAGATTGAAATAATTTTGGGAGTCTTGACTGTCTTACATCTTTTCATAGATAATTGAATTTCGAGTGTGTAACTTCTAACTCTCGAGGGTGGCAGCGAATATTGTCTAAAATTAGACCAACCTTAGAATCGAATTTGTTTTCGTCTAATTAAGTGTTAACTTCGGAACTAAAATCGTAACCAGTCGATTAGATTCATAGAGGTTTACAACGACCCATGCATGTCCGTCCTATCGTGGTATTTTTATAAAGCGATAGTTGACGGATTTTGTCAAAGAACGTCAGCTTTAGACACGATAAACATCATTACATAGTATAAAACAAAGTCGCCTACCGCGTCTGTCTGTCTGTCTATTCGCGATAAACTCAAAAACTACTGAAGGGATATTCATACGGTTTTCACCAATAGATAAAGTAATTAATGAGGAAGGTTTTGGTATATAATTTGTCAAGGATTTTTTTTATTATCAGGGCGGGACAACATCCGCCAGGACTGCTAGTTATTTATAAATATTGAAATGGTACCTGTCACAAAAATATATTAGTTCCATTAGTACATAGTTTTTTTGTAGGTGGTAGAGCCACGCTGAAGCTATTATTGTTTCAGCATGAATGGGTCGACTCGTCCGGGATACTACTACCCGACCCACAGAAACACCCACGTGAACTAACAGTGCTTGCATTGTTGCGTTTCGTTTGGTCTGTGAGAGCGTCGGAGGGCCACCTTCCTCTCCCCACTTCCCGCTCCTCTTTACTTCCCCCAAGCTCTCTCCCCCAACACAGGCTGGCAACGCACTGGCGACTTCTCTAGTGTTGCTAGTGTCTATGGACGGCGGTGTTCACTTACCATCAGGTGACCCGCCTGTTCGTTTGCCACCTATAATATATAAAAAAAATCAATATGAACTTTGAATTTTCGTCCTCCAATACTGAAATCCAAAAAGCGGGTTATTTATTTTACCCGCGGATACTGAAACCGCAAATAAATGGATTTAAATCAAACTGCACTCTACACACTAAAACCCGCTTGACATGGCGCTTCAATTTAGTCCGGCAAATCGGTAATATGTTTTGAAGCTTTATTGTAAAACCTAACACTATTACCTAAGAAACTATTACTGGTTTTGCTAAGTGTGAAACGTGGGTAGTTTCTAGTATTTAGATCATGGCGGTCCGGATGTAACTGTAGTTACATTAATTGGTGTCGATAAGCGATACCAGTCACAATTGTACATTCTCACGTTAGCTTGTCTAGTGACCTTAGACATTACAAGTCTACGAGATAAGAAATGGGATGCCACAAAGACTTTTTTACTAGTTCTTCTTTGTACCATATATGTTGTAGTGGTTTATTACAATTTCCAAATGTTAAATAATCATGTGGTACGTGGGTTAAGATAGTAAATAGGTAAACCTAGGGGGGACTGGCTCTCCAGGCTCTTGGCATAAGGTTTTCAATATGAGTGTAGTAAGTAGCGGGCGACGGACTTAGGAAAAAAATTTTCACCGTGCGATAGTTTCAAGACGCCGTTTTGCTTCATCGCGAGCTCCCGTAAATTACGTTTATCAAAAATACAATAGGCCACAAGGATATTTTATACAACTTTATGTGAATTACAGTTATAAATAATTTCACAGCATTTTTAGATTGTATTCAGTTGAATTTAAATTTTCATGACTTGAATGGGCTATCGTCTTTAATGTTACTGAAGTCATCTGACCACGTTTAACACCAAATTATTAACGACAAATAGCACAGAAGTTTCTTTTTATATCATAGGAGGCAAACGAACAGCTGGGTCACCTGATATTGAGTGATCACCGCCGTCCATAGACACTAGCAACACCAGAGGAATCGCAAGTGTGTTGCCAGCCATTGTTTGAGGGAAGGGGAAAGGAGTGGGAAGGGGCGAGAGGGGGAGAGGGGAGTTGGGCCTCCGGCACTCTCACTGACCGTACGAAACGCAACAATATAAGCATTGTTACTTCACGTGGGTGTTTTTGTGGGTCGGATGGTACCACCCCAGGCGAGCCGACGATTCATGCTGAAACCAGTAATAGCTTCAGCGTGGCTCTACCACCTACACATATCCAACGATGTCACCTTTTTTTTAAATTTATTTATGACAAAAAAATTACATATAGAATTATATACAGTAGGACACTCGTCAGGAAATCGGTATTGCGGTTTGATTGAGGAGAGGTATTGTCGTCAACACGCCGACTAGATATTTAAGTTTTTGGACATAGGTCCTTAATGAAATACCGTCTTAAAATACGTTTCGCATGTTTTCATTATTTCCTTGTAGTACTATTATATAATCGGCTGGTAATGCGTTTAAAATTGTAGGAAGCATATATTCCCACGTACGCATACCATAGTAATTGTTATAACAAGTCATCTTATATATGTCTATATGTAGGAGTCAATGGAAGCTATCTAACTTTATCGTAACAAGTTACAAAGGCATTTATGATAAACAAAACTACAGACACAAGTGGGACACAAATGGACTTGTGCTACGTAAAAATTATAAATATATACTAATTTACAAGGGTCGACGCTTGTAATTTTCGATAAACAGGGCATTAGTAATAATTTACAAATTTAAAATAACATAACATCAATATGTGTTTCAGTTTACAAATCTGGAATGCCGAAAACCCAAAATGGGCCAGGGATATCAAATAGAGGGACTGGAACATCGCAGGGTCCATTAACGTTTGAGATTATTACTTCTAATGGATCATTAGTGGATTTAATGACGCAAATGAATGGATTGTCGAGATCATCAACGGGAGGATCTAGTCGATCATATGGATCATCATCAGGAGGATCTGGAGGTTCGAATCAATTACTCATAGTAGAAATGGTTATGCCAAAGGGATCATCAATGAATGCAAACGGTGCATCGTCAGCAGGGACTCGGGGATCAAAAGGCAGAAGTGGAGGTTCAGACGGATTATTGCTAATAGAAATGATAATGTCAGGAGGATCATCAGTTAGTGCAAACGGTGCATCATTTGGCGGAACTGGAGGATCAATAGGCTCATCATCAACAGGAACTGGTGGATCAATGGGATCATCATCAGCAGGAAATGGAGGTTTAAGTGACATATTCATAGTAGAAACGATAATGTCAGGGGGATCACCGGTTAGTGCAAACGGTGCATCATTAGGCGGAACAGGCGGATCAATAGGCTCATCATCAACAGGAATTGGGGAATCAATAAGATCATCATCAGCAGGAACTGGTGGATCAATGGGATCATCATCAGCTGGAAATGGAGGTTTCAGTGACCTATTCATAGCAGAAACGATAATGTCAGGGGGATCACCGGTTAGTGCAAACTGTGCATCTTTAGGCGGAACTGACGGATCAATAGGCTCATCATCAGCAGGAACTGGGCGATCAATGGGATCATCATCAGCAGGAACTGGAGGTTTCAGTGACCTATTCATAGTAGAAACGACAAAGTCAGGGGGATCAGCGGTTAGTGCAAACGGTGCATCATTAGGAGGAACTGGAGGATCAATGGGATCATTACCAGGAGGAACTGGGGGATCAATGGGACCATCAGCAGAATCTGGAGGTTCCAGTGACGTACTCATAGTAGAAACGATAATGTCAGGGGGATCAGCGATTGGTGCAAACGGTATAACGTCAGGAGGGAATCGAGGATCAATGGGATCATTATCAGGTGGAACTCGGAGATCAATGGGGTCATCATCAGGAGGAACTAGACGATCAATGGGACCATCATCAGGAGGAACTAGACGATCAATGAGACCATCATCAGGAGGGATTAGACGATCAATGGGATCCATGGGATCATCATCAGGAGGAACTCTGGGATCAATAGGGTCATCGTCAGGAGGAACTAGACGATCAATGGGATCATCATCAGGAGGAACTAGTAGATCAATGAGATCATCATCAGGAGTAACTAGGCAATCAATGGGATCAACAGGATCACTATCAGGAGGAACTGGCGGTACCATGGGAACATTATCAAGAGGAACTGGAGCATCAATGGAATCATTATCAGGAGCTGGGGGTTCAATGGGATTAACAACAGCAGGAGGTGGATCAATGGGATCACTATCTCGAGCTGGCGGATCAATGGGATCATTATCTGGAGCTGGGGGATCAATGGGAGCAACAGCAGGAGGAGGTGGATCAATGGGATCATTAACAGGAGCTGGGGGATCAATGGGATCAACAGCAGGAGGAAGTGGATCAATGGGATTTACAGCAGGAGGAGGTAGATCAATGGCATCATTAACAGGAGCTGGGGGATCAATGGGATCAACAGCAGGAGGAAGTGGATCAATAGGATATACAGCCGGAGGAGGTGGATCAATGGCATCATTAACAGGAGCTGGGGGATCAATGGGATCTACAGCAGGAGGAGGTAGATCAATGGCATCATTAACAGGAGCTGGGAGATCAATGGGATCAACAGCAGGAGGAAGTGGATCAATGGGATATACAGCCGGAGGAGGTGGATCAATGGCATCATTAACAGGAGCTGAGGAATCAATGGGATCAACAGCAGGAGGAAGTGGATCAATGGGATATACAGCCGGAGGAGGTGGATCAATGGCATCATTAACAGGAGCTGGCGGATCAACGGGATCAACAGCAGGAGGAAGTGGATCAATGGGAGCAACAGCAGGAGGAGGTGGATCAATGGGATCAACAGCAGGAGGAAGTGGATCAATGGGATCATTAACAGGAGCTGGGGGATCAATGGGATCAACAGCAGGAGGAAGTGGATCAATGGGAGCAACAGCAGGAGGAGGTGGATCAATGGGATCAACAGCAGGAGGAAGTGGATCAATGGGATCATTAACAGGAGCTGGAGGATCAATGGGATCAACAGCAGGAGGAAGTGGATCAATGGCATCATTAACAGGAGCTGGGGGATCAATGGGATCTACAGCAGGAGGAGGTAGATCAATGGGATCATTAACAGGAGCTGGGGGATCAATGGGATCAACAGCAGGAGGAAGTGGATCAATGGGATATACAGCCGGAGGAGGTGGATCAATGGCATCATTAACAGGAGCTGGGGGATCAATGGGATCTACAGCAGGAGGAGGTAGATCAATGGCATCATTAACAGGAGCTGGGGGATCAATGGGATCAACAGCAGGAGGAAGTGGATCAATGGGATATACAGCTGGAAGAGGTGGATCAATGGGATCATTAGCAGGAGCTGGGGGATCAATGGGAGCAACAGCAGGAGAAAGTGGATCAACGGGATATACAGCCGGAGGAGGTGGATCAATGGCATCATTAACAGGAGCTGGGGGATCAATGGGATCTACAGCAGGAGGAGGTAGATCAATGGGATCATTAACAGGAGCTGGGGGATCAATGGGATCTACAGCAGGAGGAAGTGGATCAATGGGATATACAGCCGGAGGAGGTGGATCAATGGCATCATTAACAGGAGCTGGGGGATCAATGGGATCAACAGCAGGAGGAAGTGGATCAATGGGATATACAGCCGGAAGAGGTGGATCAATGGCATCATTAACAGAAGCTGGAGGATCAATGGGATCAACAGCAGGAGGAAGTGGATCAATGGGATATACAGCCGGAGGAGGTGGATCAATGGCATCATTAACAGGAGCTGGGGGATCAATGGGATCAACAGCAGGAGGAAGTGGATCAATGGGAGCAACAGCAGGAGGAGGTGGATCAATGGCATCATTAACAGGAGCTGGAGGATCAATGGGAACTACAGCAGGAGGAGGTAGATCAATGGCATCATTAACAGGAGCTGGGGGATCAATGGGATCAACAGCAGGAGGAAGTGGATCAATGGGATATACAGCCGGAAGAGGTGGATCAATGGCATCATTAACAGAAGCTGGAGGATCAATGGGATCAACAGCAGGAGGAAGTGGATCAATGGGAACTACAGCAGGAGGAGGTAGATCAATGGCATCATTAACAGGAGCTGGGGGATCAATGGGATCAACAGCAGGAGGAAGTGGATCAATGGGAGCAACAGCAGGAGGAGGTGGATCAATGGGATCAACAGCAGGAGGAAGTGGATCAATGGGATATACAGCCGGAGGAGGTGGATCAATGGCATCATTAACAGGAGCTGGGGGATCAATGGGATCAACAGCAGGAGGAACTGGGGGTTCAAAAGGATCATCTTCAGGAGGAACTGTGGGATCAAGTGGATCATCTTCAGGGATGTTTGGAAATATGGCAAGATTCTTCAGAAATTTTATGGGATGATCAAAGAGATGGATCATCACATATGTATTTTACATACCATATAACAATGTATTGTATGTTTGTAATACATTGTAACTGAAATAAAAATATAAACATTTAAATAGTTTTTATATTATTCTATTTACCTGGATATTACTATAAAAAATTACATATTTATAAAGGACACCTTACAGTAAACGAACTTGACATAAACTAGTTAAATTATGAATTTACGTGCTAGGGCATGCAATATTCGCCTGATTTTACTATTCGTGGTTTACGAATACCACTAGTACTATTCGAGTAATTCAAATTTTACAAATTTTTCGAATACCTTCTTCATTATTGATCATATAAAAAAATTAACATGTATTTAGCACTTTTCTCGTAACAACAATTATACCAAATCACTCTAACTCAATCAGCTAACAACATATCGACAGTGGGATGGATAATTTATTTATTTATCGTAAATAATAAACAACAGTCACAAAAAAAAGGAAGTTAAAACATACATGCAACTACTTAAAATTATTAAGCCAATTAGGTGGTAGAGCTACGTTTCTAGGTGGTAGAGCTACGCTGAAGCTATTAATGGTTTCAGCATGAATGGGTCGGCTCGACCGGGTTAGTACCACCCTCTCACAGAAAACCGACGTGAAGTAACAGTGCTTGTTTGCATTGTTGCGTTTCGTTCGGTCAGTGAGAGCGCCGGAGGTCCCATCTCCCCTCCCCTTCCCCCTTCCCTTACTCCCCCTCTCCCCCAAGACAGGTTGGCAACGCACTTGCGACTCCCCTGCTGTTGCAAGTGTCTATGGACGGTGGTGATCACTTAAAATCAGGTGACCCACATGTCCGTTTGCCTCCTATGATATAAAAAAAAAAAAAAAATTATAATTGTATAACTAATTATAACTGATTACAGCTTTTATCAACATAAAATATTATGCGGAAGACGATAAAACTAGAAGACACAATTATGAAAAGATTAAAAAGGAAGAAGAAAATAAAATAAAACAATTTGATAACTTAAAAACTAAGGAAAAACAAATCAGGAAAAAAGTAATTAAATGAAAAACTAATTTTAGAGCTGAAATGAAACTAAATAAATCTATCGTGTGATCTTTATTAATACAGTCGTTATATTGACGTGATAGTCCGAGAACGATGGAAAAATATCCTAAATTGGTTCTGTAGCTTTTGTGACCAAATAGAGAGGTACCAAATCTAGGTAGTCTGAAAAGCACATTAATGTTAAATCGATTTAAAAGTTTTCAATTATCAACGTGGTTATTGAAAAGTTTATATAAAAAAGTCATGTTTAGCATAATTCATCTATTGTATAAAGATGTAAGTTTAACTTCTTTCAGTCTATCAGAATACGGAGCAAATTTCTTAGAATCTGATAAGCAAACTATAGTAAAACGTCTTTGTATACTTTCGATACGGTTTATGTATAGTTGATAATAAGGGCACCAGATAGTGCTACAATATTCAAGCTGGCTTCTTTCAAGCGTGTAGTATAGAAGTATCTTGATGTATTTGTTTTTAAATAGCTTACTGTTCCTAAGAATGAAACCTCACATTTTATGTGCAAATAAACAAATATTGTTAATATGAATATCAAACTTTAAATGATTATCAAAGATGACTCCAAGGTCCCTAATGTATGTTACTTCTTGAATAGGAAAATGGATAATGTGATAACTAGACCGTATTAAGTTTTTCTTTCTGCTAAATTTTATGTGATTGCATTTGTTTATATTTAAAGCCATATTATTTACTTTACACCAAACAAGCAAGCTGTTAATGTTAAATAGCAGTAAGTTAACATCATTAATAGTGTATATTTTTCGTGCAATCTTGAGATCGTCAGCAAACATGAACCATAAAGAGTTAACTATACACCGAGTTATGTCATTAACAAAGATATTGTACAGAATCGGTCCAAAAATTGACCCTTGAGGTACACCAGAGATTATGTTAAATGAATCAGATTGAAAACCGTCAAAGACAACAACAGGTAGACGATTAATAAGATACGAAGAAAACCACTGTAACAGTGTTCCACCAATTCCATAAAAAGTCAGATTTTTAATTAGTAAATTATAACTCTATCAAAAGTCTTCGAAAAGTCGATGTAAATAGCATCAACTTTTCGAAGATGTAAGTTTTGATGTGATTACTTATATGAGGATATAATAACTTTTGTGTAAAAGATATTTTGTTAAATGAACTACAATGGAAAACTGGGAAGGTGTCAAGTTCCACTGAAGGAGAGTTATCGAGAGAAAATCGAGTTAGTACAGACATTAATATCCGATAGTGAGAAATGCTTAGCAAATAGGTTACAAATATCATAGCCACTGGAAGCAGTTTCAGCTTCTAGGGTCATAGAAATAGGATAATTACTAGTTCTTTTTCGCATATTTTTAATGTAGGTCCAAAAGTATTTAGGATTTTTTAATAAGGTAAGCTCTGCTTTATCAATATAAGATTTAAAGTCAAATTTAATGAGTTTATCACTCTCAGCTCTCAGTGATTCAAAATCTAATTTATCAAGAGGATTGTTATACTTTTTGATTTTTAAACGCAATTTTTTTTTTTATCAATAGTGATATCAGCGAACGGTAAAACCAGATAGGGTATCGTTTACGGGGGTATAAAATTTTCGGAGTGTATTTTTAGAATTTCAAACAATATAATAGAAGTTATCAACCATGTCATCTCTATCATGCTCATTAGGTAATACTTCTGTCCAAGCAATATTATTCAAATTCAAGTTAATATTATCATAGTTAGCTTTAAAAAAATTCAAACGGGTTATGTCATTAGGTTGAAGATTACTAGTTGTGTATTTGTAGTGGAATAGGTAGTGGAGGGTGATGTGCGTCAATATTGCTGATAGGGTGTCTGCATTTTTTAACGGTAAGAGATGATGTATTGGAAAGTACTAAATCTAAAATTTTATCGTTCATATTTGGAATGCCATTGTATTGAACAAGGTCATTTTCTGAACTAAAGTCAATCAAAGATGTAGCCAAACAGTTGTTTACACAGAGACTAGGATGGGTATTTAATTGTAACCAATTAATATCACTAATATTATAATCTCCAATAGACGGCTTAAGACTTAACTTAGGACTAACTCAAGGTAAGACTTCAGAAGAATTTTCAAAGATAGTATTAGCACTGGTTAAAAGGTCTCAAGTATACCTTGATTGACAGGAGGTGGAATGTATATTGCGTACATGCGTAGCTGTAGACGACGTACAACTATAAACATTCAATTTTACTCAAGATCTTCACGACTTTCCCATTTATGTACCCTAGTTGCGCACAGAGCATTTGATACTGCTATTAAAACTCCACCGCCTTCTTTATCATTATGGAAACCACTGGACGAACTGTCACGTCGGAAAACTGTGTATCTGTTATCAAAGATCTCATCATCATACACACTATCATTAAGGCAAGTGTCAGTAAGAACACAGATATCATAATTGTTATTAAAGATTTGTTTTTAACTTCACGAGTTCTACTACGAAGACCTCTGACATTCTGGTAATAAAAGTTTAATTTATCGAATGTTTAAAATCAAAAACTAATGCTAGAGCAAAAAAACGAGCAATAATGAAGGAAAAAAAAATTGAATAAGTTAATCATAATTAGTTAACGTGTAAAGATTTTTAATTTTAAATATACACTCATCAAAAAAGTCTAAGCAACATGTACTAATTTAAATTTTAGGATGGTTCTTCACATTATAACGTTGTATTTTATTTTTAAAATAATATCTTTAGGGTTCTAAAGAAATATATTTTTTTTCTCGAACTGATTACGCTATTGGCCTAGCAAGGTCTTAACAGCTTCACCGCACTACTAAGGCACTAAGCCGATTTTATTTTGACAACTAGCTCAAGGGTGCGCTGCACACCTCAGCTTGGGCTGTTGCCTGATTCATGGCATTCGCGATCTAACTTTTTTTTTTTTTAGTCGGATATAACCCACCCTCTCCACCGAGATTTCCCCACGCAAAAAAAAAAAATCGCGACTTAACTAAGCTAACCTAAGCTAAGCTACATATTCATACGTATACGAGTTATTGAAACATATATACACTCATCAAAAAAGTCTAAGCAACATGTACTAATTTAAATTTTAGGATGGTTCTTCACATTATAACGTTGTATTTTATTTTTAAAATAATATCTTTAGGGTTCTATGATGTAAAAATAACAGCTGTTGTCTTTATAAGTTCTTTTAATAACAGAAATGAACAATATTAGAATATACTGTAGAAACTAAGATACATAAGAAACTAAACTTTTTTCTTACAAAATGAAATTTCTAAAGAAAATGTATTTATTGTGAAAGAATAGAACAATTTAATACAAAGTATGGGCTCCTCTGCTATTCAGAACTTGTCGGCAACGATTATTCATTGAATTAATGAGACTGTTTATGTCATCTTGCGGTATTCGCTCCCAATGGAATTGTAGCAAATCCTTCAGCTGTTGGGTTGTTGTCGCTCCGTCCAAGTCCTTCAAAACACGTCTCTGGAGCATATCCCATGCGTGCTCGATGGGGTTGAGATCTGTCGATTGTGCAGGCCAGGGCAATACCCGGATGTTCTCCGTTGCAAAGTATTCACTGGTTCGCCGAGCTGTATGTGAACGCGCATTGTCATGCATTAACCTAAAATCGGAGCCAAAGGTTTATGCAAATGGGTAGACATAAGGTCTGAGAATATCCTCAATGTAATTTTCAGCATTCATGTTTCCATTTACAAAAACGAGCTCAGTTCGCCTGTTCTTCATAATACCCGCCCATAACATAACTGTTGAGCCGCTGTATGGATGAACTTCCTGAAAGCACCTGAGCCTTTCAGTATTTCCGGGCCGACGATACACTCGCACCCTTCTTGTATCAGGCTTAAACCCGAATCGCGACTCATCGGAAAACATAATTTTATCCCATTGTTCCTGGGTTCATGTTATGCGTTCTCTACACCATTCATATCGACGAGCGCGATTCCCGTGAGGTATCGTTGGGCACCTGATTGGGCGTCCAGCTCGTAGGCCGTACTCATGCAGTCGATTTCGCACAGTTTGAGGACTTACATCAACACCACTTGAAATTTGTAGCCTCAAACTTATCTCTCGAGCGGTTAACATCGGCTGGCGTCTTGCAGTCAGTTGTATGTACCGGTCTTGCCGAGTGGTTGTACTCCTTTTACGGCCTGGATGCTGTTCAGCGGGTTCTCCTGTATTATTGTAGCGCTGCCAAAGACGACAAATAACACTTCTATGAACGCCAAAATGTCGAGATACCTGAGATTGATTACTTCCCGCTTGCAACATCCTTACAGCTCTTTGCATTTCATCTGCCATCAAATGACGTCGCTTCATGACGTAAAGAATATCTAACAATTCAATTTTGTCGCTAACTTTATTTAAATGGTTGGTAAAATTATAAAATCAAGACTAAACGTAGCAATTAAAACGCACTTAAATTCAAACAAATTCGCAGTCATTTGAATTTTATGAAAAAACAAAACATAATCAAATTTTTTTTTTACAACCAGCCAGTATGTCATCAATAACAAAAAAGTTTACTTACCTACGCACTTTGTTTGAGTAAATACTTAGAAATTAATTAATATAAATGGTAAATTTTGTAATATCACGTATGTTGCTTAGACTTTTTTGATGTGTGTATGTTGATCAAATAGCACATGAATATATCGATATGTAACTTAAACCTGTGCTCTACGCTTAGATATAAAGCATATTAGAGATTAATGGAGCAGAGACGACTCAAGAGTAATATTATCTAATAATTAGTAAGTACTTTAGTTGTTAGGGCTATATGTGTGTGGTGATAAATAATGCAATTATTACTTTCGATATTGTTTATTAGTTTTGACCTAATAAAGGTCCGGACAAGACACAGTGGCGTAAACGACTGACGTCGTAGCAGGCCGCCGTACCGCGCTACTAAATGTGCGGCGTCAGCGCCACATAACCCCCCCTCGTTCAGAAAAAAAACGAGAAAATTATATTTAAAAAAATACAAAAAAATTAAAATATCAATAGAAAACAATTTTACAGTTTACAATAAGAGCAGTATATACAGTGTGTATGTAATATTATCTAAACAAAACATTTAATGAAAACTTTATTTTACACTACAAAAAGACGGTTAAATAAAAATACAAACATTTTATAAAAGAAAAAAAAAAACATTATTGTTACTTGATATGCGATGCGCTAGATGAGCGCTTTCGCAACGTTGCACTTATGGCGCAATACGAATACAATACCCATATTACAGCACATTTACTAAATATTAAAATTAGGTTGCATACAACAAACTGAGCACGTAGACATATTATGTGTTACCTACGTACATGAAAAAAAAATGAAACATGATAAAATAAAATGACATACAATAAAAATTTGTTGATAACTTAATATAATTGATTTACATTTTTTAGCTACGTAAACGCATTGGTTGCTTAACCACTCGGCCACTTCGGCGATTATAGTAATATTCCAGTAATAGCTAGAGCGTGGCTCTACCACCTACAAAATTTGTTGTCTCTCTTTTTTTAAATCACACGCTAATTACTTACTAAAAACTAATTATGAGCATATTACTAGATTTTGTTTATGCTATTTCCTTGCTACACACATTAGCACAAGTTTTAGGTGTGTACAATTTGATAAAAAGAACAAAGTTACACATAACTTGTCATCCCATCAAAAACATATATGTGAAATGAGAGTCAAGTTCAACATTATGATATATGCCTTGGTTGTTTACTTCAACGACAAAAGAAGTGAAATCTAAATGGGTCGGTCCTGAAATTTATTTGTAACAACAAAAAATATGTTATAACAACTTATAGTATTATTTCTGTTTACAACTTGGGGTAATACTCCCAAGATCTGAGTCGGCTTGTAAGGTCTGTGATAGGTTACGTACATTTATGAAAGTATTGGCGTAACAGATAGCGGTACCGAAAATCGGTATGTTAAGGTACAATTAAATTTCCAGTTTTTCCGAATAGTCAAATGGTTAACGATTAAAAATTCTTTAAGCTCGTTGACTGCAAAAAGTGGTGTATTCGTGTCGTGAACAAAACAGCGATATATATACTTGTAACAATTATGTATAAGCTGTGCCATAATCTTGCGTGAACCATTGCGGTAAGTAGGCTTTCCGGAAGAATAGTGTATGGATTTGCGTTCTCTATATATATCTTCTATATATACATATAATAAAAATGAAGTGTCTATATGTAATATCAAAATATATTTTTTTTACTGATAGGGTACGAAAGTATACACGCTACTGATAACAAAAATGCAATTTTAAAAAATTTTGTCGGTCTGTCTGACTGTCTGTTTGTTCCGGCTAATCTCCGGCTTAACGGCTGGACCGATTTTGACGGGAATTGCACTCGCAGATAGCTGAAATTACAGCGGGTTTCTTAGACTACTCTAAATTAGACTACCTATTAACCGCGGCTTTATCTTCAATATTATCTCTAAAACGGTTGGACCGATTTTCATGGGACTTTCACCGACAGATAGCCGACCTTATAAAAAGTAATTTAGTTTATTTTAATTTAGACTACCTGTTAATCGTGGCTTCGCCCGTAGTACTATCTTCAAAACAGTTAGACTGATCATCACGAAACTTTTATTGACAGATATCTGACCTTATAAAAAGTAATTCAAGTAAATTTAGTTCATAGTAGCTGTTAACCGTGGCTTTGCCCGCAGTGCTATCTCGAAAACGGTTCAACCGATCTTCACAAAACTTTCACTGGCAGATAGCTGACCTTAAAAAAAGTAATTCAAGCAATTTTAGTGTATACTAGCCGTTAACCGTGGCTTCGCCCGCTGTGCTATCACCAAAACGGTTAGATCTATTTTCACAGGACTTTCACTGGTACATAGCGAGCCTTATAAAAAGTAATTGAGGTTATTCTATTTTAGACTAGTTATTACCCGCGACTTCGTCTGCATAAATTTAGCAAGATTTCAAGTCATTCTTTATTTTTAATAAGAGAAATAATTATGAGCTTATTGTTTACAATTCGACATTATAATTATTAATAACTTTAACGATTTGGAGGTCTTCCTAATAGGATCTTAGACTATAAACGTATTACGTAAAGAGTTCCATAATTCAATTTCTTGCGGAACAGACAAGCGTTTATTTTTTGTATAGTCACAAAATCTTAATTATAATGGCAATGTATATTAAATGTAATGTAAATGTAAATCTTAATAATAATATTTTAAGTTATTGTTTCATTAGTTCCTTATACAGTGTAAGTGAGCACTGAGGTAGTTATATGGTGAGTTAAGGTTCCAAACATGTTGCTGATGACAAACCTCATTTGGCACGCTGTTACTATTTATATATCTAATGTACACGTTACATGTTACTTTTAGTGGCGTGCGCGTCGTACTTACAATTATCTTTAAAGAGCATTTCTATAATTGTACGTGGTCTCACAATTTTATAATTCTTTAATATGATTTAAAAAAAACGCGTGCGGAGCTGCGGGTACAGCTATTATATATAATAAGAACATAAATCTAATGTGTCTGTACTTTTTGATATTTGTAATAAAGTACATATCAATCAATTTAAGAAATGTTTGTCTGTCTGTTTATATGTACAGGCATCACCGCTAAAATACTGCGTCTATAAAACCTCTTCAAGACAATCATAAAGCATATCGTTGAGTAACATTTAGTCTTTCTTTCACTAAAATCGGACGCGACTTAAGTACGAGACAAAAGTAGATAATCAAATGGACCTAATACATTCATTTATTGATCGCTGTTGTGTTTACATAAGGTTTCACGTGGACGAAGTCGCGGGCACAGCTAGTTGATTATGTAAACTTTATTATGGCTTGAAAACTGCAGCACTGAAATCCGGAGGTATAAACTATTTCGATCCTCCGAAAAGGATAGAATATCAGATGAAAGTTGGTGTCATTCATTGCCACCGATTATCATTACTAGTAATATTCGAGACCAAATAGTTTTTATAAAAGAAAGTTGTGTAATTATATCAATAGATGTCGCTACCAGTCGACTGCATCGCGCTGTTAAGATGGCTGCGAAAATAGTGAAATCAACTGATCTTAATTTTTAATATGATCACGTTCGAACAAGAACGACAGTAATCGTTTTATTCAACTACCCGGATCCACAAAAGTGAAAACTATTGAAGATGTTTTTAGAAGAAAAAATTTACACGTAATATTAGACTTATAGATTCGTATTGAATTTTCCTATTCATGATAACAATTCTGTACTAAATGAATATGAGCATTTCACTAATCGCAATATTGGATTTTTGTAGTTTATAGACTTTAACGTTTGACCAAATTCTTATCAGATATGACTCACTATGTAACTTAAGGTAGCAAAACGCCAATACCAAAGAAGGACTGGTTCTCAGGAGCAGCTGACGAAACATACGTAGGGATCTTGGAATGTCATGTAGTGGATTTTATTCATAATCTTGTGTTATTCGATTCTATATTTTGTAATATTGGTGGTGTTTTACGTAATATAGTTTGATTATTTAGCACAAGTGGATGGGGAATAATACTACGGAGCATGGATTTTGACTTGCAACAAAAACTCCCTCGAAAATTCTAACAAGGCAGCCACCATTTTGTTAGTTCATTGAAATGATCGCAAGAAACTTGTGAAATCATTACCTACTCGACAATGGTGGTAATAAACTACTAGAATTAATCAAAATCAAAAAAATACTTTATTCAATTTAGGCAAAGAAGGCACATATGAACGTCATAACTACCACCTATTCGGAAAACAACCCAGTCATCGAGAAGAGCCGGCAAGAAACTCGATCTGTTTTATCTTTCGTAACATATATACATATAGGTACATATATATATTTAGAATACATTATTACATCATCATTCACATATTGATTAACACTAAAACCCGCTTGACATGGCGCTTAAATTCGCAATCCGGCAAATTGATAATAAGCGTTAGGACTTTGTTGTAAAACCTAGTATTTTTCCCTAAAAAACTGTTACTGGTTTTACTGAGTCTGATACATGGGACAACCAGTTTGTCACAGTTTCTAGTATTTAGAAGATTGGAGATAGATTTGGAACTTGAATGTATCAGACATTGACGGCTATTAGAAATATTAGCACCAATAAGAATTTGCACTTTACCAATATTGGGTTAGTTACTTGATACTTTAAGTTGAACAATCGCACGTTCATATGTTTGTTCATGAAGATCACTACAAGGTGACAACATTATGGAGTTATTCTGTTAAAGACAATGCGCTGTGTATTTGTTGTATGGAAAAAAAATACATGTTATTGTCAGTCTGTGGCGTTGTATTTGTATTATCTGTGCTAGGAGCATCTGTTCAAACGTTGCTATTTTCATCACATTGTGGTTTAAATGTGTTTGAAGTGATACTTCGTGTGTAACGGTGTGGATGGGATTTTATTGGCTATAAACGTTTACGTAGGTTTCAGGCTGAGAGAGAATGAGACAATATATTCATAATATACTCGAAATGTATGTACATGAGAGAGAGAGAGAAATGTTGAAATCTATAGGATATTATTTTCTGTTGGATCATAGTGACTATCGCGCACTTTGATCGAATCGGGTTATATGGACTCTTTGCCGCTGGTAGCCACCATACACGAGTACATCTATGTATCTATCTATGCGATTTATAAAACAAAGTCCTCCCCCACGTCTCTCTGTTCGTGATAAACTCAAAAGCTACTGAACAGATTTTCATTCGGTTTTCACCAGCAGATAAAGTGATTCATGAGGAAGGCTTATGTAAATAATTAGTCAATATTTTTTTATTATTAGGGCGAGAAAACGTTTGCCGGGCCCGCTAGTAATATTATACAGCTGAAGAGTTCAGAAGAAGATCTGATTTGAAATTATTACAGTGTTAGAGAACCCATTTATCGAGGAAGGCTATAGGCTATATAACATCACGCTAAGACCAATAGGAGCGGAGCAACAATGAAGAATGTTTTAAAATCAAGGATAACGCAAGTATTATTTAAAAATATTTTCACCTTCTACGTAAACGAAGTTGCGACTTAAAGTTCGCGTTGGCCCAAAGTAATTATACCACGTGGAAGTCGCGGGCAGAAGCTAGTAAGTAGGTAAATCCGTCACAGTGTCTCCTTTTGCTTTTCCATATTTCGAAATCAGACGGTCAAGAGTTTCGTATCGTGTTACTGTAGTCGTCCTAATTATTTTATGTAAACGAAGGAAACAGCGGCTAAAAGCAGTACAGGAAAATAAATACATACGTTTATTGAAACGAATGTATGTGAAAAAAAAATTACAAATAATGTTTTTACACGCTTTAGTGTATATGTAAATATATAAAAGGAGTTGCTTTTCATGACTGTCAGTCTACTCGTTCGTGTTTTAAATTAGGTAACCGATGTTTATACAGTTTTCACTAATGTTTAGGGAATTTCGTCCTTCTTTTGCATTTGATACATATGTATTGTATTTATATAAAACAGAGAGATGTAGACTTATTCTAATGAAGTCAAAATAATAAGTCTTCGGGCGCTTACATCAATAACGTCAGCTTTAAGACATATAAAGAAAATACACGATTGAACATATGACAAATGTCTACAGTAAAGTCCGCGATGGAATATTTTTATTATTTTCATATTATCAAAAGAAATATTGGTTATTTACGACGCTATTTTGACAAATACAGCACTAATTCTTACACAATTACTAGCTGTCCCGCGTAACTTTGTCTGCGTGAAATACGTTACCTACCGATTCCATTGTATTTCCAAATTCCAAAAATTAAAAAAAAACTAGAACTCGATTATAACGACACTCATAATTTCCTATTATGAAACCATGCCATTCAGGGACTCACTCAAACGAATACTTAGTTGGTTTAGCGAATGACTTACGCCTGTGTGTATGTATGTGCATCTCGTTTTGCTTGAAATATGAACGACCGTTAAATAATTTGGATACTGTTCACACAAAAATACTAAAATCGAGAATAAAAAATGAAAGGGTGGGGTTAGGAAGATGTCAATTTTGGATTATAGGTATTGGTGACGCCGTTGCGTTGTCGACGTCACCGTAGGGGAGGTGGTTTCTATGCTAATTTAAGTGAACTGTATATGCGGGGGTGCTATATTTGATATTCAACTATTGCGATCAGCTACGAAGAGGGAGACAAGGGTAGGAAGGAAACTTGGCACATACCTCGCGCGCTAGTTTCCACGTGGCTAGCCGGCTAGGTGATTCTCGTTGCTCTCCACTGGGTTTTCTCCCACACAACACTTATTGTTTATAATGTAAGTCGGCACGCAATATGCGGAGCGATGCGTTTATTTCTCACTCGACCATGCGAAAACTCAAACTATTTGCACTCGGCAACCATACTGATGCGGCGCGGAAACAACACTAATAGTAGCAGTGGCGGCGCGCCCGACGCGCCACCGAATATAAGCATGTGCCATAGGAAAGGGTAATTGGGTGGGGCTCGAAAGTGGCGTGATCTGATCACAATAATGCGGGAATTTCAAATATATATAAAGCGGCGCAATCATCTCCCCCGGCTTGAAGGGTTCCCTTCAAAATGACTAATCTAAATCGAATCTATACCAAATTAAGTCGAATCTATACCAAACTAAACCGAATCTATACTAAGCTAAATCGAATCTACACTAAGTTAAATCGAATCTACACTAAGCTAAATCGAATCTACACTAAGTTAAATCGAATCTACACTAAGCTAAATCTAAGGTATGCTAACCACTGCTATTGCTGATTAGGCAGAGGACAGAGACGAATAACAGGACGTAAATACGATCCGGTTGCGGTTTTAACTTGAACAATGCGAGTAATTCCATTAGCTCCGGGAAAAACTTCCTCAAAACGCCTAATGGCCAATGTAGAGATGGTGTATTTTCAGTTATAAGAATCACGGCAGTTCCAACAGTAATTGGAGTCGATGGTGTATTCCATTTTTGACGCGACTGTAATGTGTGCAAATAATCTGTTCTCCAACGCTTCCAGAACGACTGGACGAGTTTATCCAATAAATCGTAACGCGAAAGAACATGCAATCGATCTTCATCTATATCTCTACAAGGTAGGTACTTGAGAGGATTCATGTTTAAAAAATGTGCAGGCGTTAGTGCTAGTGGCTCTGAAGGATCACTAGACAACGTCCGACATAGTGAGCGGGTGTTCATAACCGCTTCCACCTGAGTGAGCACCGTGCTTAACTCTTCAAAGGAAAGTATCTGCTCGCCTATTAAGCGATACAGATGTGATTTTAAGCTTTTTATATTGGCCTCCCAATTTCCTCCAAAGTGACTTGCGGTGGGAGTATTCAACGACCATTTGATGCGGTTTTCAGCTAATACTTGAGCGAATTCAGTGTTAAAATACTTTGATCCTAAAAATGCATGCAATTCTGTGATATTACGTTTAGCTCCTACATAATTTGTGCCATTATCCGAATACATTTGTCCCACAGGGCCACGACGCGACAAAAACCTTTTAAACGCTGCCATGAAGCTTGATGTGCTTAGATCACCTACTAATTCTATATGAATTGAACGAGTTGTCATGCAAACAAAAAGACAGATGTAAGCCTTCGTCGAACGAATACCACGACCACGTGAAATCGTTACTCTAAATGGACCGGTGTAATCCGTTGCGGTGTGTGCAAATGGCTTAACTGACTCTACTATACGACAAGAACGATGGTCGGCCATTTCCGGAGCAGCAGCTCTCGGATGGAGCCTATAACATGGCACATATTTGTGTACCCTAGAGCGAATCAAATTACGAGCGGAAAATATCCAGTATTTTTGTCGCAGGATCGACATCAACAAATCAGGACCAGCGTGACAATTTATTTTGTGATAATAATCTACTAAAAGATTAAGAACATGGTCCTTTCGCGGCAAAACCACCGGATGTTTCTGGTCAAATGCCAAGTGTGATTGGCTCAAACGGCCACCAACTCGTATGAGCCCATCTGGTGGCTGGTCATCCCAGTCACAATCTGACAACCAAAGCTCTTTTATAAGAAGCTTTGCATATAAAACTACAGGTGCTACAAACCCCATTATATCCCATATTCTCGCTACACAAGACAATATGGTGCATTTGGTGCAAGTTTGTGGAGTCAAACAGATTTTAAGACTGAACGAATCTGATGTCGGTGACCAGCACAAGCCGAGAATCTTGTGCAAATCACCCTCGTCAACCTCCTTAACAGTTGACAAGCGATATGATGGCGGAATTGAATCCAAAACTCTTCGCGAGTTGCTAGTCCATTTCACCAGATCAAACTGACCCGCTTTCATGAGATTAATTACTTCAGCGGCAGTTTCAATGGCCTCTGTCTTGCTCTCCATAGAATAAACAAAATCATCCATATACAAGCTAGTCTCTATAGTTTCCTTAGCCTTTGGATATGCAGATCCCTCATCGGAGGTAAGCTGCTTTATTGTTCGCAGAGCATGAAGAGGACTTGACGTCAGCCCGAAACAAACACGATTAAACTCGTAAATCGTCAGATTTTCTTGCGGGGAAAATCTATACAAAATGCGCTGAAATCTACGGTCATGTTTGTTTACACCGATGCAGAGAAACATTTGACGAATATCGGCTGAAAGGGCAATCGAAAACAAACGAAAGTTAACTATAATATCGAACAAGTTCCCTTGCAAATTTTGTCCTCTATATAATATGTCATTCAGCGAAACTGATGTACTGGTCTTGGCGCTACCATCTAGAACCACACGCAATTTCATGGTGAATTTATCTTCCCTAATAACTCCATGGTGTGGTATGATATACGACGGAATATTCATAGACTCTGCAGTTTCAACAGGCGCGGGCGAGATGAAACCTTTATCTAGGTACTCGATTATAACGTCGTCGTAAGCTTGTTTCAACTTAGGAGATGCTAGCATTTTTCTTTCTAAACAATAAAAACGTTTTTCTGCTAATCGACGTGAATCACCGAGAGAAAAAATATCACCCTTAAAGGGGAGCGCGACAACATAACGACCGTCTTCCTCTCGAGTAGTCGTACTGCTATAAAACTCATCACAGGCTTTGTCTTCTGGGCTGAGAATAGGAGGATAACTGACTTCTTCAATTTCCCAAAATTTACGAACGGCGGCTTCTAGTGGCTCGGTGGTGCAGCAGTAGGACATGGTCGAGTAAGAATCTATGCGAGCGGGAGCGGTACCTACAATAACAAACCCAAGAATTGTTTCCAGTGCGTGCGGTGCGGTTTGTGACAGATGACCGGGAACCTTACGTGATAACAGGAGGTGCGGGAAAATCGAAGCTCCAACATACATCTCAATATCTCCTGGAATAGCATAAGTATCGTCGGCCAAAGGTAAGTAACCAAAATTCGACAACAATGAAGTGTTGACTGATATCGTCGGCAAACGTTCAGTCACCTTATCTACAACTAACGAATCCATATCAAAACTAATTCTCGAGTCAAAACGTGAGCGAAATTTAATTTTTACAGAGCCCTGAATGGCTTTTACGGAACCTCCAATTCCCTTTACAACAGAACATACTGAGTGATTATTTATATTTAAACCAAGGCGTTGACAACATTCGAGAGTTACAAAATTACTCTGCGAAACGCTATCTAAAAGAGCGCGAACACTATGTTCCTTCCCATAAGTATCTATAACGATTACACGAGCGGTCGCAAGAAGCACAGTAGTAGGAATTCGCGATAACGATAACGAGCACAATGCAACGTCATTTGAATGACCTGTGGGAGCGGCAGCGGCGCGCGCGTTCACAGTGTCCGACTGCACGTGGACAGTGGGTGGCGACCGCGCGACCGCGTATCGGCCGGGCTCCAAGTTTGTTTCGGACGGAACAATACTACGGCGCGATAAACCAACTCTGCTCACATTAGATGCGGCATTATTATCATTAAAATGAAGCAATGTATGATGCTTGCTTTGACATCTACGGTAACTAGAATTGGAATTACAAAAAGAAACACGATGTCCATCACTAAGGCAATTGATACACAAATTATTGACCCAAACAAATTTATAACGCTCACTAGGTGTAAGTTTTAAGAAACTCGAGCATTTATAAATATGGTCATGATGAGCGTGACACAACGAACAAATAGACTGCGATGCAGTATTAACATATGTCTGAGTGGATTTGAGTGGTTTGGATACCACCTCCATTCTACGATCGTAAATAATTTTCTTTGTAGCTTCATGTTTTGGTAACGAGGTCCGTTGCAATATTTTAATTTGATCTCGTACAAATAACGATAATTCATCGAAAGATGGCATTTTACAACTACGCTTATCTGATTCGAATGAACGTGTAGTTTCTGAATCTAATTTCTTTAGGGCGAGGTATACAAATACAAAATCTGAGAGATCATCGACTTTCAGGTTTTTTAAAGCGGCGACCGAGCATGCGAATTTATCTAAAAATTGTTCTAAATTATTAGGCGATGCAGACGAAATAGGTTTTAGTTCGAACATTTGATCTAGATACGAAGTGGCTAGTAGTCGTTTATCTTCGTATTTATTTTTAAGAAGATTAAAAATCAATAAATAATTATCTGTGCATGGTGTTACACCGGCGCAGGTGGATCGAGCCTTGCCAGTTAACTTCCCTATTAAATAATACAATTTTTCTGAGTCTGTTAATGATGTATTATTATGTACAGTACTTTCGAAGCTAGCGAAGAAAAGTGGCCAATTTTTTATATCGCCATTAAACTCAGGAATCTCAATTGGAGGAAGCCGAGGTAGCCTATTCTGGCTTGCTGGTTTGATATCTGTTTTCGACTTTATTGTTTTGGCGGCTCGCTTGACGCAACCTAATAAATCTTCGAACGATGACAGCGATTGATAATCAATTACTGACGCGGGATTTAAACTTAATTCTAGACTAACTATTTTGTCTAAAATGGTTTCAAAGTCGCTATACAAGATACCTACGGTTTCCATTTCACACAAAAATGATTCTCTAGATGACGTCTTACAATCAAGATCCTTCACGCGATTATAAATGCTTTGCATGCGAGCGATAATTCTATCTCTTTTTTTTACTTTTTAACTGTACACCCAAGTCTTGTATAAGTGCCATGATGATTCGAAATAAACAAAATAAAAACAGAATACGTCCGTATATATTTAAATGCACTTCTAAAATAATAAGCTTGAAAATTTACGTATCGTATGTACGGCTCTGTTACCGTGTGGTCTATGTAACGAAAAAAATATAAATACAATACAAAAAATAATACCGAGATAACTTTTATATCAAGTGCCTCGAGTAATTAGAAAAAAACAAGAATATATGGGTAAGTAAGCATTGACGCTCGATGGAGCTCGCTTCTTAACCAACGCTAATAATAATTATGAGATTCTACGCGAGGTGAACGAAATATTATGAAAACAAATTAAGTATAACTTGTAATGAAATACATTTCGACAATTTATTTATAAACTAGAAGAATACGAGAACAAAGTAAACGTTATCTTATTTACCTGATGCGGGGCGAACGATAATATAAGGGTAAACAAGTAACTATGCGTGAATACTATTACGACAAGTTTATATATTGCGGTTGAAACGAAATAATTAAGCATACAATGTACTTAATAAATATATATAAACAGTGAGTTTATAAATATGCGGCTAAACAACGATTTATAGTTTGTTCGAATGAGAAATACGAAACAATTAGTGTATTTAACTACCTACTAATAATTAGAAATGGTAATTGACATTATAAATGCGATTTCTTTTGACTAATTAACTGCTAATATCTATCAATCTACAACTACAACTATCCTCTGGTATAATCCGGCTCGAAGGACCAGAATATTTGTGGTGACGCCGTTGCGTTGTCGACGTCACCGTAGGGGAGGTAGTTTCTATGCTAATTTCAGTGGACTGTATATGCGGGGGTGCTATATTTGATATTCAACTATTGCGATCAGCTACGAAGAGGGAGACAAGGGCAGGAATGAAACTTGGCACATACCTCGCGCGCTGCAGTTTCTACGTGGCTAGCCGGCTAGGGGATTCTCGTTGCTCTCCACTGGGTTTTCTCCCACACAACACTTATTGTTTATAATGTAAGTCGGCACGCAATATGCGGAGCGATGCGTTTATTTCTCACTCGACCATGCGAAAACTCAAACTATTTGCATGCGGCGCGGCGCGGCAACCATACTGATGCGGCGCGGACACAACACTAATAGTAGCAGTGGCGGCGCGCCCGACGCGCCACCGAATTGGCGGGTAATTGGGCGGGGCTTGAAAGTGGCGTGATCTGATCACAATAATGCGGGAATTTCAAATATATATAAAGCGGCGCAATCAGGTATCTTTTGATGGCAAATAAAATAAAATACAAAAGTGATAAATTTGGGAAATAAAATCTGGATAAGAAACCTCTGATCACCTAGACATATAAAATATACTTTACGATCTATTATTCTCATAGCTACCAAATATACATTAAAAATTTCATAAAAATCGGTCCAGCCGTTACGGAGGGTTTCGACCACAAACACCGTGATACGAGATTGTTATATTTTTTTAAGTTAACATTTTAGTTACGTTTGGCATCTCATGTAGATTATAATTGTTACAGCGTATTATTTCAATGAATATTTTAGAAGATATAGAAAAAAAAAATACGATAAACAAAAAAAAACTTGAGGCAGTCATAAGGACTGCCGGCAGAAGTGAAAACTCAAAACGATGGAATAACTGTGTTTTCTTTTGAATTTTTAAATATATTATAGTCTGATTTATTTAAATTTCGTAATTTGTATGTTGAAATTATTAACATTAGCCTGGTTTTCACATCTGTTGGCATACGGAGCAATAATTATATGATTTTTTATATAGTTTATTAATCAATCAGAACTATGATGAGCTGCAGAATATAAATATTACATGCACACAGGTCGCTATACCACGCGTCGTTAGTCTGACGCTACGCAGTACACTCAGTCACGCTAGTAGATGTGGCCGACGCGAAACCATTAGTTTTTATTCTGCCAAAAATAAAAAAAATATTTCTCAACGCGCCTAAAGTTTTTATTTCAACAATTACGAGCAACAAACAAACGAGTTGCTTTTGTTAAAACGGAAAATATGTTTATCGTTTGGACATTTGTGATGCCACACAACTATATTGCATCCAAGCGAAGCCGGGCGGTTCCTTAATATTTTAAAATTGTTCTCAATATGTATATAAGCGAGCGTTATGTCGGCTTGTACATCATCAGCTACTCGTTGAAGTTACATTGAGGAATCAAAATGGCGTACATATTTTTTATATTTACGGTGAGTTTGCATTTTTTTTCTCCTTTGGCAACGGTTCGACCTACCGTACCGTTATTCATTCATTTATATATAACTAGCTGTGCCCGCGAATCTATCCGCGTGGAACCTAATGTAACTAATAAAATTATCTGAATGTATTAAGTTCATTTACTTATCTACTTTTCTCTCGTACTTAAGTCGCGTCGTCATTAAAATTACAATAACTTTTGATAGAGTGAACTGATTTTAATGAAACAAAGATTAAATGTTACTCGAAGATATGTTTCATGATTTTCAAGAGGTTTTATCGTGGACGCAGTAATTTAGCAGTGGTGTGTGTTTAAATAAACAGACAGACTGACAGCCATTTCTAAGAATTATTGAAACGTATTTTATTATTTATTCCTAGACACCTGCAATAATTTTTTTCACAAAAATCTATAAAGTACAGGCACGTTACATTTAAATTCTTATTATATGTATATTGTATAGATACAAGGTTCTATTATATAGATATAGCCTATATTATAATATATTATTTATAGACTAAGTGTCCGATTTAGATTACTATGATGTTATGTCTAGTTATGAGTGTTGCTATAGTAATTATCCGTCATTTAATACATCATGTGACAATCAGCGTGAACTCGTCAACATCCTGAGAAAGTATGCTCCACACTTTTTTGATATTTTTCTTCGGACTACACGCTGTTGTTTTGAGCAGTCATCGTGCTGTTTTGAGCGAGCCGTGACTGCCGCACTTTGTTTGCGTTTTGTGTCACTGTATTGGTGCGAGCAGCGTACTTAGGGGCTCCACGCAGAAGGAACGAACCTATGCTTGAGCCACTGCGGAGCGAGGCATAGTCTGATGTGCGGGAGCGAAATTTACCACCAGACTATGGCGGGGTGATCTGTGGTTACGCGGGCGTGGGCGTAAACACGCTCTGTTTGAAAAGACTGGCAGGTACTGATTGTTCGCTGCCAGTATATCATCGGGAGGATCGGTAAAAATGTTTCGCGGACGTCTTTTGTAATACGGTGCGTTCGGTACGGTGTCATAATTTGCGGTGAATACTATCAACGGATTGGGGTCACTCGCGGCTTTTTGAAAGTAGGTGGTGGTTAGTGATGTTACCTACGTCCAGACAGACGGCATCTCCAGGTCCCTGTGGAGATCGGCTCTCCGGACCTACCATGGACGTACCAAGGGGCACCGGTCACGTTACGTAAGAAGCGGGTTTGAAGAATCTGCAACTTACTAAAGCGACGCTCTGGCATGTGCGTGAAAACGGAACCACTGTATGTCACAATGGTGTGGATGCACGTCTTATACAATGTGAGCTTGTGTCTGAGGGACATTTTACTCCTATGACAAAGTAACGGATGCAGGCGACCCAAGACCATAGCGGCTTTGTTTTGCACTCTATCGACATATGACTCAAACGTGAGGCGTCTATCTATCTAATAAGAAAGTCCGACCGCCAGCCGGAAGTGTAGATAACGGTATCGTCAGCTTAACAACCTGCCTCGATCCCCGGAGACCAAGGTAGGTCACTGATGAACAGATTGAAGAACGAGGGCGCGAGAATGGTGCCCTGGGATACACCTGAGCGTATAGGGTGGTGCGAGGACATTTCACCATCCCCTCTAAAGCGGAAAGTCCTATCGGTGAGATAATCGCGGATTATATGAACTAATCTATCGGGTACGTGAGACTGAAATAATTTATGGATGAGCCCTTCTTGCCAGACCTTGTCGAAGGCCTTGGCGACATCGAAGAAGACTGATATTGTGCGATTCGGTTTAAGTTTCTTCGGATTTAGATCAGGACTCGGATCTGCGTTGAATTTAGAAAAGATGTACTCCGGGAGGCGGTGTACTTGATTCGTATAGGAATGTCCGGCGCGAAATCTAAACTGCTCAGGTGGTAATAAATCTAACTCTGAAATTCAAACCTGGAGACGGTTCAGAAGAAGCCGCTTGTATAGTTTACCTAGTGTATCTAAGAGACTGATAGAGCGATAGCTTACAAAATGTATTAATTGTTATTACTACTAAACTGTTACTGGTTTTAAATTTGTCTTTTTTGTTTTAGTTACAATAGGTATTGTTTTTAATTAATTTTATGGAAATTTTAAAGAACGGCCTTAATCGTATTTCGAATACGAATTTCCGCCTGCGTAGTTGTGACCTTCTTCTTTCACTTTCTTTGAAATAAGTTCCTAGAGGTAAGAAAACGTTTATTTTTAAAATAAATTGCAAGCCAAGTTTCATAAGGTTTTTTATTGCTTTTAAGGCATTTTAGTTGGAATTAATTGTGAAAAAAAAAATCGTTTTTCGTCTTGCATTTTTGGACAGATAACACTGGGTCTGCAAAAAAAAAAAATTTACCTCCTGATTGTTTACATGCATGATAACATTACAGTTGGTGCTCTAAACACGGAATTTAACATGCATATAAATACAGCACATAGATTTTAAATACAATGTCCAATTCATTAAAAAACGTATTATCAAAGTAGCAACAATTACAATAAAGTGAAGAAAGACTATACGGTATAAGTTCTACAGCGAAAAATGCTAATTTTATAGTCACAAGTTATAGAAATACCAGTAAATTTATCTCATTAGGGTAATATAATTCAAGTTATTTTGTAGTTTTTTTCTTTTCATAGTTTCCATGGAAGTTTCTCGGCGAATAGACCAACAAAAGTCAGCAAGCATTGCTGCTGACTATTTTCCACTGTAGCGTCTTTAAATATGCATAATATCCTTAGGAAACCTTTCACCACGCTCATCTGATACGACAAAGAGATTTTACGAAAAATCTACATGCGAGTCCAAAAAAATAATTATGAGTGAAATATTGCATCCTAAACCTTTATAAGGAGAACGAAGCTCTCGAATGTTTTGTCGGTAGTTGTAAGCTTTTGTATTAGGTACCAAGAGAATTATTACACACTTTTACAAAAGCCAGCCAAGCTTTTTTCAGCTTTGTTCAACTTTGAATTGAAAACGTTATCTGCCATAGTTCTCTAAGAACAGTCTGTAGAATTCTTACAAGTGCGCGGCATTACATAACCTAAAAATGAGTGGAATTCATTAAAAAAATCTATTTTATATTTATTATGTCTGTTCATAGAAAACTGAATAATCTACACATAAAATACTTTAAAAAATATACGTATAGTATGAATTTTGTGCGAAACTCACTAAAGTATTTGATATAGAACGTAAACTATTAAAAGACAAGTTTTCAAGTAACTGTTGTAAAGTCACAGTAAATACTGTGCAGGCTCATATGTACTTCCATAGAATTCACTTTCCGTACTTTCCTTCCTTCTCTTACGACAAAAACCTATTTCGTATGTATATATACGATGTGAATGCATAAAACGAATAAGAAAAAACTCAATTTATGAAATTTTGAAAAAAAAGCCATATCAAAAAATCTAGACGTGATAGAAAAAATCGGCTATCGGAAACAGATTCAGAGCATCGAAATCTTCATATTTATGACATAATTTTTTGAAGGAGGATTTTGTTGCAGACCAGTGTAATTTTCGTTTATTATTGACAAATAACCAGTGTTTAATTCGTTTTATAAAACAGAAGAAGGTTGAGATTTAAATTGATACTTTTTTTAAACAATTTTTTTATGTTGCATTTTTGACTTATTAAAAAAAAACTAAAAAAACATGATAATTCAAAAATGGTTCACTTTAGCATAATGCATATGGGGGTTAAAATTATCACAAATAATCAATAAATTAAGAAATTACCAATAACCATCTATAATAAACACATACTGTAGTGATACTTGCACATAGAATTTAAAAATATATATTATTAATATTTCAGGTCACCTCCGTCATGATTTTGCCTTTAGTTTTTCTTCAAACAAGTAAGTTATTTACAACTCCATATCATTTTATATCACGTTTTTATCAATAGCTATATGTAGAATGCTATATTACTGACGTCACTACAATGTGACATATAAGTTTCACTTCAAAAACACCTTAAATGACATATTATATTTACATTAGAATATAATAATATAATCAAGCATCAGACGTGCCAATTACTTCAATATAGTACAATAATGTAAAGGTGAGATTACGTGTACAAGTGCGGCATACAATGTCACTCACAAACCACATACCTACCAATAAGCAGAAGTTATTCAAACTCTGTATATATTACAAGATGCTTATGAATACATGTCGTTTTTTAAAATATATTATAGGAGACAAACGAACAGGAGGGTCACCGGATGTTAAGTGATCACCGCCTTCCATAAACACTAACAACAACAGGCGATTCGCAAGTGCGTTGCCAGCCTGTGGTTGGGGGCAGGGGAGGAGTCTCCGGCGTTCTCAGTAACCAAACGAAATACAACAATACAAGCACTGTTAGTTCACGTGGGTGTTTCTGTGAGAGGGTGGTATTACCCCGGGCGAGCCGACCCATTCATGCTGAAACCAGTAATAGCTTCGGCGTGGCTCTACCACCTACATAGGTTAATACTATATCGTGATTGCAAAAAATGAAATTGACTATTCAGTCGAGCTATTTTTTACGTTAAATTCAGATAATAAAAATACACATTTTTTTAACCATGTTCATTATCACTTTTGTAGTATACTAGCAACTGTCCGTGACTTTATTCGCGTTACATTTTTTTTGTATATAAATAAAATAATAAAGTATGTGTTTGTGCACGCATCTCTCAAAAACTACTGGATAAATTTCATTCAATTTTGTTTTTGTTTGAATCGTTTGTATTGAAGCGATGATGGCTTAGTTATAGTTCGGTCACAGCATCGATGGTTATACGTTCCAATTCTTGCAACTGACTCTGAGCTTTCGGTGAAGAAAAACGAGACGAAACCTATTGTGGTATGGTTTTTTTCTAAGTCCGCCACCCGCTAGCTACCACCCTCAGGTTGAGAATCTGTCGTTAAGCACCTGTTGAAGTGTTCTGGCAGCTGCACTTTATAGCTAGTTCTCTTCTGCATTTAGCATGTTTAACACCTTAGACCTCGTCGTTAACGCTAAAATCTGTAAAGTATAAAAAAAGCTCGCTAGGCATTATAGGACTGCTATGGAACACGACCCGCCCATTACGAGCTTAATATACTTATTATAATTCTGTAATTAGTTATAAATAATACCAACGCTATTAGAATTTGATGTGCTTGCTTGTACAATTCAAAATTTATATATAAACCATTTTAGGTGAGGAAAATCAATTAACAGTTGGGAGAAAAAATGAACTATCGGAAGTAATAAAATCGGGACAGTCGAATGGAACTACTGCAGTCACAGATATCGGAGGATCAAATGGAACAAAGGTAGTTGTAATATTGGGATCGCAAAAGGGAACAGCAGTAGGGTTATTAACTGGTGAGCCAGATGGAACATCATTAGGAGCAATAGTTGGAGGGGCAAATGGAACACAGGTGGGACTGAAGAATGGTGGACCAAATGACACATTGGCTGTTCTATCAACTGGGACGTCAAATGGAACATCAGCAGTAGTACAAAATAGAGGGACAGATAAATTGTTGACAAGTTTAATTGAGTGATTAAAGGAACAGACCATCGCATATATATTTATTTATATTATACAGGATGGAAAAAAAGGACGTAGGAAAAAGTAAATGAAATCTTGTAGATACCAAATTGTACTCAAAGAAGATAATACAGTTTGTAAAAATTAGAATAAATGAATTCACAGATATTTTTAAATACATAGCTTACCTGGGCTGGAACTTGAACCATCTAAAAATGTAAATAACAAATAGACACTATGTTACTGTATCGATCAAGAGAGACTATGGTAAGGATAAAATATCTCTAATAAAATTGTATCGTATTTTTTTTTTCAATGTAATAATTTATTAACTCTATTTATAACGCTAAATTCTTCTGCAGTGATGGTTTTTTGTGAAGACATTATTTACGTGGTCCCAAAAACTAAAAAGTTAACTGAGTAAGATCAAAAAATTTGCAAGCATCCAGACATTTATATTTTTCTCAAAGTAATCAACGTTCATTATACTGTTATTAGCCCACGTTATGTAATTTTAATATATATGAAAGAATTGTTAAATTTCATTATGTTCTTTGTTCGTGAGATGCAAGATTTATTCGAGGAATTTTATACTTATAATAAATTCTCTAGATCGATAAAACAACATAGTATATGGTTTTTATTTGCATTTTTACTTGGAATATTTATATAATATTTGGAATAAATAAGCTTTTTAAAAAAATCTGTGGATGCATTTATTTATTTATTTTTTATAAACAAAATAATAGTTCCTGTAATAAAATGTATTTCATTTTTGTAATTTATTTTTGTCGAAATAAAAATAAAATAATATTTTTTTTCCCGTTATTGCAGAACTTTTTTGCGCACAACGTTTGTTATCTTAACTAGAGGTCCCCAGATTTTTCTTCTCATAGATCACTTTCAAAATTTAACTGATTCCGATGGACCCCCTGCAGCTACATTTATAAATATACCCCTACCATATTCCCAAAACTCCACAAAAAATATTAAGAATAGATCTAACGAATAAGTTTCGACACGTTGTACTGAATATGGAATATGCACAATTTTACAAGCAACAGTCGCTGAGCTTCTTAAAATATTAACTGCTTCCAGTGATAGGTACTTCATCATGCCAATTTTTTTTTATTGTAGCATAGCAAAGTGACTGCACTGTGCAATTAAAAAATAATGGCGACTACCGAGAGACACGCCGTCCTTCACCGGTCGCCGCTGTCATGCCGACCTGCGTAATTGTCTTTTACATTACGCTTGAAGGACCCCATGTTATAGGAAGAAGGGATCACACTGACCGGGAGATTGTTTCACAGCTTCCCGGTGCGGCAAAGATAAGAAGTTGTGAACTTTTTAGTCCTTCACCATCGAAAACAGTTAATTTTTTGTGGACCCCCGCTTACTTTTTGTCACGCCAACGTAGACCCTCGTCAAGTCTCCTGTGGACCTCTCGGAGTCACTTTAGGAACTAAGGATCTAAACAGTGGGCTTTATGTCGATTTAGAATACAGTTTTACGTGTCATATATAACATTTTTCTTTGAATCGTTTCTATATAGGTCGTAGTTAAAATTTCCCAAACTGCCCACGTACATTAAGAATATTTAAAATTAATTACAACATTTGAAAACGGAAATGTTTGACTTAAATATATGATTTCGTCTATATGTCACTTGTTTTTACATTTTGGTGTCATTTTAAAATTTTACGTGAAGTTTTTGGCGGGATCTGGGAATGTCATTTTTATTTTCACATTTCAAATTGTCTTCATAATCTTGCGTTATTTGGCTCTATATGTTGTAATCTTGGTAGTATTTTACGTACTAATACCACGGAGCATGGACTCTGACTTGCTACGAAAACTCCCTGGGAAGTTCTAACAAGGCAGCCATCATCTCGTTAGTTCATTGAAATTATCACAAGAAACTTCTATATATACTACTATCATTACCTACTCGACAATGGCAGTAACAATCTACTAGAAGATTGGTTGCCAAAATTAAAACAAAATAAAATATTTGTCACTTCTTCCATACTAAGTTGTCATGTATTTAACTCGTGGATTTTTTTGTGCTATGCCGATGTATGATATAGTATTAAGATTAAAATGACTGCTGCTGCTGAAGTATCTTTAACTTTAATCTATAAACTTTTCACAATTTTTTCACGAACATCTGTTTACCGAGTCAAAGTTAAACTGGTGCTCAAGTGGCTGATACCCAGAGATGATATTAGTACCTTTTAAATAACCGAACTTATGTATTGTATAACAGCCTTTGCCAACTTGACCATGTTCTCTGAATGACTATGAATTCAACGTCGTTGAAGATTTCGGTACCCAGGATCCTAATACTCTTTGCGATTACGGTGTAGATCTTCGAATATGCTTATTAACTTATCTGATGCTTATAATAAAACTCAATTGCGTAACTCATTGCATCTTTTATGCGCTGGCAGATATTATATATATATAGATAACTACATATTATAAATCAAAGTCCTCTGCCACGTTTGTCTTTCTATTCGCGATAAACTCAAAAACTACTGAACGGATTTTCATGCGATTTTCACCAGTAGATAAAGTGATCCATGAGGAAGGTTTAAATAATTTGTCAAGGCTTATCAGGACGGGACAATGTCCGCCGGGCCCGCTAGTTAAATATAAAAGAAATATATTTTTCTTCTCGAACTGATTACCTTACTACCTTACCTAGGAAGGTCTTAACAGTTTCACCGTACTACTAAGGCGAGCGCTTAAGGCACTAAGCCGATTTTATTTTGACAACTAGCTCAAGGGTGCGCGGCACACCTCAGCTTGGGCTGTTGCCTGATTCATGGAATTCGCGACCTAACTTTTTCTTTTTTTTTTAGTCGGACATAACCCACCCTCTCCCCCGAGAGGGTGGTGTATCCATAAGGGATTTCCACACGCTAAAAAAAAATAAAAAAAATCGTGCCCTAACTAAGCTAACCTAAGCTAAGCTACATATTCATACGTATACGAGTTATTGAAACATATATATGTACCAATCTTACATACCTCAATAACTCTTATATGTATTTTGTATCGGGTAATTTTTTCTAAACTATTTTATTTTGATAAAGGAAAAAAAGAAATCCTTCCACTTTCGTGTGTAAGCATGTGTGCGTGCACGTGTGTGGAGGTGATATGTGTAATGTTGTCGCAGTGATGTATAATTTTGTGTCATTGTATCGCGCGAGCAGCGCACTCAAGGGCTCCACGCCGAGGGAACGGACCTAGGCTTGAGCCGCTGCCGAGGGGGGCATAGTCTAGTGTGCGGGAGCGAAATTTACCCCCAACCCACGGCGGCGTAATCTGTGGTTACGCGAGAGTGGGAATAATATTATAATTAATTAAAACCTATAAGGATTTTAAATATTAGTCACACTCAGATATAGCGCAAAGCGAGGGCCGAGACTTGATCCAGAAAATGTTATCTAAATATATAAAAATCCAGGGTCATGATGTTTGTCCACGATGAACTCCGAAACTACTCAACCGACCTTCATGAAACGTTGGCATTTATGTATAATTTGGTCCAACTTGAGAGATACGGTGATTTTTATATTACAAATTAAATGATTGTCAATGTTGATTATAGTTAAATATTGTAAGTTTCATCAGTCTCGAACAGATGGCGCTTTAAATTAGTTTACTGACAAGAAACTGTAGGACCGATTATTATAGATATCTCATAGATGGCATCACGTTTTAATTCGGAATCACTTTTTCAACTCCAGCTTAGTTTATAGTGCATGTGTTCTGTTAATCTATTTACTACGTGACCTCGCTTCTTCAGCATCAAGTTTTTAAGACTCATTACCCCATAATACCAAATACTTTATCATAAGTTTAATTCAACATGTAATAACTGAGCCACAGCGATGCGTGGTCGGTTCAGTTAGTTATTATATAAGAACATTAAACGAAAACCAACGCAAAACTGAACACCTGTGTTTATTTTAAATCATTATGTATTGTTTAGAGAATAATATTTATGTAAATCAAGGTATCCGGTTATTAAGGAGATATTTTAGTATATATATCTCGTTTACTGTTTTTGTAAGTATGAATAATATTGTCAATTTATTGATGTATGTATGCGTTACCAACGCTTCGCACTGCATACAAGCAACACAAATGCAAATTTAACGAAGAGTAGTTACGACCTAAGGAATAATGATTCTATTTTTTATTTTTACTTTCATTGGCTCTGCTAAATTAATCTTTTTTGATTTATTGAATAACTTACCAAATATTATTAAATATTTGTAGTAGCGTCCACTATTATATTAAATATTATTAAATCTCCATCTACTATGACCCCTTAGGATGAAGAATTTTTGATATGGGTATCAAAAATTTTATTTGTATATTGTGATATAGGTTAAAATTTATTTTTACCGTTTTTTCTAATTTACCAATTATGTGTATTCGTATTTAATGTTTTTTTTACGCTCTCAACAATCAATTAGAAGACCAACTCAAATGTTTAAACTCAAATCTTTATTAATTTTATTTCAATAACAGTTTTAATAATCAAATGTAATAAACAAACGTCTAGTCGGTCAGTCAAGAAATTCAGTTAAAACTCTGTGAGCACTGTAACTATTTATCCGAGCAGAGCTTCACCCTAAAATAAATTCGACATAGAAATGAATGTCCGATTTTTTTTTTCGAACTGACTATGCTATTGGCCTTGCAAGGCCTTTACAGCTTCACTGGGCTACTAAGGTGAGCGCTTAAGGCACTCAGCCGATTTTATTTAGGCAACTAGCTCAAGGGTGCGCCGCACACCTCGGCTTGGGCTGTTGCTGATATCCCGGATCTGACCTAGCTAAACTATTCTAAGCTATTCATACATATATTCGTTTGTGAGTCATACAATTGAGATTGCATGATTCACAAACGTTTACATGTATATCTGATGTGAAACGAATTAAACTACTCGATTCAGTTCGATTAAGGGAAAAAATAAAACCCTTCCACTATGTGTGTAATGTGTGCGTATGTGAGGTGATCTCATGTGCGTACAAGTGATGTGGGTGAGTCACTGTATCGCGATAGTAACAGCTCGAAGGTTCCATCCGGGGACGACCTAGGCTCGAGATGTTACCGGAACAGACGCGACGTGTGTGCGGGATCGAATGAGGCGCCCTCCTTCACGGTGACGTGACGGAGAGACTCGGGCTTGGGCGCAAACACGCATGTTAAAAGAGAGATGGAATCGAAATAATAATTAAATGGCGCCGACGCCGGAGTTTAATTTATCATAATAAACAATGTTTACTCCTAATGGTCGGTTGTTTTTAGGGGAAGATAGATATAAATGCGCGGATTTATTCTATCTTATACTGAATTATATATTTTTTCGAAAGGGCAGCACGCGCGATCCGTTATAGGGTAGCCGAGATGGCTAAACCTATGGATCGCTGTTACGGGACCTAAATCGGGATTTTAGACGTCTCTTCGAACGCCGAGATCTCGGAGATCTCGTGGAAAATCAGTAGTTGGCCTATATAGTCAATACTGGACATGGAGAAGGAAAACGCGGTGTCAGCCTGCGAAGGCTTAGCCGTCTGGGGTCTCGGAAAGGGTTGGGACGCAGAGTTAGGAACCCACGGAGCCTGAGAGGCCCGTCCGGGGCGGGGGGCGCACTAGTCGCGGGTACGGATGCTACCGGTGCACGAGATGTGCTCGGCAGGCTCGGGAAGGCCCTTTGGACATGAGTTTAAAATTAATTATAAATATAGAAATCATTACATTCGGCCAACCGACAATGTGTTGCCTCCCGGCGATACACTTTAATGTGGGTACACAGTTACTTAATTAGTAAGACTAACAGTATCATATATTAAATCACAGCATAAAAGCATTATGTGATAACATTTACGTCTGGTACATATTTAAGGCAAATGGCCTATATAACAACAAAATAAACTAAACATTGAAAATTTTTTGAACCAAGTAGTAGTCTACCACAAAAATCAATAAGTATATTGATTATTTAGTGTTAAAGTAAGCACTTATACGATAAGACAACACAGTATGTTTCACCAGAGTAGCTTATCTACACCATAAAGTCATAGCATTCGGTTTTATATACAATCAAATTAACGCTCAACTTCTAAGTATTTACTATTTGGTGGTTTAAGCAAAAATCTTGTAACCTTAAGTGTTGAAAATAAAGGGATGAACAGAGCTTATATGAATAAATGAACTTCCCGTGAACTAATTTTAATAAAAACTTGGCACAACCTGTAGTTGCGATAAAAATATCATATAATCAATTTTGATTTGATCATGGAAATAGAGAAAATGGAATGGAACTCATCAGTGGCTTACAGCAGCTATCTTGTGTTTGGGTGCATATAACTCGTTTTGACGAGGACTTACATCTGAGGTTTTGACTGTTGGGGCAATTCACGTGAAGCGGACAACGAAAACAGATGAGGTTCTGAAATTCGTTCATAATCAACGTAATTGGACTAGTTAGATCTAGACGTGAATGTGAATACACTATTTTTTCTATCGTGTTTGTTTGTCAAGTTATGAGCTTCAAAAAAACAGAAAATTACTTCTATATTAAATTTACTCAGAGTCATATACTTGAAAGACAGAAATATGGCGGTAAATCATTTCATATTCTAGTTACTGTTCTGACCTCTCGTTAATATCATAAACATTACAGGACACTTACAGGTATACAGACGGAAGAATTATAAATTGATCTCTTGCCAAAAATACCGCTCAACGCACCTAAAGAAGTTTTCACTTCAAAAAGGTTATTAACAAGTGTGTACACGCGGAGAAAGTTAAACTTCTTTGGCTTTTTAAGACATATAAATATGTATTAAATCATATATAGTTTATGAGAATGCTCAAAAATATCATATCATATACTAGTAGGTGGTAGAGCCACGCTGAAGATATTACTGGTTTCAGCATGAATGGGTCGGCTCGTCCGGAGTACTACCACCCGACCCACAGAAACGCCGACATGAAGTAACAGTGCTTACATTGTTGCGTTTCGTTCGGTCAGTGAGAGCGTTGGAAGTACCTCCCCTATTATTCGCTATTAACCTAAACATTCTTAATACATTTGAAAAAATATCTCAACTTTTCGAAACCTTGAAATTTAAACGTGTCGCGAATAATTAAAAATATTTTTCGAAAATTTTAATTAATTAGGTTGAAACAATTGAATAAATACCTCTGAATGTGTAGTCGACAACAACTATATGTTTATTAAGACCGACAGACTATTAAGACAGTAGTTTAATTATTTGGAGAATATAATATATGAATCTTTGCTATGAAAACCTTTGTAGCTATTACTTAAGGATGGTCCTCCAACGCTCTCACTGACCGAACGAAACGCAACAATGCAATCACTGTTAGTTCACGTGGGTGTTACTGTGCGTCGGATGGTAGTACCCCGGACGAGCCGACCCATTCATGCTGAAACCAGTAATAGCTTCAGCGTGCCTCTACCACCTAAAAGCACCTAGTAGTTTGATTATAGTCAGATCTACAGATAATTTGTCGTAACTGTATTCAGTGTTAAAGTTCTGGCTAAAGTTTTATTTGATTCTTCTTGGTGGATTGATCGATCCAATCGTAACCATGACGCCACTATGGATTACTTTATAAACTCGCATAGACGCCATTTTATCCTCGACGCCACATATACAAAAAATAAATTGGTATGTCCTTCCACCACAAATACTGCGAATATTATGAAAATAAACTGATAGAAAGTTCACTTCTATTTAAATATATTATACTAATAGCAATGTTACACAAGAATATAAAATGTATAGTATTAATATTATAATTAGGAGCTGATTAATTAATTTAAATTTTTGTAAAAATAACTTAATTAATAAAAAGAAATACTTTTCAGTTCTATTGTCATTTTTATGTCTTTCATGTTGATTGCGCCGCTTTATGTATGTTTGAAAATTCCCGCATTATTGATTAAATTATGCCACTTTGAAGCCCGACCAATTAATTGCGATCAGGTCACGCCACCTTTTTAGCCTTGCCCAATCACATTTCCCTTTAACTATGGCACATGCTTATTCGCCGCGAGCGCGACGCTCGCGCCGTTAGTTTCGATTGCCGCCGCTAGTATTCGACTGTTGCCGCCATTATGTTAGTTCGACTGCTATCGTCGAGTAGTTTGCGCGTGCATAGTGTTGTTGTGTCGTACCGCGCCGAGCCGCGCCGCATGCTAACATTTTGAGTTTTCGCATGGTCGAGTGAGAAATAAACGCATCGCTACATACGTGCCGACATATATTATAAACAATAAGTGTTGTGAGGGAGGAAACCCAGTGGAAAGAAACGAGAAACACCTAGCCGGCTAGCCACGTGGAGACTGCATCACCGCGAGGTATGTGCCAAGTTTCCTTCCTACCCTGGTCTCCCTAATCGTAACTGATCGCAATAGTTGAATATCAATATAGCACCCCCGCATATACAGTCCACTTTAAATTTAGCATAGAAATCCCCGCACACGCATGCCCATCGGTGACGTCGACTTCGCCGCGGCGTCACCACATGTCTTATGAAAGACTTCTGAAATATGTTGGTAAGAAAACATTAGGTATCAATCAAAGATATATTTCATTAACCTGATATAATATTTATGTTCAACATTGTATTTAATTCAATTATAATTGATATATCATAATAGCATATCGAAATATCTTTTAGAAAAGTACATATTTACATAAGAACGTAATTCATTTATATGCATGAATTAAATGTTTCTAAGTATATAGTTAAATTCGGAATATATGTGCTGTATATCTAGTACTATAGTTTCTTGTGTCATAATAATACTTTTACTAGACCTATCACAGATAAATTATGTAGATATATCATTACATATTATAAAACAAAGTCCTCTGCCACGTCTGTCTGTCTGTTCGCAATAAAACCAAAAACTACTGAACAGATTTTCATTTTCACCAGTAGATAAAGTGATTCATGGGGAAGGTTTAGGATATAATTGTCAAGGTTTTTTTTATTATCAGGGTGGGACTACGTCTGCCGGCCCCGCTAGACATTTATAATTTTTAAATGTCCCAGAATAAATTTCACGCTATTAAAAAACATTATATGTTGAAGTATTCACTGCCTACGCTAGGTATACTATGGTCACTTACCCACCAGCCCAATATTTACTGCATAAATAAACACAATGCGTTCACATGAACTATCTATAGTACATAACTCTACAAAGTACTAATATTAAAGCCACGTAGAGAAATAAGAAGCAGAAGAGATGAAAATGACAGTTGCTACTTCTACTTCGGAGGTATTTTCAACATTTTAATGTATACTATTTTATCTAAGTCCGATCCGAGTCTGTCCGATTATTAGTAGAAACGCCTCGAACAAAATATTACAACTTTTTTTAAATTATAGAGTTTTAAATTTAGGTCTCCTGCCCTATTAAAATTTTATCTTAATGCCTTCCAAATTACCCTCCCAGATCAAAGTAACCTAGTAAGATGGGGGAAAGCCTCAGAAAAATCTTGCTTTACTTGTGGTGAGGCAGTAGGTACTGCTAGGCACTTATTGGTAGGTTGCAAGGTGCTGCTTGATCGGGGTTATTACTCACGCCGACATGATAGAGTACTTGAAATCATACGTGAAGCAGTAAGTCTTTCAGTAGCTAGAGCCCAAAAAGGATTGACCACAAATGAACGACAAATTAACTTTGTAAAGGATGGCTCAACTGTAAACTCTAAAAGCAAGCCTTTCTCAATCCTAGGTACTGCACCTGACTGGACTATTTTAATGGATACGTATGACAAGCACTATAAAATCCCAGAGGATGTTGGTGTTTCGTCTTCCAGATCGGACATATTCCTCTTCTCTAGACATATAATACTAATAGAGCTTACTGTACCGTGGGAAACCAACATTCCTAAAGACCACACAATCAAATTAAATAAATATTACGAACTAACAAATGAACTAAGTAAAAATGGCTATGTGGTTAAGTTATACGCGGTAGAAGTAGGAGCGAGAGGTATACCAGCAAAATCTCTCTACAACCTTCTGAAGGACCTTGGCCTGTCGAGAACTGCAGTAAGTTCTATTTTCGAACGAGTATCAAAGGCTGCACTAACAGGTTCCTACCAAATTTGGCTAGGCAGGGCGGGAAACTCGAGCAGTGAAAGTGAGCGTTGATGCGCATCTCAAAGGGGGCCTCCTTAAACCTACACCTGGGTCGCAAGTCCTGGGAACTGCTCTGAGTTTCTCCCCCTGCCTTACGATGGACCCGGCACCCGCACGGTGAATCCATGGAAGGCTAAGAAGTTCGTCTCTCGTCTCTGTGCCCGCGACTCCATCTGAGTGTATTAAGTCAGTTTTCTCTTGTACTTAAGACGCATCGTCATTAAAATTACAATAACTTTTGATAGAGTGAACTGATTTTAATAAAACTAAATGTTACTCGAACACACAGTGCTTTAACAGTGATGCGTGAACAAACAGCATACCGACAGACATTTGTAAAAATGATTCATATAGTACAACACTGTCGTTTTGCCACGCTCTTATTATAAAATGTAACAATTAGTTGATATAAGTAAATATATAATATCGATCCGTTGGTATAATAATTCTTGTTGAATTTTAACGCTTATTTGCGCAATTGGCTGAATCTTATTGAATAATTTTATTTGCATAAGGATTTTAAAAATTTACTACGTGTTCCAACCACAAGTTTTAAAAGAGTAACTATTTGACTACGCATTTAATACAAATTTCATTACCCGTTTACATATAAATAATTCTTAACTATTTTTTCATCCTTACCATTAGCAGTGCTAGCTACCACTGAGTCACGAGGCCTGTAAAACTAGCTTCTGTCTGTGACTTTGTCTACATAAAATTAACATTTAAGTGAACCAACTAATGTTAAGGTACGTAAGGTAAGTAAGGTTAAACCAGTTAAGGTACTCCTCTCATGTCTTCAGTAACAATATTGTAAAAGAAATGTTGTGATAGTCATAACCTATGCCAATAAAAGTGAATACTCAAAACAATGGAATAACTGTGTTACCTTTTCAATTTTTAAATTAATTATAAACTGAACTATTTAAATTATTTTTAATTGCAATTATTAAAATTAGTGTGGTTTTAACATCTATTGGCACTCCGAACAACAATTATATACATTTGTTATAAAGTCTAGTAATCAATGAAACGCATGATGAGCTGCAAAATATCAATATTATATGTATGTACACAGGCCCCTATACTACGCGTCGCTAGTCTGACGCAAGCCGCGCAAGCGCAATACGGCCGGTCATGCTAACGTAGCATGTCATGACGCGAAATTACAAATTTATCTCCTGCCAAATATACTCGTAATACATCGATTGTTTTAATAGAAATAGCAAGCAATGTACATGATGACGCAATTGGACAAAAATGGCATGCATATAAATAAATCACGTCTCTGAAACAAGTTGTCAATAATACCTTTGCAAGAACTTTAATAAGCTATAAATATATATTAGGTCTTTACCTATGAAACTGCCGTTTTGTATGAAAAAATTTAAACGATTTTTTTTCATGTATTTTTTATTTGTATTAATCGAAGTAATCACCCATGCAATCAATGCATCTTTGGCAACGCAGTGGCAGTTTATTGATGCCCTTCTTAAAGAAATCAGCTGTACGGGAGGCAACAAATTCTTCAAAGGCATTTTGTACTGCCTCTCGGGTATTGATTTTTTTATCCGCCAAGGAGTTATCCAAATTCTGAAAAAAGTAGTAGTCTGTAGGCGCAAGGTCTGGTGAGTAGGGCGGATGACGGAGAACTTCCAACCCCAGTTCTTGCAACTTGGAGACCGTCTGCTGTGCAGTATAAGGTCGCGCGTTGTCGTGCAGGAGCAGCGGAGACGAGCGATTGACCAATGCTGGTTGGAGATGTGCCAGCTTCTCCATCATTGTGTTCAGTTCTTCACAGTACACATCTGCAGTAATGCTCACCCCGTTTAGTAAGAAGCTGTGATGAATCACACCGGCGCTAGACCACCAAACAGTGATCGTCACTTTTCTAGGGGTAAGTTTTCGTTTAGGGTATTGTTTAGGTGCTGAACCAGGATCCAACCAACTTGCTGAGCGCTTGCGGTTATCTAACAGAATCTATTTTTCATCGCAGGTAACAATGCGGTTCAAAATTCCTTCATTTGTGTGTCTGTTGAGCAGTACAAGGTACGTCTCGACGCGTACTTCGCGCTGGCGATCATTGAGTTCGTGGGGCACCCATTTGTCAAGCTTTTTTACCTTGCCAATTTGACGCAAATGGACCAATATTGTTTTGACGCTAACGTCGAAAGCTGCTGCTAATTTAGCGGTAGATTGTGTATCATCAGCTTCCACAATCGCCTTTAATTCGTCATTGTCGACCAAAGTCTTCGGACTACCGCGAGGTTCATTTTTCAGGTCGAAAGTCCCAGAACGGAAGCGAGCTAACCAATAACAGGTGGTGCTTTGGTTTGTAGTGTTAGCTCCGTAAACGTCGTGGATGTTGCGTGCCGCTTGTGCCGCGTTGCTGCCACGACGGTACTCATATTCCATAATTACTCGAATTTTTAACGTATCCATGATGACAAAAAAGATTGAAATGCGATGAAAATGTAACACTAATCAATAAACAAATGACTACGTTTGGAAAAAGAATTCCATGTTTTTAAAATAAAATTAATTTGAAATTAGAATTCTTAGCCAAACAAAATTTATTTTGATTTGAAATGACCAGTACTGCAGAACGGCAATTTCATAGGTAAAGACCTATTATTATCTTGTGCTTACAAATTTTATTTTTCTATACATATAATAAAAACGTGTATATAACGTATAGAAGTAGTAAAAAAGTACACTTTTTACATTTGTGAAAAAAAATATTGTAAGTGTCTAAGAATAAGTAATGAAATACACATTTCAATGATTTTTAGAAACGTTTGACATTTTGTTTGTGTAGATCAAATAGACCTGTCAGATCAATAACGTAGTCAGTTCGAAAAAAAATAATTGTTGAACACGGGAGGTTGGCCTTCGGCGCTCTCGCTGACCGAACGAAACGCAACAATGCAAGCACTGTTACTTCACGTTGGTTTTCTATGAGAGGGTGGTAGTACCCCGGGCGAATCGACCCATTCATGCTGAAACCAGTAGTAGTTTCAGCGCGGCTCTACCTACCACCTAAACCGAAACTTTGCCACCTATGATATAAAAAAAATAGTCGGTAGCAAGTTATAAGAAATTTAGTTTAATAAAACGTCTCTGTACACTGAGATTTTCAAATTATAAATATACAACACTAAAGATGTCCTTCTGCGTATTATTATTAGTACATAAAAATAATATCGAATAGGTCTTTCCTTACATCTGTTTACGAGTTTGACTAATAACTCCATAATTGATATAAAATTAAACGAATAAAATTATAAAATAAATACTATATTTTCAAGATATAATATATGTCAGAATTTTATTACAGAACTGTTTAAGTATATAATATGAAATACGAATATATATGTTATATGAGATGATATAACAGCATTTAATCATCCGGATAACAATCCAAATAATCCCTTTCCCTTTGATGATGGTCCACTCCGAATTCTACTTCCTTCTGACGAATGGTGATTATTACTTGTTGATAATGATTTCCTTGGTCGTAAATTTAACCCCAGTGGTAACCCACTTGGTCCTTTGCTGGCTCTTGATAACAATCCATTTAATCCTGCGTTTCCACTTTTTGATGATCCACTTGATGCTTTTATTCTACTTGACGATGATTCGGTTGATCCCGAAGTTACAATTGACGTTGATTCACTTATTAGTCCACTTCCACCTGACTGTGATTGACTTGATCCCTCAGTTCCTAATGATAATGACAAAATCGGTCCACCAGTTCCATCAGATAATCCTCCACTCGATGTTTTGGTTTCATCTGCCACTGATCCATTCCTTCCTACAATTCTATCAGAAATTGATACATTTGATAGTCCAGTTCCCAGTGATAATAATTCACTCAATAATGATGCATTTAATGCTCCAGCTCCACCTGACAATGAACCATTAGATCCTTCAGTACCACATGATAATAATCCATTTGATCCTCCAATTCCACACGACACTGAGCCATTAACACCTCCAATTTCCCCTGATAATGATACATTTAATTCTCCAGCTCCACCAGACAATAAATTATTAGCTCCTCTGGTTTCACATGATAATGATCCATTTGATCCTCCAATTCCACACGACACTGACCCATTAATTCCTCCAATTCCCCCTTACAATGATGCATTTAATCCTCCAGCTCCACCTGACGTTGAACTATTAGATCCTCTAGTTCCACATAATAGTAATCCATTTGATCCTCCAATTCCACACGACACTGAACCATTAAGTCCTCCAATTCCCCCTGACAATGATGCATTTAATCCTCCAGCTCCACCTGACGTTGAACTATTAGATCCTGCAGTTCCACATGAAAGTGATCCATTTGATCCTCCAATTCCACACGACACTGAACCATTAAGTCCTCCAATTCCCCCTGACAATGATGCATTTAATCCTCCAGCTCCACCTGACGTTGAACTATTAGATCCTCCAGTTCCACATAATAGTGATCCATTTGATCCTCCAATTCCACACGACACTGAACCATTAAGTCCTCCAAATCCCCCTGACAATAATGCATTTAATCCTCCAGCTCCACCTGACGTTGAACTATTAGATCCTCCAGTTCCACATGATAGTGATCCATTTGATCCTCCAATTCCACACGACACTGAACCATTAAGTCCTCTAATTCCCCCTGACAATGATGCATTTAATCCTCCAGCTCCATCTGACGTTGAACTATTAGATCCTCCAGTTCCACATGATAGTGATCCATTTGATCCTCCAATTCCACACGACACTGAACCATTAAGTCCTCCAATTCCCCCTGACAATGATGCATTTAATCCTCCAGCTCCACCTGACGTTGAACTATTAGATCCTCCAGTTCCACATGATAGTGATCCATTTGATCCTCCAATTCCACACGACACTGAACCATTAAGTCCTCCAATTCCCCCTGACAATGATGCATTTAATCCTCCAGCTCCACCTGACGTTGAACTATTAGATCCTCCAGTTCCACATGATAGTGATCCATTTGATCCTCCAATTCCACACGACACTGAACCATTAAGTCCTCCAATTCCCCCTGACAATGATGCATTTAATCCTCCAGCTCCACCTGACGTTGAACTATTAGATCCTCCAGTTCCACATGAAAGTGATCCGTTTGATCCTCCAATTCCACACGACACTGAACTATTAAGACTTCCAATTCCCCCTGACAATGATGCATTTAATCCTCCAGCTCCACCTGACGTTGAACTATTAGATCCTCCAGTTCCACATGATAGTGATCCATTTGATCCTCCAATTCCACACGACACTGAACTATTAAGTCCTCCAATTCCCCCTGACAATGATGCATTTAATCCTCCAGCTCCACCTGACGTTGAACTATTAGATCCTCCAGTTCCACATGATAGTGATCCATTTGATCCTCCAATTCCACACGACACTGAACTATTAAGTCCTCCAATTCCCCCTGACAATGATGCATTTAATCCTCCAGCTCCACCTGACGTTGAACTATTAGATCCTCCAGTTCCACATGATAGTGATCCATTTGATCCTCCAATTCCACACGACACTGAACCATTAAGTCCTCCAATTCCCCCTGACAATGATGCATTTAATCCTCCAGCTCCACCTGACGTTGAACTATTAGATCCTGCAGTTCCACATGAAAGTGATCCATTTGAGCCTCCAAGTCCACACGACACTGAACCATTAAGTCCTCCAATTCCCCCTGACAATGATGCATTTAATCCTCCAGCTCCACCTGACGTTGAACTATTAGATCCTGCAGTTCCACATGATAGTGATCCATTTCATCCTCCAATTCCACACGACACTGAACCATTAAGTCCTCCAATTCCCCCTGACAATGATGCATTTAATCCTCCAGCTCCACCTGACGTTGAACTATTAGATCCTCCAGTTCCACATGATAGTGATCCATTTGAGCCTCCAATTCCACACGACACTGAACCATTAAGTCCTCCAATTCCCCCTGACAATGATGCATTTAATCCTCCAGCTCCACCTGACGATGAACTATTAGATCTTCCAGTTCCACATGATAGTGATCCATTTGATCCTCCAATTCCACACGACACTGAACCATTAAGACCTCCAATTCCCCCTGACAATGATGCATTTAATCCTCCAGCTCCACCTGAGGTTGAACTATTAGATCCTGCAGTTCCACATGATAGTGATCCATTTGATCCTCCAATTCCACACGACACTGAACCATTAAGTCCTCCAATTCCCCCTGACAATGATGCATTTAATCCTCCAGCTCCACCTGACGTTGAACTATTAGATCCTCCAGTTCCACATGATAGTGATCCATTTGATCCTCCAATTCCACACGACACTGAACCATTAAGTCCTCCAATTCTCCCTGACAATGATGCATTTAATCCTCCAGCTCCACCTGACGTTGAACTATTAGATCCTGCAGTTCCACATGAAAGTGATCCATTTGAGCCTCCAATTCCACACGACACTGAACCATTAAGTCCTCCAATTCTCCCTGACAATGATGCATTTAATCCTCCAGCTCCACCTGACGTTGAACTATTAGATCCTGCAGTTCCACATGAAAGTGATCCATTTGAGCCTCCAAGTCCACACGACACTGAACCATTAAGTCCTCCAATTCCCCCTGACAATGATGCATTTAATCCTCCAGCTCCACCTGACGTTGAACTATTAGATCCTCCAGTTCCACATGATAGTGATCCATTTGATCCTCCAATTCCACACGACACTGAACTATTAAGTCCTCCAATTCCCCCTGACAATGATGCATTTAATCCTCCAGCTCCACCTGACGTTGAACTATTAGATCCTCCAGTTCCACATGATAGTGATCCATTTGATCCTCCAATTCCACACGACACTGAACCATTAAGTCCTCCAATTCCCCCTGACAATGATGCATTTAATCCTCCAGCTCCACCTGACGTTGAACTATTAGATCCTCCAGTTCCACATGATAGTGATCCATTTGAGCCTCCAATTCCACACGACACTGAACCATTAAGTCCTCCAATTCCCCCTGACAATGATGCATTTAATCCTCCAGCTCCACCTGACGATGAACTATTAGATCTTCCAGTTCCACATGATAGTGATCCATTTGATCCTCCAATTCCACACGACACTGAACCATTAAGACCTCCAATTCCCCCTGACAATGATGCATTTAATCCTCCAGCTCCACCTGAGGTTGAACTATTAGATCCTGCAGTTCCACATGATAGTGATCCATTTGATCCTCCAATTCCACACGACACTGAACCATTAAGTCCTCCAATTCCCCCTGACAATGATGCATTTAATCCTCCAGCTCCACCTGACGTTGAACTATTAGATCCTCCAGTTCCACATGATAGTGATCCATTTGATCCTCCAATTCCACACGACACTGAACCATTAAGTCCTCCAATTCTCCCTGACAATGATGCATTTAATCCTCCAGCTCCACCTGACGTTGAACTATTAGATCCTGCAGTTCCACATGAAAGTGATCCATTTGAGCCTCCAATTCCACACGACACTGAACCATTAAGTCCTCCAATTCTCCCTGACAATGATGCATTTAATCCTCCAGCTCCACCTGACGTTGAACTATTAGATCCTGCAGTTCCACATGAAAGTGATCCATTTGAGCCTCCAAGTCCACACGACACTGAACCATTAAGTCCTCCAATTCCCCCTGACAATGATGCATTTAATCCTCCAGCTCCACCTGACGTTGAACTATTAGATCCTCCAGTTCCACATGATAGTGATCCATTTGATCCTCCAATTCCACACGACACTGAACTATTAAGTCCTCCAATTCCCCCTGACAATGATGCATTTAATCCTCCAGCTCCACCTGACGTTGAACTATTAGATCCTCCAGTTCCACATGATAGTGATCCATTTGATCCTCCAATTCCACACGACACTGAACCATTAAGTCCTCCAATTCCCCCTGACAATGATGCATTTAATCCTCCAGCTCCACCTGACGTTGAACTATTAGATCCTGCAGTTCCACATGAAAGTGATCCATTTGAGCCTCCAAGTCCACACGACACTGAACCATTAAGTCCTCCAATTCCCCCTGACAATGATGCATTTAATCCTCCAGCTCCACCTGACGTTGAACTATTAGATCCTCCAGTTCCACATGATAGTGATCCATTTGATCCTCCAATTCCACACGACACTGAACTATTAAGTCCTCCAATTCCCCCTGACAATGATGCATTTAATCCTCCAGCTCCACCTGACGTTGAACTATTAGATCCTCCAGTTCCACATGATAGTGATCCATTTGATCCTCCAATTCCACACGACACTGAACTATTAAGTCCTCCAATTCCCCCTGACAATGATGCATTTAATCCTCCAGCTCCACCTGACGTTGAACTATTAGATCCTCCAGTTCCACATGATAGTGATCCATTTGATCCTCCAATTCCACACGACACTGAACCATTAAGTCCTCCAATTCCCCCTGACAATGATGCATTTAATCCTCCAGCTCCACCTGACGTTGAACTATTAGATCCTGCAGTTCCACATGAAAGTGATCCATTTGAGCCTCCAAGTCCACACGACACTGAACCATTAAGTCCTCCAATTCCCCCTGACAATGATGCATTTAATCCTCCAGCTCCACCTGACGTTGAACTATTAGATCCTGCAGTTCCACATGATAGTGATCCATTTGATCCTCCAATTCCACACGACACTGAACCATTAAGTCCTCCAATTCCCCCTGACAATGATGCATTTAATCCTCCAGCTCCACCTGACGTTGAACTATTAGATCCTCCAGTTCCACATGATAGTGATCCATTTGAGCCTCCAATTCCACACGACACTGAACCATTAAGTCCTCCAATTCCCCCTGACAATGATGCATTTAATCCTCCAGCTCCACCTGACGATGAACTATTAGATCTTCCAGTTCCACATGATAGTGATCCATTTGATCCTCCAATTCCACACGACACTGAACCATTAAGACCTCCAATTCCCCCTGACAATGATGCATTTAATCCTCCAGCTCCACCTGAGGTTGAACTATTAGATCCTGCAGTTCCACATGATAGTGATCCATTTGATCCTCCAATTCCACACGACACTGAACCATTAAGTCCTCCAATTCCCCCTGACAATGATGCATTTAATCCTCCAGCTCCACCTGACGTTGAACTATTAGATCCTCCAGTTCCACATGATAGTGATCCATTTGATCCTCCAATTCCACACGACACTGAACCATTAAGTCCTCCAATTCTCCCTGACAATGATGCATTTAATCCTCCAGCTCCACCTGACGTTGAACTATTAGATCCTGCAGTTCCACATGAAAGTGATCCATTTGAGCCTCCAATTCCACACGACACTGAACCATTAAGTCCTCCAATTCTCCCTGACAATGATGCATTTAATCCTCCAGCTCCACCTGACGTTGAACTATTAGATCCTGCAGTTCCACATGAAAGTGATCCATTTGAGCCTCCAAGTCCACACGACACTGAACCATTAAGTCCTCCAATTCCCCCTGACAATGATGCATTTAATCCTCCAGCTCCACCTGACGTTGAACTATTAGATCCTCCAGTTCCACATGATAGTGATCCATTTGATCCTCCAATTCCACACGACACTGAACTATTAAGTCCTCCAATTCCCCCTGACAATGATGCATTTAATCCTCCAGCTCCACCTGACGTTGAACTATTAGATCCTCCAGTTCCACATGATAGTGATCCATTTGATCCTCCAATTCCACACGACACTGAACCATTAAGTCCTCCAATTCCCCCTGACAATGATGCATTTAATCCTCCAGCTCCACCTGACGTTGAACTATTAGATCCTCCAGTTCCACATGATAGTGATCCATTTGAGCCTCCAATTCCACACGACACTGAACCATTAAGTCCTCCAATTCCCCCTGACAATGATGCATTTAATCCTCCAGCTCCACCTGACGATGAACTATTAGATCTTCCAGTTCCACATGATAGTGATCCATTTGATCCTCCAATTCCACACGACACTGAACCATTAAGACCTCCAATTCCCCCTGACAATGATGCATTTAATCCTCCAGCTCCACCTGAGGTTGAACTATTAGATCCTGCAGTTCCACATGATAGTGATCCATTTGATCCTCCAATTCCACACGACACTGAACCATTAAGTCCTCCAATTCCCCCTGACAATGATGCATTTAATCCTCCAGCTCCACCTGACGTTGAACTATTAGATCCTCCAGTTCCACATGATAGTGATCCATTTGATCCTCCAATTCCACACGACACTGAACCATTAAGTCCTCCAATTCTCCCTGACAATGATGCATTTAATCCTCCAGCTCCACCTGACGTTGAACTATTAGATCCTGCAGTTCCACATGAAAGTGATCCATTTGAGCCTCCAATTCCACACGACACTGAACCATTAAGTCCTCCAATTCTCCCTGACAATGATGCATTTAATCCTCCAGCTCCACCTGACGTTGAACTATTAGATCCTGCAGTTCCACATGAAAGTGATCCATTTGAGCCTCCAAGTCCACACGACACTGAACCATTAAGTCCTCCAATTCCCCCTGACAATGATGCATTTAATCCTCCAGCTCCACCTGACGTTGAACTATTAGATCCTCCAGTTCCACATGATAGTGATCCATTTGATCCTCCAATTCCACACGACACTGAACTATTAAGTCCTCCAATTCCCCCTGACAATGATGCATTTAATCCTCCAGCTCCACCTGACGTTGAACTATTAGATCCTCCAGTTCCACATGATAGTGATCCATTTGATCCTCCAATTCCACACGACACTGAACTATTAAGTCCTCCAATTCCCCCTGACAATGATGCATTTAATCCTCCAGCTCCACCTGACGTTGAACTATTAGATCCTCCAGTTCCACATGATAGTGATCCATTTGATCCTCCAATTCCACACGACACTGAACCATTAAGTCCTCCAATTCCCCCTGACAATGATGCATTTAATCCTCCAGCTCCACCTGACGTTGAACTATTAGATCCTGCAGTTCCACATGAAAGTGATCCATTTGAGCCTCCAAGTCCACACGACACTGAACCATTAAGTCCTCCAATTCCCCCTGACAATGATGCATTTAATCCTCCAGCTCCACCTGACGTTGAACTATTAGATCCTGCAGTTCCACATGATAGTGATCCATTTGATCCTCCAATTCCACACGACACTGAACCATTAAGTCCTCCAATTCCCCCTGACAATGATGCATTTAATCCTCCAGCTCCACCTGACGTTGAACTATTAGATCCTCCAGTTCCACATGATAGTGATCCATTTGAGCCTCCAATTCCACACGACACTGAACCATTAAGTCCTCCAATTCCCCCTGACAATGATGCATTTAATCCTCCAGCTCCACCTGACGATGAACTATTAGATCTTCCAATTCCACATGATAGTGATCCATTTGATCCTCCAATTCCACACGACACTGAACCATTAAGACCTCCAATTCCCCCTGACAATGATGCATTTAATCCTCCAGCTCCACCTGAGGTTGAACTATTAGATCCTGCAGTTCCACATGATAGTGATCCATTTGATCCTCCAATTCCACACGACACTGAACCATTAAGTCCTCCAATTCCCCCTGACAATGATGCATTTAATCCTCCAGCTCCACCTGACGTTGAACTATTAGATCCTCCAGTTCCACATGATAGTGATCCATTTGATCCTCCAATTCCACACGACACTGAACCATTAAGTCCTCCAATTCTCCCTGACAATGATGCATTTAATCCTCCAGCTCCACCTGACGTTGAACTATTAGATCCTGCAGTTCCACATGAAAGTGATCCATTTGAGCCTCCAAGTCCACACGACACTGAACCATTAAGTCCTCCAATTCCCCCTGACAATGATGCATTTAATCCTCCAGCTCCACCTGACGTTGAACTATTAGATCCTGCAGTTCCACATGATAGTGATCCATTTGATCCTCCAATTCCACACGACACTGAACCATTAAGTCCTCCAATTCCCCCTGACAATGATGCATTTAATCCTCCAGCTCCACCTGACGTTGAACTATTAGATCCTGCAGTTCCACATGAAAGTGATCCATTTGATCCTCCAATTCCACACGACACTGAACCATTAAGACCTCCAATTCCCCCTGACAATGATGCATTTAATCCTCCAGCTCCACCTGACAATGAACTATTAGATCCTGCAGTTCCACATGATAGTGATCCATTTGATCCTTCAATTCCACACGACACTGAACCATTAAGACCTCCAATTCCCCCTGACAATGATGCATTTAATCCTCCAGCTCCACCTGACAATGAACTATTAGATCCTGCAGTTCCACATGATAGTGATCCATTTGATCCTTCAATTCCACATGACACTGAACCATTAAGTCCTCCAATTCCCCCTGACAATGATGCATTTAATCCTCCAGCTCCACCTGACAATGAACCGGTAGATTCTCCAGTTCCACCTGACAATGATTCATTTGATCCTCCTGCTCTTGCTTGTGTTCCATTTAATCTTCCAGTCACTAATAATCCTTTTACTTTAGCCAACGGTCCACGATTTCCTATGATTACTATTACTAGTCTTCGAACCGATCGTATGATTCCTACTGAAGATATAATATTTGATTCACTGGTTGTTCCAACTGATATTATAATGAATGCTCCAGTTACTAATGATTTGTTTACTCGTGCCAATGTTTTCCTCGATCCTGATGTTACTATTACCAAGGATATACTGGATCCTTCAAATCCCTTTGACGATGAAGCATTATTCGCCGCAGATGCTTGCATTGATGTTCCATGTAATCCTTCAATTACCAATGATCCTTTTATTAGTGCCAACGATTCATTTCTCCCTAATTTTAACATTATAAGCGATCCAGCTGATCTTCCAGTTGCCGACGATCCGTTTACTCTTATCAAAGTCACATTCAATCCTCGACCTGCTATTCCAAATGACCCGGTTGATGTCGAAGTTTTTTCTGGATAACGTTTTTTTCCATTTGATTCTCCAATTAATTTTCTCAAATTCCCTAATGATCTGTTTATTCTTCCATTTAGTAATCCTGGTGAATGGTTTATTTTCTTCGTAAATCCAGATTTGCCTTCTGAAACAAATACAACCTTATTATTAAAGCTAGAAATAAATTTGACTCATTTAAATTCTTTAAATTGGCATAAGTCCGAGGCAGACAGACAGAAGACATACCTGAGCTATACTAATTTGTATTTAACATGTATAGTAACAAATTTTCGATAGGATATAAAAAAACATCACTACATATTATAAAACAAAGCCCTCTGCCACGCCACGTCTTTCTATCTGTTTGTTCGCGATATACTCAAAAACTTCATCAATAGATAAAGTGATTCATGAGGAATGCTTAAGTATATAATATGTCAAGGTGTTTGTTATTATCACGGCAGGACAACGTCCGTCGGGCCCGCTAATATTCGCTAAATAAGTGATTAGTGGTACGTAAAAGTATCTGGAGTGGCCCCTTCACACATATTGTTCTAAAGATTACAATACATACATTTCTCCTTTTGCATGAAATACAAAACGATTGTTAGAGTATTTTATTTATAGCAGAACATTTATTTGCGTAGTGTTCATTAGGTAAATAACAAGATAGACTTGAACACCGCAAAATCTATCAATATAGTTAAAGGAAAGCATACGAGAATGTAAAAATGTTTATTACTCTTTAATGATGAGCTCATGAAATCATGTTTTCAACCAATAGCAGTGTCGGTTACAAAGACACTGCTTCGTGATCGGCTAAAATATTAAGCAACTAATTAAAAAAATTTGCAACTCACCTAAATGAGGAACAGGTGATGGAGATACAATACCAGAGGCGATGAGAATCTGAAAATTGAATAAAAGTATTGAAACATCTGAACAATAAACGCGTGGCATATTATTTACACTCTAATTTGAATGTTTGTTATATTATTCAATATATTAGTACTGTACAAGAATTTAACTAACTTAATAACATTTTTGAAAATATAGCATAAAAAGTATTATATATCTTTCAAGGAAATTAAACGATTGACAAAGTTTAACGTAAAAATTTTTTACTCTATTCTTTTTTAAATCATTTACTGGATTTAGTTTTTTTATGTGTAAAAAATACCATTATTTTTAAAGAATGAAAGGTTCATTTTCTTTGTATTTATAGTAAATTTTTAGATTCAACAAGGAAGTAAAAAAAATCATGACAAATAATATTTTTTTATTTTCTAATCATTGCTTCGAAATTGAAGAAAGTTGAAAAATTGACCATACACTATTTCAGGTATTATTTGTAAACTCAAATATTTTTTAAAGAAACTAAGGTCTTTTCTATAGATATTATAGGTCTATTCTATTTCTTGTATTTCGACCAAAAATTATAATCGACGATTGTAAACAACGTTTAAAAAATATTAAAATAATCTGACAGATTCCCGAACGGTAGTATTCGATCATCCATAGCGTCTTCACAGGGCAAAAATTGCATTAAGTAGTATTTATTTTGATAACATTATATTCCAAACGATAAAAAAAACTGCTTCCGCGTGAGCTATCAAGATACACATCGTAGGGACATTATAAACATGGAAAAATTAGGTATGTGTTTAATAATTTAATAGCCAGCCAATATTTCATATTTATCATGAGATTCACCATCACAAAACTTCACATCGACGGGAAACATCTGATCAGCAACGTCGTTTCCAGATTTAATCTTCAGCCGAGATAAATAAATAATAAAAATAAAATATTAAACTTACCATAAACAAAAAGAATACAGACGTCGTCGCTACCATTTTGAGCAGTAGCAGACTTTGACCACGAACTTCAGAATATAAATTGATTTCAGTCGAATCGCAATTATTTATATACCGTCTTAAGCTAACAAAGAGAACGAATATTTATCTTATAATAATTTAATAATTAATTTTACTTGTATACCAATAAAAAAGTGGTAGATTCCCGTCTGTATATATATACATGTAAGCAATCTATATTTATACTAATATTATAAAGAGGTGAAGTTTGTGACACTCATAGGCAATATAATAGGTCTTTACCTATGAAATTGCCGTTCTGCAGTACTGGCCATTTCAAATCAAAATAATTTTTGTTTGGCTAAGAATTCTAATTTCAAATTAATTTTATTTTAAAAACATGGAATTCTTTTTCCAAAAGTAGTCATTTGTTTATTGATTAGTGTTACATTTTCATCGCATTTCAATCTTTTTTGTCATCATGGATACGTTAAAAATTCGAGTAATTATGGAATATGAGTACCGTCGTGGCAGCAACGCGGCACAAGCGGCACGCAACATCAACGACGTTTACGGAGCTAACACTACAAACCAACGCACCACCTGTTATTGGTTTGCTCGCTTCTTCAGTTCTGGGAATTTCGACCTGAAAAATGAACCTCGTGGTCGTCCGAAGACTTTGGTCGACAATGACGAATTAAAGGCGATTTTGGAAGCTGATGATATACAATCTACGGCTGAATTAGCAGCAGCTTTCGACGTTAGCGTCAAAACAATATTGGTCCATTTGCGTCAAATTGGTAAGGTAAAAAAGCTTGACAAATGGGTGCCCCACGAACTCAATGATCGCCAGCGCGAAGTACGCGTCGAGACGTGCCTTGGACTGTTCAACAGACACACAAATGAAGGAATTTTGAACCGCATTGTTACCTGTGATGAAAAATGGATGCTGTTTGATAACCGCAAGTGCTCAGCAAGTTGGTTGGATCCTGGTTCAGCACCTAAACAATGCCCTAAACGAAAACTTACCCCTAGAAAAGTGATGGTCACTGTTTGGTGGTCTAGCACCGGTGTGATTCATCACAGCTTCTTACCAAACGGGGTGAGCATTACTGCAGATGTGTACTGTGAAGAACTGAACACAATGATGGAGAAGCTGGCACATCTCCAACCAGCATTGATCAATCGCTCGTCTCCGCTGCTCCTGCACGACAACGCGCGACCTTATACTGCACAGCAGACGGTCTCCAAGTTGCAAGAACTGGGGTTGGAAGTTCTCCGTCATCCGCCCTACTCACCAGACCTTGCGCCTACAGACTACTACTTTTTCCAGGATTTGGATAACTCCTCGGCGGGAAAAAATTCAATACCCGAGAGGCAGTACAAAATGCCTTTGAAGAATTTATTGCCTCCCGTCCAGCTGATTTCTTTAAGAAGGGCATCAGTAAACTGCCACTGCGTTGGCAAAGATGCATTGATTGCATGGGTGATTACTTCGATTAATACAAAAAAAAAATACATGAAAAAAAATCGTTTAAATTTTTTCATACAAAACGGCAATTTCATAGGTAAAGACCTAATATATTAACCCGAAAAAAGAAAATACTTTTTTGTGGAAGTCGGATTTGCAAAGTAAGTCGGAGAAAAAACAGTCGAACGAAAATTTTTCTTACGAACGCTGCCTTAACTATGAGAGATATATGATTAAGTTCCAGAGAAAAGTTGTAGAGCTTGATAATTCCTACAAAAAAGTTAGTGACAGCATATATAAGTCACAAAAAGTTTTTTATAAATCTTTATCGTCCAACGAAGGGGGCACGGGCCAGGTATTATTATATAAAAAAACAACATAGTTCTTAGAGAACAAGCCGCTCCTCCGCCCACGGATTAAGTATACAAATTATTTATTTTAGGGCGGTAATAAAATCAAACAAACGAATGATAGTAGTAAACTAGTAAGATTAAACGTAAAATAAGTACGAAGTTATATATCCTTTGTTTCCCTTTCTATTGCATAGGTGTATATATGCGTAGGAATATTGATATTCGAGCAGCACTCAAATAATCGAACGCCTGGAACATTTCATAAAAAAATTGTTATTTAGTATTTATCAGTTTTTTTATATCATTAATAATTCACCATTTTACGTCTAATTTTTAATAAGCTATACATATAATAAGAATGTTTTATACGTGGTAGAGCCACGCTGAAGCTATTGTTGGTTTCAGCATGAATGGGTCGGCTCGCCCCCTGTACTACCACCCGACCCGCAGAAACACCGACGTGAAGTAATAGTGCTTGCATTGTCGCGTTTCGTTCGGTCAGTGAGAGCGCCGGATACCCATCTCCCCGCCTCCTCTCTCCTTCCCCACTCCCCCCTCCACCAAACACAGGCCGGCAACGTACTTTTTTTGCTAGTGTCTATGGACGGCGGTGATCCCTTACCATAGGGTGACCCACCTGTTCGTTTAGCCCTATAATATTAAAAAAATGTAAATGTACCGTGTCTGCGCTTTTTAGATTTTTGTGAAAAAAATTGTTGCAGATCTTTTGGAATAAGTAATAAAATACATTTCAATCATTTTTGGAATTGTCTGTCTGTTTTTTTGAACACGCATCACTGCTCAAGTACGGCGTTCACGATACAACCATAAGAAACCACAAAAAACTCATAAAGCGTGTCTTTGAGTAACATTTAGTCTTGGTAATGTAATGTAATGTAGTAATGGTAAGTTAATGGAACTAATACATTCAGATGACTTTATTAGTTACTGTATTTTACATTAGGTTCCACGCGGACGGAGTCGCAGGCACAGCTAGTTAGTAATAAATTATTACCTTTCCCTAAAATATTAAATTAAATTGCATAGTTTGATTCTTTCGTTTGCTTGTTACACGTTCACGGTTTAAAAACTCAAGCAATCATCACGCCTTTCACACATTGTCACCGGTATATACTATGAATCTTTTAAAGAGTGATAACCTTCAATTGTATGATAGTTCATGGTCACATTTAACATATAAAATAATAATATTAAAACAAATACTAATAAACAACAAAGAGAACCTTAGTTAAAGTTTGTTCTAAGATTCTCAAAAGTATGGATACAAATTTAAATAAACCTAGGTTGAATGACCGGTGACAAAACCTGCGAGTGGCGTTGCAGACTTTATAACTTTCGATAATAAAACGGACAATAGACCCTTTTGTTTGTTCAAACTTCGAAAAATTATCCTTTGTTAGTTGGTTGGCTTCACTTTCACTTCACTTTTACTACACCCAACGGTCATTGACACTATGCATTAACATAGACGGGTAGAGGATGGACTATAATTTTTGTATTTTCTAGATAATTAGGTCAAATTTTAAGCTCCTGTTTTATTGATTTAGAACGTGTATCAAGTACTGAGTATCTTGTAAAAATATTGCTAACGAGTAACCAGTCACCCAGTATAAAAAAAAAATAGAGTAACTTTATTCAGAAAAATTATACTGTTTCCGCGAGCAGAATCGCGAGCAAAGGTTAGTAGAAAAAACGCATAAAGACAGAGAGAGTCGCATGGAGGGGACATAACACTTTTTTCTTACGTGACGTAAATATATAACTATAAACAATCTATATCTCCACTGTGAATTAAATTCGAAATTTAAGAAAAAAAGTTTAGATTTTCGCTTATGGCGGGGTTTCTGACCTCACAGGTTTTATTAAACACATTCAAAGTAACCTTGCTGTTTATAGTATAAAAATATGTTGTCATAATTAGCATATGATAAATTGTAAAAACGTTCGAGTTGATTAAACTCTATTTTAATCTACGTAAACATGGAATTCTGAGAAATATTAGTTCGTAACAAGTCCATGTCGAACCTTATGTGTATATTGCTATACAGATAGTTACGAATAAAAACTCTCGCAAACATATAACGTTTTGATGCAGTGCAAAGCGTGAGGTATGACCATTATCACATCAGTCAGTAAGAGCCCCACTGTAAGGCCATAAGCCTCTTCTCAAAGGAAGGTATAGGCATTATCACCACAGCAGCACACGACGTATTGACGTTAGTTTTCCACAGTTCTATATTTTCCCATATTAATGGAATATCAACCCGACGTCCGCAGGTTCTAACTCTGAACAACTAACATTCTAACAAAGAATTCTTCGGAATTCGTGTACATTAAATAATTTAATTTTTTTAAATTTAAATGAGGCAACCTGAACCTGAGAAATGCTCTTGTGGTACTAAAGTATGTGGGAATATAGAGAACTGTGGATTTCTCAGTTTGAAATCGTCAATACTTCGTGTGCTGGCGTGGTGATTATACCAATACCTTCCTTCGGCAAGAGGCCTATAGTCTGCTGTGGGCTTCTTACAGGATGATAATGTCGATGTTTACCCACATACGGTGGTACTACAAGAACGTCTGTCAGGTTCAGGTTAGTCCATAATGTTCCTCTTCACTAAATGCAGACTAATCCCCAAAAATTCGTTAATACAGCCGGGTGAAATCTACGCACATAAAATTCATATTTCATCGGATACTTTGATTTATATTAAAAATTACTTTGTTAGGTGGCAAGTAATATTTAAGAATCAACACAGCTGTTAATTTTGCGTTGGGTTTTTGTTTGATATTCTCACGTAATTATAAATTTTTACCCTTTCAATAAGTCGCAAGCATCATATCACCCAAGCTGGCCCCTGACTTTGAGTTACGGCTGAGTTTAAGTAAGCAATATAAATTAGTAAGGATATTATTCTCTACACGTGTATGAAGGGTAACGTGCTTAGCGAGTATGGTTTTGATTTTGATATATCACCACATAAGATAACTAAAACTTCACTATCTTTATATATACATTTCTTCTGTACGCGTGTATGTCACTTAACCCCTCAATTACGGCTGCACTTTGACACAATTGGACCCGGTAGGTGGCGCTGCGGTTGAATTTTGGATTTTTTTTATTATCAAGGCAGGACAACGTCCGCCCGGCCCGCTAGTATATTATAAAACGAAGTCCTCTGCTACGTCTGTCTGTCTGTTTGTGATAAACTCAAAAGCTACTGAACGGATTTTCATGCGGTTTTCACCAGTAGATAAATAAGAAAGGTTTAGATATATAATTTATCAAGGTTTTTTTTTAATATCAGGGCTGGACAACGTCCGCCGAGCACGCTAGTTAGATTATAAAGGGGTATATAAAAACAATACTAATCAATTATTAAACCTTTAGAATAAAAAATATATTTATTTTAATGAAATAATACTAGAGTACACTTTTACACTCAACAGCCAAAATATTGTTTGTAGACAAGAAATAATAAAGGACCCAAAATTACATAACGGCACTCTTTGGAGATATATACTATGACAAAAAATTCATAGTATATTTCGTCGAAATACATATCACAGAAGAGAAAAGACCGTGGACTGCCTAAGCAGCACTTCAATAACCTTTTGCCTTCGATGGGTAAAAGACTGCCAACGCTGATATTATTAGTATCTGAAACCATTACTATTAGACGCCTACGTAAAATCATTGAGCAATTCAAAATTATGTATAGAACGCCTAAAACAATTATTTGAGCAATTATGTCTTCATTCATAATATGAATATTCATAAGCTGACTGCTTACTATATAATAATATATATTTTTTAGGTGGTGGAGCCACGCTGAAGCTACTACTGGTTTTAGCATGAATGGGTCGGCTCACTCGGGGTAGTACCACCCTCTCAGAGAAAACCGACGTGAAGTAACAGTGCTTGTATTGTTGCGTTTCGTTCGGCCAGTGAGAGCGCCGGAGGCCCACTTCCTTCCTCCTTCCCCGTCCTCTCTCCCCCTTCTCCCTCCCCCTTTCCCCAAACACAGGCTGTCAACACACTTGCGACTCCTCTGGTGTTGCAAGTATCTATGGACAGTGGTGATCACTTAACATCAGGTGACCCAACTTTTCGTTAGCCTCCTATGACATAAAAAAAAAATTAGAACAATACTCACAAATCGACAACATAAATCAAAACTAACTAGATGTAGTAGAGCAGAGATCAAAACACCAATCTCTTCCAGTATTCCGCTGGGCTAAAAGCAAACAATTTATCAGTTCCAAGATTGTTCAGAAATATATTACTAATGGAGAATTGTTTGATATTTGATTGTTCAAGGCGTTCATTTGCAGAAATTCATTATTAAATAGTATGTTAACGCTATTTAGCACTTCCGCCTGGAATTGATTGGTCGCTGTCATTTCTCACTGCAATAGAAAACGATAAACAAAATGTATTTAAAAGGCGTCGTTGGTCGACATTTGAACGAGACGTGGGCGGATAGTTGAATCTGTCATCGATTGTCACTATAGTTATATATCTGTAAAACATACATTAAAAAAAGACTAAGCTTCATAAGGACTGCTGACATAAGTAAAAGCTAAAGACAAAGGAATAATTTGTAATTAATATTGATATTATTATCATTTGTCTGGTTTTTACATCTATTAGCACTCCAAACAACAATTATATACATTACTAGCCTCTGCACGCGACTTCGTCCGCGTGTAATAGTTACGTTGGGCTAACGCTAACACGTAGTGGAAGCCTTCAAGAGGAAAAAGACCCCGATTTTGTAATATTCTTCATTGGTGCTCCGCTCCTATTCGTCATAGCGTGATGATAAATGAGCTATATAACACTGAAAGTGGTGGCGCCGTTGCGTACTCGACGCCACCGAAGCGGGGGTTTCTATGTTATTTAAGTGGACTGTATTTGCGCGGGGTGCTATATTTGATACTCAAATATATTGCGATCAGATACGACGAGGGAGACAAGACTAGGAAGGAAACTTGGCACATACCTCGCGGCGTTGCAGTTTCCACGTGGCTAGCCGGCTAGGTGTTGTTCTCGTTGCACTCCACTGTTTTCTCTCCGTCACAACACTGACGGACACTAAAGTCTAGTTTCAAAAGGTGTCACACAACAATTATTGTTTATAAAGTGTGTCGGCACGCACTATATGCGGAGCGATGCGTTTTATTCTTACTCACTCGACCAGGCGAAAATTAAACTGTTCCTGCACGCGGCGCGGTAACGACTCTGGCGCGTTCGACGCGCTACTAACGTAAGCATGTGCCACCATAGGAAGGGGTAATGAAGCGGGATGAAAAGTGTCGCGATCTGATCACCATATTGCGTTAATTTTAAAATATATAAAGTGGCGCAACCAGAAAGAATTTTTCAAATCGGACCAGTAGTTCCTGAGATTACCCCTTACAACTTCACAAACTCACAAACTTTACCTCTTTATAATATTAGTATAGATTATACAGTTTATTAAATTAATCAAATATATAATGGGCTGCACAATCTCAATACAAAATATCAACATTAGATGTACACAGGCTCTTATACTACTCTCGCTAGTCTGACGCAAGCGCAATACGGTTGGTCACTTTTTCACTTAAAAAACATATAAGTAATTAAAATATGTTGCAGGTTGATTTGTAACGACTACAATCGATTATACGTATTTAATATCGATGTTAACTTTTCAAGAAACCCTAGCCTTCTAAGTCTAGTTCTTCGACAGACCTTAATATTTAGTTGAATTTTTTTTTTAAATTCACAGACTTTTAGACATTGCATATTGACAACTATACGGACTTAACTAGACGGGTAAAACTTGTAACATTTTGAGACAGCTTTAAACGCCAGTCCTAAAAGCAAAGTGGGAATAGTGCAAGGCAACAGCGGTTAATCAGTTCGAAAAAATAAACTTGAAATAGTCTCGTATTGCACTAGAGAGAAGAAAATCTGTCCGTTTATAAAATGTAATAAATTGTTGATCAATTAAAATAAGTCACTACGTTTATTTTACATTATCAAACATGAGTACCTATTTTTTGAAATAATAAATAATTTACTTAAAATATATGATACACATTTAAGGAAAGTTACTAACTTTCGATTGAAAGTTTTATCCGATACTTTATTGGAATTGTCTCGTTTATCATTTTCCGTACGTTTCGCTATTAATTTTCAAGCACGTTAATATCGACTTTTTGAGCAAATACACTAGTGATCCAAAGTATTTTTCTGAGCGTGGTGCATGTATCGAAGTATATTTCCAGCTGCTTTATAACAAAATATTTGCTAATAAACAAACAAACAAAATATATAAAACAAAACAAAATAAACAAATAACAAAAATTAAACAAAAAAATCTCGCAAATATCGTTACACTTCGGTGCGGATTGAAGAAGAATTTACAGAATAGCATAACATCAATCCTTGTCCTGTTCTAATATACTTTACCCTACACAGTACACGTTGTGACGACTTTAATAGCCTCTATAAATAAATAAAGGAACGAACAAACGTACGGGCGAATAAACAAGGAAATTAGCAAAACTTAATACGCCGCATTAAGAACATTGATAGAAAGCGGTGAGAAAATTGATCAATATTGAACTAAATAGTTAGGTCGCGTTTAAACACAAAAATATTTAACACAACTTCCAGTGTAGAAGTTGGTTCCAGTAATTTTAATCAAATTAAATAACCTATTATCTATTTATTTGTATCTATAATTAATTGTAACGATTAATGTTTAACGTCACATTTTAATTTATAAATGTATTGAAACTATCAACAGATGTTGAAGTAAATCTATCTATACATATAATAAGAATGTAAATCTAACGTGGCTGTACTTTTCAGATTTTAGTGACAAAAAATTGTTGCAGATGTCTAACAATAAGTAATAAAATATATTTCAATCATTTTCGAAATGTCTGTCTGTCTGTCGGTTCGTTTGGACACGCCAAACTACTAAACATTTAGGAACAGTAACATTTATTCATTGTTTCATTAAAATCGGTCGATTCTATCAAAAGTTATTATAATTATAATGATCAGGTGACTTAAGTACGAGAGAAAAGTAGATAAGTAGATGGACTGGATATATTCAGATGAATTTATTAGTCACTGTTTTATACATTAGGTTCCACGCGGATAAAGTCGGGGGCACAACTAGTTTCATAATAAATGTACCTATAATCTGCACGAGCGAAAGCGTGAGCGGAAAGCTAGAGCGAGATATATGTATCAAACTGAATAAACAAACAAAATATAAACCAACCGCATTCGACGATATATCGATTAATCAGTTTTCTTTATTTACATACATTAGTCATTACTAACATTTATATTGTTAAAATATTTGCTCTTGTATGTGTCCGTATGTGAAAATGGTCATCATTATTTAGCCAGCTGTGTAAAAGTTTGCAGGTTACAAATTTCGGGCAACAAAATGGGAACGGAAAGGAACACATCGTGAGGAATCATGAAACTGAGAAATGTTCTTGTAGTACTACTGTAGGTGTATGTGTGAAATCGCCAATACGTCGCGGACTGGCGTGATGATTATGTCTATATCTTCCTTCGGAAAGAGGTCCATGGCCCTGCAGTGGGTCTCTTACAGGCTGATGATGATGATTCGACTGCGCTGTAGAACCAATACAGTCGACCTAGATTGTGTGGAAAACCAAGGCGTTTCTATGTCAATGAACGTTTGACATAAATCAATCGAATGTTATTTCGTCAAGCTCGTAGGGACGGACAAGGTAATGCCGGTCCCAAGCCTGCTGATGCAGGTTGCCACATGAGATACCACAGCAGATATACCTCATAATTTGGAGATAGTTCAAAGAATTTGTATTTATTAGTAAACTTGAATATTTTCTACGTAATTGGCATTTCCTGTCTTTACCCAATATTTCATAATTATGTTCTGGTCCGTCCATATGTACAAGTGTATTCATATTGTCAAGCTTAGGTTTTTCGTTCAAACATGTATGGTGCCACCAATAATTTTGAAGCTCCTTGGTTATGGTATCATAAGAGGGCTTACATGGCAGGATAAATTACAGCGTAGCCAAACCTAGGCAAGATAGGTCGGGGGGCATCTTCCCATTGCATAGGTCCGCCGGATGGAGGAGGTGGTCTATTTGTGCGGAACTGTCTCCTGATTAGGATGGGGCCTTGCAGCAGTTTCTGACGAAGGGCCAGCCGCTGGATTAGCACGATGAAGGTCTACAGAGATCTCGTGCCACCTCAACGAGAGCGGCAGTTATACACCGTCGGTTTAGTTCGTGGGAATCCGACATAACCCACTCTATCCCTCGGGAAGGTGGGTATCCATTATGAATCTACCCACGACAAAAAAAGGATAATGTACAGTAAATCTTCAGTAACCATTTGCCTTTATTATTAGACGCCTACTTAAAATCATTAAGCAATTCTAAATTCTGTACACAATGCCTAATACAATTATTTATGCAATTATAACTTTATCCAGAATACAAAATCCAGAATTCATAAACTGACTGTTAAGTATATAATACATTTCGAACAAAACACACAAATCAATGGTATAAATTGAAAGTGACTGTACATAGTAGACCAGAAATCAAAATAGCAATCTATTCCAGCATTACACTGGGTTAAAAGCGAAGAACTTATCAGTTCCACGGATTATTCAGTAATACACCATAATCAAAAATTGTGTGATATTTGATTGTTCGAGGAGTTAAGATGCGGTAATCCATTATTAAATATAAGGATAACGTTACTTTGCACTTCTGCCTGGAATTGCTTGGCCGATATCATATCTCATTGCAATAGAAAACGTTAAACAAAGTGTGTTTAAAAGGCGTCGTTGGTCGACGGTCGAACCAGAAATAGGCGGATAGTTGAATCTGTCGTCGATTGTCACTATTGCTATATATCTGGAAAACATATTGAATATGTATTTAATTAAAATATGTTGCAGATTAACGTGTATTGATCACAATCGATTACACGTGTTTCGCTCCTTTACGGAGCATCTTTAGATCGATGTTGAATTTCAATAGTCTCTAGCCTTGTAAGTCTAATTCTTCAAGGGTCATATACTACGGGTCACTAGTCTGATATAAGCCGCGCAAGCACAATAAAGCCGGTCATGCTTACGTACCATGTCATGATGCGAAAATATAAATTTATCTCCTGCCAAAAATACAGCTCCACGCGCCTAAAGAAGTTTTCACTTCAAAAAATACTTAAACCGGTAAAGCATTTTGCAATAGTCAACAAGGTAGGTGCTTACTCTTTTTTATATATTACTAGCTGACCCGTGCAACTTCGTCTGCACCAAATCGGTTATTACCGGTTTCCATCGTATTTTTAAACGCAAATAATCTTAAAAAACCTAAAACAAGATTGCAGCGTCATATAACACTTCCAATTGTGAATCCAAACTATCCAGGGACTCACTCAAACATATACCCAGTTGGTATGTGAGAAATCTTTTAAAATAAGCCTAGAACCTGTTCGCAGCATTACCTAAAGTGTCCAATGAAAATAAAAACTAATGTACATATATTGTCGATAAATGTCTTCTCAGTACCCCTTGTAACTTCATCACTGTAAAAATTAAACTTTATCTACATTAAATTTCCATTTTGTTTTAGTTGTTTGTTTTATAAGAATTTGTAAAGTATACGTGAAATCTGCATTCAATCTTAATTTTGTCAAATTTATTTTACTTTTGACATATAAACCACCTTTTCACTGAGATACTGAACTTGGGATAATATACCTTTCTAACAGTGAAAGAATTTTTTAAATCACATTAGTGGTACCAAGGATTCCTCGAAAACAAAATTTTACCTCTCATTATAATATTAGGATAAATATAACATAGTATGATAACTGCAAACACCTCAACTAATTATTTTAATCGTAGATTCACAAACGTGAACCCAACGACTTCAAGACTCAACAATATTTAGAAAATTAATTTTATCAAATATCGAAACAACACACGTACTGACAGAATTCTAATTGAGATTCATCTTCTATAATGGAATGTAACTACTATGTATTATGTACTGCACTAATAAACCTAAAACCCGATTGCAGCCACACACACCTACCGTTTCCAATTGTAAATCCAATACACAATAATAATGGCCGAAAACTGTGAAGGAAGTTAGAGAAGGCTTATTGTGTGAGAGAAACAGGAGACCCGCGTCGGTCTCATCCCTACTCCGTGCTGTTTACTGGGATGTGACACCGATATATTCTGACAAATGAGATCCAGAAAAAGCGCGTATTTTTTTTTGTATAAAAATTTTATCTTTGCCATAAGCTCAGGGAAATTTTAATCGAAATAGAGTGAAAAACAGTCACAAAAAAGACGACGACTTGGTTTTAATTAGCTCTTTCTCTGGGATAACTTACCAAGTGATAACTGATCAGTTATCGAGTGGGATTAAAAATGATTAATTACTAAAATGACTATTGAAAAATAGGGATTGGTGTTAGAAGGGTGAAAATTTAGGATTGTATGTATTTTTGAATGCCTCATTATAACAAAATAAAATGAAATAAAAATGTCCAAAAAATAAAATTTAGGGGTAGACAACCCTTATCACTTAGGGGTGTGAAAAATAGATAGTATCCGATTCTCAGACCTACTGAATATGCATATAAAATTTCAGAAAAATCGGTCAAACCGTTTCAGAGGAGTACGGTAACTAACATTGTGACACGAGAATTTTATATATAAGATTTGAACATAACAAACAAAATGGCGATTTGAGCTTGTTACCATTCGGTTGACTGCCTTAAACGCTAGCCCTAAAAGTTCAGTGAAGCTGTTAAGGCCTATGAAACTAACAGTGGTTAGTCAGTTCGAAAAAATAAACTTGAAATAATCTCACACTAGAGAGAAGAAAATTTTAATATTTTGAAATAATAAATAAATTACTTTAAAAATAAATACACATTTAAGGAAAATTTCTAACTTTCGATTAAAGGTTTTAACCGAGTATCGGTATTGGAATTACTTTATTTATTCCCTTTAATTTTCAAACACGCTAATAGCAATAGGAAACCCTCACTGCGTCCAGTCGTCCTCTGATGGAATGACGACGACGGAATTATGTTAAAATAGCTGATGTATAACAAAAGAATTAGTTAATAAATGTAAAATAAAGAAGTTACAAAATAACATAATAATATTTTTTTCCCTGTTTTCATATACTTTTCCTTGTACGGTACACGTTGTTACTGCATTAATAGGCCCAATGAATAGAGAAACGAATGAACATGCGTTCGGGCGAATAAACATTGAAATTGATAAAATATGACACTTGACTGCACTTTAAAGTCTTATTATTAAAGACTATGACTATGACTTGACACGTAACGATAGCAAGAGAGAGAGCCTTGAGATTTTACATGGCAGGTTCAGGATTCCGTTGAATGCTAAAATGTTTCTAGCAGGTGCATATTATTTTTAGTTTGAGCTCATAATTCCATCAGAAATGAACAAATCTGAATATGCCACATTAAGAACTTTGATAGAAAACGGTGAGAAAATTGATCAATATTGAACTAAGTAGTTAAGGTCGCGTTTCAACAAAAAAATATTTATCACAACTTCCAATGTAGAAGTTGGTTCCAGTAATTTTAATCAAATTAAATAACCTATTATTTATTTATTTGTATAGTTAAATGTAACGATTAATGTTTAACATCAAATTTTAATTTATGAATTTATTGAAACTATCAACAGATTTTGAAGTAAATCTATCTATACATATAATAAAAATGAAAATCTATCGTGGCTATATTTTTCGGATTTTAGTGAAATAATCTTGTAAGTATCTAGGAATAAGTCATAAAGCACATTTTAATAATTTTTAGTAATGTCTATCTGTCTGTGTGTTTGCTTGGACACGCAAAACTGCTAAAGTTCTGCGTTCACGATAAATAAATAACATTTACTAACAGTAAATAGTTATTATAATTTTTATAACGAGGCGACTTAAGTACGAGAGAAAAGTAATTAAGTAAATGGGCTTGATATATTTAGATGAATTTATTAGTCCCTGTTTTAGGTATACATCAGGTTCCACGCGGAAGAAGTCGCGGTTACAGCTTTACATAATAAATATATAATCTTTACAAGCGAAATCGTATGCTAGAGAGAGACACACGTAACAAACTGAATAAATATACAAACTAAAAAACCAATCGCAATCGCAAATATATAAGATAATCAGTTTTTTTACTCACATAGGTTATTAACATTTATATTGATAACATATGCGCTCGTGTATCGATGTCCTCTTACATGTATAAAACAGTTATGATTATTAAACTAGTTGTGTAAAAGTTTGCAGTTTACAAATTTCGGATATTAAAATGATGTTCGCAGTTTTCTTCCTTATGGTACGTAAGCTACTACTTCATTTCTTCTTGTCATATTTATAACAAAATTATGAGATCCAAAAGACGCTTTATCATTTACAAATGGTAAACTGTAGCTCGCGTGTAGACAAAAAATCCAAATCTATGAAGAATTCGTTTGGAACTCTATTGTTTTTATTAAATTATACTTGAAACTCTTACAAGACTTAAACCCAATTATCATGCATTTTACAGTTTCTCGTCACATCCACATTGGCGAATCAATTTCCGCAACAAGTTACACTCTGTAAGTATTGTAAAGTTTGATCGGTTATTTAACAAAAATAATAAATTTTAAGGATTTTTCAACGCTTTAAGCATTTGTTGTAACAAACAATTTGTTTAACACGAATCTAATCTATCACATCTAGGTATATGTATTGTTGTTGATCGTTATGTTATGTTCTAAGGGATATTTCTTAGAAATTTATTTACGATTAGCTGACCCATGCAACTTCGTCTGCACCAAATCCGTTATCACTGGTATCAATTGTATTTTTGAACGCGAAAAATTTTAATAAACCTAAAACCTTATTGCAGCCCCACCTACGGTTTCCAATTGTGAATCCAAACTATCAATGGACTCACTCAAACATATACCCAGGTGGTATGTGAGAAATCTTTTAAAATAAGCCTACAACCCGTTCGTAGCATCATCTACCGGGTTCAATTAAAATAAAAACTAACCTACATATATTGGCGGTAATGTGAAAAAAAGCTTTACAGGTCTATGGGCCCCCAGTTTCTAACGCAGTTCCTTTCTCTTTTTTGTAAACGTTTACTATACAGTCAGTATAGTTTACATTATAAAATATCAAGTTGATAGACTTAAATTGTAAATTAAACGATAAAATATATTCATAAAATAAATGAAACACTGAATGATATCATAACTATTTTCAACTTGTATTAAAACTTTTTCACACTCCATTGTATTGAAGAAATATGTAAATATTAAAAAGATATGAGCACGACGCGTCAAATGTTACTTGCCTGTAACTATTCGTCTAAGAGCCAGTAACGGTTTCGACAAGGAATTTCAATAAGCCAATTTTTTATATATCTTTATGTTCTTCCGAACAGCGTGCGGGCTAGCTGGCTGCCGGAAAACGTTGCATTTATTAGTGCATGTCGGACCTTTACAGATAATAATATTGATTTGTATATAGTTTTTGAATATTTTGTTTTTCACTAACTTTGAAACACTATTAAAACATGAAATTATTATTGCCAGACAATTTTGTTATTAACAATAATGTGCCCGATGCTATTTTTTTGTAAATAAAATAAGTATGTTCAAACCATGTGAAGATAGCTGTAATTTTAATATTATTTTATTTAGACATAAAAGACGGTAAATTAAAAATAATATGTTTAAAATAACTTAGCTATAGCTATAGTTTAGCGCAACACTGGCTGTATGATAAAGATATTGATAATTGTGGAAGTGCCTGTTATAGACGCATGTATTCAAGATGGCGTGAGTCCCAAGTCATATGTCTACGTTTATCTTTGGTTTTCATTGTTTACGGTAAAATCTCAATATCATAATGGTTAATAAAATGAAATATGTTCTTTATAAAAAATAAAATAAAATGGAAAAAATAAAATGGTTTGAAATGAATTATTTCATTTATAAGGAATATCATCGGGCAAATTATTGTCAATAACAAAATTGTCGGGCAGTGATAAATTCATGTTTTTAATATCGTTTAAAAGTTACTGAAATAAAAGTTCCTAAAATTATTTATAAATCAAAATTTTGACCTGTAAAGGTGTGATGCGCATTAAAAACACAACATTAACCGACTACCATGTATCCTGAATACTGTTTGGAAGGGCATAAAGGAAGATATATTAAAGAACCAGCTTTTCTAAAATTCTCGTTCTTCCAACGTTGTTGTTGTACTAAGGTGTCGCAAAAATGTCTAGTTATTTTATTTATTTTAGGATCGTCAACATGACAATATACTAGTAAGTATATAAAAAGTAGGACTATTGTGATACATTATAAATGTAGTCATATTTAGAGACAACCACGGCGTGCTCCAACGATAAATGAAATATTAAACTATTTTACATATTTAAAAATTTAACATACATAATATAATAATACAAAAACAAGGAAATTGAAACAGAAACAGAGAAAAAAGAAATACTGAAACAATTATAACTGTATTTTGTGAACAGACTGATATGTCTCTATCGCTGTTTTGAAATGATTTCGTTTAGTTGAGAAAATGTCGCATGTTTTATGGTATGAGTTATATGACCTAGATATTCTGTTGACCGGAGAGTAAAAGCCTAAATTAGTACATGAATGAGAAATATAAAACGGGATGTATTTATTCGATCTCGGAAGCTTAGCAGGAATATTAAATTTGAAGTGATTAGTAATTTGTGGACAGTCAATTTTGTCATGAAATATATTAAATAAAAACATAAGTTCTAATATTATTCTTCGATTATTTAAGGAGGATAGTTTGAAGTGGTTAAGACGGTCATTATATTTTGTAATTTTATTGACTACATTGCAATTATAACAAAGATGCCATAAAAATATTTTCTGTACTCGTTCTATATTTTTTATATAAATATCATAATGCGGATTCCAGATTAGACTGCAATATTCTAAATTAGGTCTTACTAATGATTTATATAGGTGTATTTTAGTGCTGCAATTCTTACAATTCCTCAAAACAAAAACTAATATTTTAAAAGATTTTTTAATAATATTATTTATGTGCTTATCAAATTTTAGTTTTTTATCAAAAACTATACCTAGATCTGTTATATAATCAACTTCATGCAAAATATTTTCTTCTATCTTATAAACACATTGTGAGTTGCAGTTCTCTCTAGTAAATCTTATATAATAACATTTATTAATATTAAGTTTCATTTTATTCATATAACACCATTGTACTACACGGTTCAAATCTTCTTGAAGTAGAATCGCATCATTTGGTGTATAAATAGATTTAGCTATTTTAAGATCATCAGCATAAAGATAGAAATCAGAGTGTTTAAAACAAGATGTAATATCGTTTATAAATATATTAAAAAGGATTGGACCCAGATGAGAACCCTGAGGGACTCCTGAATAGATGGGGAAAAGAGAAGATGAAAATCCATGTGCAACTACCATGGATTCACGGTTTTTAAGTACGATTCAAACCAATTTAGTAAATTTACAGTAATACCCATAGAAGATAATTTGAATAATAGTAGTTCATGATCCACCGAATCGAATGCTTTTGAGAAATCTGTGTATATATCATTCACAGGGATGCGGTTATCTACAGAATTAACCAGACCGTGATGATAAAGAAAAAGATTGGTCACCGTAGATCTAGATTTTATAAAACCACGCTGATTCTCTGTAATTATTGATTTGACATGCCAGAAAATAATGGGATATAAAAGGGATTCAAACAGTTTACTAAAGACTGGTAATATTGATATTGGTCTATAATTATCTATATAGTTTGCTTTTCCAGTTTTGGGTATTGGTACAATCAACGATTGTTTCCATATTGTTGGAAATATACCCGACTGTAAGGATTTATTGAATATAATACTTAATGGATAAGATAAAGATTCAGCACATTTGTTTGCGAATACAGATGGAATTTCATTCAATCCAGCACCTTTAGAGGGGTCTAAGTTTTTAAGAACTTTGTATACTTCATCTTTAGTTATTGTAACTGAACTTAAACATATTGAATTATGAAAAGGGATAGGATTATTTGGTGGCATATTATTACAACTAGGTTTTAAATAAACCGATGAAAAATGTTGAGCAAATAAAGAACATATTTCGGAAGCATTTGATGCTACATGATTATTAAGATACATGGGATTAGGATAAGAGCTAGAGTTTTTACGGTTATTTTTTATAAAAGACCAGAACAGTTTTGGATTACGCTTGAGAGATTTTTCAAGTAATTCAATATAATTTTTGTAACAAACCCTAGTATATTTTTCACATCTTTGTTTTAATAAATCATAACTTAGGGAATCTAGGGGGTTATGGTATTTTTTTATTTTAATTCTATATTTATTTTTTTTCCACAACATTCTGTTTAAAGTGTTTGTATACCAACTAGGATATTTATTATTTTTTGGTATTACTTTAGGTACAAAATCGTGAATAACTTTGCCAATAATCTTATAAAATGTACCTACCATGGAATCCACATTGTCAAAATCTGTGAACTCAATATCCCAGCTTATATCACTAAGTTTTTTAATAATACTGTCATAATCTGCTTTGAAGTATTGAAATCGCGATACATTATTAGATTTTATATAATCTAAATCTAGATTAGAAATTTTAAATAATAATGGCGGATGTGATGGGTCTTGTCTACTTAATAAACTTTGACTGCATGCGACATCTTCAATTGAAAAATTACTTAAAATTAAATCCAAAATGCGCCTTCTGTCATTGGTAACGTTATTATATTCAAGAAAGTTATTTAGAGCCATACAGTTAATGAGACTTTCAGCAAAAGTTTTGTTACTTGTCATCGATATATTAATGAATGCTTCTTCTCCTTGATGCCACTCAATGCATGGTAAATTAAAATCACCGAGTATTAAGACATGTTTAGGTGTTTCCATAGTTTTGTTAATATTATCAAGAAAATGTTTAAATAGGTTTTTTTGTAGAGGCGGTGGAAGGTATACACAACATATATACATTTTTTTATCAATATGTTGAGAATTTTGTACATCAATGCTAAGCCAAATATCTTCACACCCAGATTCAAAATCATACAAATCATACAACGCCTTAATTTCTTTGAAACTGCTATAAGAACACCGCCTCCAGATCTTTTCTGGTGAAAGCTGCTAGTTTCCCTATCACGTCTATATACTAAATATCTTTCATCAAAAAGTTCGTTATCAAAAACAGAAGAGTTCAACCAAGTTTCAGAAAGACAAATGATATCGAAATCATTATTCAATACGTTTAAATATACTTCAGTTGTTTTAGTATTCAATCCCCGTATATTTTGGTATTGGTAATTTTGTAGGTGGTAGAGCCACGCTGAAGCTATTACGTAGGTGGTAGAGCCACGCTGAAGCTATTACTGGTTTCAGCATGAATGGGTCGGCTCTCCCGGGGTAGTACCACCCTCTTATAGAAAACCGACGTGAAGTAATAGTGCTTGTATTGTTGCGTTTCGTTCGGTCAGTGAGAGCGCCGGAGACCCACCTCCCCTCCCTTTCCACTTTCCCCTTCCCCTTCCCTTCCTCCCCCCTCCCCCACACAGGCTGGCAACGCACTTGTGACTCCCCTGGTGTTGCAAGTGTCTATGGACGGTGGTGATCACTTACATCAGGTGACCCACCTGTTCGTTTGCCTCCTATGATATAAAAAAAAAAAAAAATATTGAGAACATCGAATTATACTCCTTTAAACTATTTTAAAGTAAGATTACGCAACAAATAAAAAAAAAAAACATTAACAAAATTAAAAATAATAAGCAATAAATTAAAACTAACATTATTTAAGATTTTTTAAAGTATCCAAGTCCTTCACGAAAACACATGGATGTGTATCATTTTGACGCATAAATATTTTGCCTCCACGTATCCAAACATATTTAAATTGGAGTTCTTACATTACATTACATTCAGTTACATTTACTACAAATTTTTGTCTTTCGTTATCCTGGAGAACCCCTTGCGTTTTATGGGACAAAAAGTATCCTAGATATAACCTTGTAATATTAGTTATCACTGTGTCAAGTTTCGTCAAAATTGATTCAGTACTTTTAGAGTGATACGTGTTCACAGGGACAGAAAGACAGACAAACAGACAGACAGACAAAAATTGTAAAAGGATTATTTTTGGCTTCTATATCGATAAAAAAGTCTAACCCGATCAAAATTTAAAAAAAAAATTAATGTACAGATTTGTCTTTGCTACAGTTTTATTATAGTACAGATAGATAGTAGTCGAATGTTGGCCATAATTCGTTAAATTTCCAAGTTTAATTAAGTAACATATATTCTTCACGGTCATTGGCTCGGAAGTGTTTGATGTGACATAGCTTGCAGTACTGCTAAGTGGATACATTTCATTGATACCGTCGGCAGGTTTTACTATGCCAATAGATACGGCTACTTCTCTATTAGGTTGTAGTAAGATGAAAACATTGTCGCTACTGCGAAGAACTTCGCAAAGGTTTCTTAAGAACGTCGACACGCAGGAAAATCTATTTGGATTGCTGAAGATCTGAGTGAACGAAAATCTGTCGATAACTCGCGTGGAACTGTCCTGATACAGGCTATAAACTATTGATTATATTACGAAACGTATCAATATATATGAAGTCCATTGCGTTACTACTTTGTGAAAAAGTCACGGGGTAGTTCTAAAGTGGAAGTAAGTTTTTCGGGTAAGTATAGACGAATGTTTGCTGCTGATGTTTCACAGTATATTTGTTTTGTACTTGTAGGTAAATTTATTTTCTACAATTGAATGTTCATTTGGCTTAATAATTCAGGTACGTTCCCATCTTTTTTTTGTGATATAGCGAGCTCTCCGAAGCAGTCATAGACAAGAAATCGTTTCAATTTGAGATAGGCAGTCAGCAGTAATGTTGTTGCGTCCACTGATGTGTCGAATTTTACTCGTGAATACGCTTATAAAAAGCAGTTAAAGATTACATTTTAACGTTTCGTTGTTTGGTAATATTTTCAGCATTACATAAGTTTATGGTTTACGGTCAATGATGACTATTATATTTCACGCCCTCCAAACATTTTTGTAGTGCTTAACTGTTTGATAAATCGCTAATAGTTCTCGGTCAAACGTAGAATAGCTTTGTTCTGCAGTTGTGAACTTATTGGAAAAAAATCTGCTTGGTTGCCATTTCTGATCAATCAGCTGTTGTAATGGACTGTATTGATGTAATTGGTTGTTGTAATTAATTTTTTCCTCAGGCATCACATATTGGAGTGGAACGTCGAGTCGTGGATGAGCGAGATATGTAGCTTGTATGATGCTTTTCTTGTAGTTTTCAAAAGCTTAGAATAAAAAATCAATTACTTTTTCTATTATTTTATTAATAACACGTCGATAATGTTTTTACACTTTATCGGTGTTATTACAAAAAAGTTAAATACGTATTGAATACTTGCTTTAGAAAGGTTTCGTATTACATGCACCGCACTCGCCCGAGGCAAGTTCGCGTTATCCTTTTTCGCAAGTCTAACCTTTTTTGACAATGGAGTTCCGATCCGACCACGGTGGGAGACGGACGTCGCGCTCGTTGTCCTCTTCGATTTCGATACTCGTGATTTAGTGACGTCAGTTATTACTTCGTGAGTGCTCGTTCTCATTGTTTCGATTCGGCACACCTGCGCCGCACACCTGTGCTACACCTGCGTTCTGTTTCCTAGAACTGAGTGAGACCTTTCCTTTCTATTTATTTATTGCTTTATTTATTTCTTGGTATATTTATTTGTTTACTCATTTATTTATCTATTTATTTACGTATTTTCCTTAATTCTTCAGTCATTTATTTCTAAATTTATTTACTTTTTATTGTTTGTTTATTTAAGTAGTCTTATGTTATTTTTCCCCTATCTCGCTCAGGTACTTATTTGCATTGTTTTCCTATTTTGTTTAGTTTTAAACAGCTCTCTTGGTCCGAACTCGGGATAGTCCCGTAGTTTTTCGTTTGGCGTGCCCCCCTGCCCTTAAGGCAGGGAGGTTGGTGCGCGCCCCCCTCAGGCCACGGAATGGCCCTCACTAATAATTGGATGTTAGGACTACGGAACGATTTTCTTGCGAATGGATTCGACGAAAACGCCGTCGACGCAATTCTCGCGCGTCATTATTCCCCGTCCTCGGAGGACGTGCAATATGTACCCCGCGTGGCAACAACTAATATGTTCGCGCCCCTCGATTCGCTTGAGTCACCGCTGAACCAGGCGGATAGAGGTCAGTTGCCGAGCTCCAGCTCGGAGGCCGGCTCCGTGATGGAGCTAGACACAGTCGCACCCGCCGCGTCACTTACGCCCACGATTTTCACGTCCGCGTCTACCGCGCCTTCCGCGCTAGACAAAGACAATGACAGCGAGAATTTTAAAGTCGTGTCACATCAAAAACGTAAACAACGGTCTCGCCCCGCGTCGCGCTCGTCGGACTCGGACTCGGGTACCGGACGCCCGGCCGAGAAACTAGTTCGGAATGTAGATGGCGCTCGAGCGCCTGCCACGGCTACATCGGCAGCCGATAAACCGCGCTCGAGCAGAGCTAACTCGCTCTCGCAAGTCGACGCTACGAATTCCGTAGCGGTGACTAAGAAGCCCCGCCCACCGCCTCCGATTACCATTCAGGACAAGTCCCAGTGGATGTCCATCTCTAATAGACTAAAAGTACTCAAAATTAACTATACGTCCGCCCTAAATACCCCAGCGGGTATCCAGGTTAAGGTCCCATCCGTTAACGACTTCCGCCAGCTAACAAAATTCCTTCGGGAAGCTAAGTTAGCCTTTTTTACTTTTACCCTTGAGGAGGAACGCCTCCTCCGAGTAGTGCTTCGTCGCGTTCCGGCCGAGATCTCGGTCGAAGACGTGATCGCATCCCTTAAAGAGAAGAATTTCCCCGTTAGAGAGGTACATCGGATGTACCATCCGCGCACCCGCAGGCCATATAACATGGTATTAGTTATTTTAGATCGTTCCGTGGAGGGTAAGGCTATTTTCAGCCTGACCTCTGTGTGCAACCTCAGCGGCATCACCGTTGAGTCCCCCCGGAAGACCCATACCCCGTCGCAGTGTCACAACTGCCAGAGTTACGGCCACTCGGCACGCAACTGTCATCTCCGCCCTAGGTGCGTCAAGTGCCTGGGTGATCACTGCACAAAGGAGTGCAGGCGCACACCCGACACCACCGAGCCCCCCAGCTGCGTGTTGTGCGGCAACGCGGGTCACCCCGCGAACTATCGCGGCTGTCCCCGCGCACCGCGCACACAACGCCCCCGCCAGGCGCGACAGGTGCCTAGGGCGTCTGTGGTCGCCGCCCGCCCTCCGCCTCCCCCTCTCATGTCCGTGGAGGCCTTCCCTGGCCTGCCGGGTGCCTCTCGCGCCCCGGTAGCGCCCGCATCCACTCCGCGCGTGCCACCCTCTGTGCCGCGCGCACCACAACCCGGGCGGGCCCCTCTGGCCCCCTGGGCTCCCCAGCCCCAGGCTCCCAAGCCTCAGGCTCCCATCCCACAGGCACGGCCGGCACGCGCCGCGCCTGCCTTCTCTATGGGGCTCTCTGAAGTGAACTGGATTTTCCAGTTATTCCGGGAGCACGATTTGCAGGAAGTCTTAACCTTCAACGCAGCTTTCCAGGCGGAGGAGGACTTGGGTAAGCTCAACGTGCTCGCGCAATACCCGAGTATTGCTGCGACATTACATCGCATCGCCCGCTCACAAGATCCAATTTCATGTAAATAAAATTCGCGGCTATGAATAGGATAAAACCGCGCGGTCTATCTCTTTCGTTTTTTAACGCGAGATCTCTTAGGACACAGCGCGATCTAGTAGCTGCCTTCTTGCGCGATAGACAGATAGACGTTTTCCTCGTCCAGGAAACGCTTCTAAAACCTAAAATGCGAAATCCTTGAATCGCGAATTATAATATAATCAGAAACGACCGTGTCGCCCGCGGGGGTGGCACCTTAATTTATTATAGGCGTTCATTATATTGCATGCCGGTAGATCCGCCCGCTCTGACTAATATGGAAGTGTCAGTGTGTAAATTAGGTATGACTGGTCATCCGTCCATTATATTAGTGTCCGCGTACCTCTCACCGAATAAGCAGTTGTTAAAAACCGATTTGCAAGCGTTGCTTAATTTAGGAGACTCAGTCATTATAGCGGGGGACCTCAACAGCGGGAACGTTATCTGGAATAGTCCGAGAACCTCTCGTAACGGGAGGATACTCGACGAACTAGGTAGGGTTCTCGCGTTTGATGTCATAGCCCCTCCGGAACCCACCCATTATCAGGATAACTGCCGTCCGTCAGTTTTAGACATAGCTTTGTTAAAAAATATCAAGCTTCGGGTACGACTCATACAAGTCGTACACGAACTTGACTCGGACCATCGCCCGGTCGTATTACAGTTAGGTTGTAACTCAGACTTCACCCCTCCGTCGGTTAGGGTGGCTGATTACGCGAAACTCGCTCGTTATTTTAAAGAAAATCCTTCGTCTAGCAATTTAGACAGGGTTCCGGACGTGTTGGTGTCTAAAGCCGACGCGGATTCGGCTATCGATTCCCTGGTCGACTATCTCCAGACCGCCGTCAGAGAGACCTCGAAAGAGGTACAAGCGGCGAATGATCGCCGTTTTATACTCCCTGACGACGTGAGAGCGTTGATTACGGAAAAGAACGCCGCGACTCGAGCTCACGACGCTTACCCGTCTACAGAAAATCGCGACCGTTTACGCTTGTTACGTAAAATAGTCAAATCTCGTATCTCTGAAATTCGGGGCGACAGGTGGGACAGACTTCTGGAGGATCTCCGGCCGTCCCACCTGTCGTACTGGAAACTCTCGCGAACTTTAAAGTCGGATCTCACTACTCCGATGCCTCCTCTCGATAGAGGTTCCGGATTGCCTCCTGCGTTCGATAGCATAGATAAAGCGGAATGTCTTGCCGCGAGTTTAGAAACACAGTGTTCACCGAACACTGATAACACTGACCCTATCCATATTGGGTCGATCGAATTGTCGGTAGAGCATGCACTAGCGTCCCCTCCCGTGGATACCCTAACCTCAATAACTTTCGATGAAGTTTCGACCGCCATCAAGCGTCTCAAGCTTAGGAAGTCCCCAGGTCCCGATGGGATCAGGAACGAGGTACTGAGACTCCTTCCCGATCACATCATAGCTCTATTGGTCTGCATCTTCAATGCGGCCATGTCCCAGGGCCACTTTCCAGCCGCCTGGAAGAAGGCCGTAGTGATAGGCATACACAAGCCCGGCAAAAAAGCTACGCTTCCCGATAGCTATCGCCCGATTAGCCTGTTAGATACATTAGGTAAATTATACGAGCGGCTCCTTCTGAACCGTCTCCAGGTCTCGATTACAGATTTAAAATTAATACCACCTGAGCAGTTCGGATTTCGTGCCGAACACTCTTGCACGAATCAAGTACACCGCCTCACGGAGTACATTTTCTCTAATTTTAATGCCGACCCGAAACGTAAACCGAAACGCACAATTGCAGTCTTTTTCGATGTCGCCAAAGCCTTCGATAAGGTCTGGCACGGAGGGCTCATCCATAAATTATATAAATCTCACGTACCCGATAAGTTAATTCATATTATCCACGATTATCTCACTGATAGGACTTTCCGCTTTAGAGTGGATGGGGAACTATCCCTGCCCCACCCGATACGCTCAGGTGTGCCACAAGGCTCCATACTCGCGCCCTCGCTCTTCAATCTGTTCATCAGTGACCTACCTCGGTCTAAACGGGTCGAGGTAGGTTGCTATGCTGACGATACAGTTATTTATACTTCCAGCTTGCGGTCGGATTTTCTTAGGAAGCGCATCGAAAAGGCCGTTTGCACACTCGGTGAATGGTTTCGTCGATGGCGCATAGAAGTTAATCCTGATAAGAGCGCCGCGATACTCTTCGATGCTTTACGACGTAGTAATAACCTCGAGCCCATCAGGCTATACGGAACCGATATACCTTGGGCCGACGAGGTCAAATATCTCGGTGTTACATTAGATAAACATTTAAATTTCGAGTCACATATAGATAGAGTGCGAAACAAAGCCGCTATGGTCTTGGGTCGCCTCCATCCGTTGCTTTGTCATAGGAGTAAGATGTCCCTCAGACACAAGCTCACTTTGTATAAGACGTGTATCCGTCCCGTGATGACATATAGCAGTCCCGTTTTTGCGCATATGTCGAAAGATAATTTTCATAAGTTGCAGGTTCTTCAAAACCGCGTTTTACGTAAAGTAACCGGTGCTTCGTGGTACGTCCGGAGAGTTGATCTACATAGGGACCTAGAGATGCCTTCTATCTGGGCATACGTAAAATCACTTACGATTAGTTATTTTGAAAAAGCCGCGAATCATCCCAGTCCGTTAGTGGTATCCGCCACAAAATACGAACACGTACCAAACGCTGCGCGCTGTAAAAGACGTCCGCGACATATTTTTACCGACCCTCCCGATGAAATAACGGCAGTGAACGATCAGTACCAGCCTGTCTCTCCAAACAGAGCGTGCTCACGCCCACGCCCGCGTAACCACAGATCACGCCGCCGTGGTCTGGGGGTAAATTTCGCTCCCGCACACCAGACTAGGCCCCCCTCGGCAGCGGCTCAAGCCTAGGTCCGATCCCTCGGCGTGGAGCCCTTGAGTACGCTGCTCGCGCGATACAGTGACACAAAATCTTACATCACTGCGACAACATTACACATATCACCTCCACGCACGTGCACGCATACACGCTTACACATGCAAGTGGAAGGGTTTTATTTTTTTTCCCTTATAAAACTGAAATAGTTTAGAATATTATCCGATACGAAATATATATAAGAGTTGTTGAGGTATGTATGCTTGGTACACATATATGTTTCAACAACTCATATATGTATGAATAGTTAGCTTAGCTTAGGTTAGCTCAGATAGGTCGCGAACTGCATGTATCAGGCAACAGCCAAAGCCGAGGTGTGCCGCGCATCCTTGAGCTAGTTGTCAAAATAAAATCGGCTGAGTGCCTTAAGCGCTCGCCTTAGTAGTCCGGTGAAGCTGTTAAGACCTTGCTTGGTCAATAGCGTAGTCAGTTCGAAAAAAAAAAAAAAAAAAAAAAAAAAAAATTTTTTGACAATCAGGCTCTCTCAGGAAATATTAAAAAAAAACATGTTAAGTTATGATTTAATCATAAAATTGGACAATACATTTCACAAAGAAGGTGACAAGCCAGTGCTATTATTTAAAAAAAGTATATGATGTTTTATCATTTGTTTGCATCTTACAGTTTTTCGTGGTAAATCTAACCCATCTTATGATAAGACTAAAAATCAAGAATTGCAATTTATAAAAGCGAGACTAGGACTTTCAATAACAGACTTAAACAATCAAGCGATAAGCGTGTTTAACGGCTTTATATTTAATCAAGAAATCAAATATACAGATGGAGTATTGGTGCGCTAAAAACTAAACTCCACCGAAACAATGAAAGGTGATTACAATATTTATTTTTTTCTAAATGAGGTTAATATGTTTCCATTACTGTTTATAACGAATTGTAGTTCTAAACAACGGCATTATACAGTTTTTTTTATATTATAGTGGGCAAACGAACATGCGGGTCACCTGATGGTAAGTAATAACCGCCGTCCATAGACACTAGCAACAACCGGGGGGTCGCAAGTGCGTTGCTGGCCTGTGTTTGAAGGAAGGAGAGTGTGGGTGGGGGAGGAGGAATGGGGTATGGAAGAGGTGGCGGGGAGGTGTGTACCCGGCACTATTACTGACCGAACGAAACTCAACAATGGAAGCACTGTTACATCACGTCGGTTTTCTGTGAGAGGGTGGTACTACCCCGGACGAGCCGACCCATTCATGCTGAAAACAATAATAGCTTCAGCGTGGCTCTATCACCTACCTATCAGGCCCGCTTCCCGTAGCGACTCGAACCTAGCTCCGATTCTCCGACATGGAATCCTCAAGCTCTAGACGGATTTACACACATACAGACTATGCATATACACATATATGTAAGGTTAGTTAGCTCGAAAGGATACTCAAATTTAATTCGCGGAATAGTATGCCGCAAGCCCAAGCTTAGAAGAGTTAGTTGCTATTTTTATTAAGTGTGCCAGCAAGCACACTGAAGCTTTATAGGTCTTTCAAGTCAACAGCGGACAATTAGTTCAAAGCAAAAATCATTGAAAAATTGAGTGCGGGAAATATAGTACGAGATTCCACCACAGAAACTCCATTGTCATACGTCGCTCAGCCACAAAACAGCAGGTTTCATACTGCTGCGTTCTGGTCTGAAGGATGTAATTTACAGAGGACTCTTATCTTATACTTTGTAGATATTAGTATTAGACGACAATTTCACCTGATGATTAATGATAATATAGTCTAAGAGGGTAAACGCGCTACGTCTAATGGAGGACTGGCTCTCAACTGCAGTTGTTGGAACATACCTATAAGTATAACAGATTGTACAGTATTTTAGTGTTTTGAAGAATCATATGTAGCTGCAATCTCGTCCTCAGAATTCAGCAACATTTTATGTTGGGCCTCTAGACTTCAAATTTTAGGTATATTACACATAGCTGTAGGATAGAATGGCTGCGGTGGAAACACATAACTGTATGCTATATCACAGAAAAGTATTCTATAAGATCATCAACGCACCACATAGCTCTTCTACCTCTCTTGTGCAGTAACTACATACCAAAATTCTCCCATAATCACCTATATGTAGTTTCCCTATATAAACTTTTGAATTAGTTTCAGTGTATGAAGTTGAGGAGCCGACGTCAACCACGAGTGAAACTTCTATCAAGGAATCGCTTTAAACATCGGCTCCATCAGTCATAATTTCACCATAAGATTTCTGTTTTTCAATATCCAATACATTTTTAATATATAACTATTTTAAATTGTTCAGATTTGTGTATGTTTATACATTTACTATATGTGTACAATATATATCATTGCCGATAAAAACGAGTTTTTATTATTTAGAAGACCATTGAGACAGGAGAGAACAATTAGGCTCAATGCACTTCGTATACAATACACGGCATACAACTATATCGTATCATTATATCTAACGCTGAAACTGGTGCAAAAAGCCTATAGAGGGGTTACATTTTTTGGGTTTCTATTTAAATTGATAAATTCCGATTTTTTATGTCGATTAAAAAATATTTATTTGAATAAAAAATACGTTCTTTATAACGTCGATAAAGAAGTCTCGAAATTCTGACTGATGTTATCATCAGCTGGGGATACGTAATGTCAAACAGAAACCAACTGTAGACACCAAATATGTGTTGATATCTTCATTGCATATTAATCGAGATTTAATCAAATATATGTTGAAAAGTTTTTGCACTAGATTATGAACATTTTCTATATTTCATTAAGTTTGCATAATTTGAAGACCTTGCAATATATCATAAAATATTAGGAACGACTAAAATTGCATTTAGCTCATTTTGATTTAATACTAATGTAATAAATTCTGTAATTCATAGATTCCTTGAAAACAGTTGTAACTGAGAGTTATAAAACTATTTAAGCTTGGGACTATTGGGTTGTCGAATGCTCGTAAAGGTACATGATCAATATGGGTGCCGTCGTCTTACGAATGACTTCTCTAACCTCAAAAGTATCCATAATCAGATTCAGTAGTGGTCCAACTAAATTTAAAATGACCACCGAACATACTTGTTGTCTTGTCTAGTACAATAGCGACTGCTACAGGAACTGACATTTATTTTATAGCTGGATAGCCAGTTATTCTCTATATAGTTTAATATAGACTTTTTATACGAAAATTACACTCAGTATATGTGTTATACAAATTAATTGGTGTTATTTGATGTTTGAAGTGAAAACTTCTTTAGGCGCGTTGAAAGGTATTTTTAGCAGGAGATGAATTTATAATTTCGCGTCATGACATGAAACGTAAGCATGACCGGCCGTATTGCGCTTGCGACTTGCGTCAGACTAGCGATGCGTAGTGTAAGGGCCTGTGTGGATGTAATATTGATATTTTGCAACTCATCATACATTTGATCGATTAATAGACTTTATAAAAATGTATATAGTTATTGCTCCGAGTGTCAATAGATATGAAAACCACACTAATGTTAATAATTTCAATAAACAAATTCTGAAATCTAAATATCGTCATTCATAATATAATTGAAAAATGGTAATGTATTTAAAAGTTATGGTGGAGCAAACAAACTCACAAATACATGAACTGTAAAAATATTAAACTACTTTTCTGAGCAGTTATGTAAAAACGGGTTCCTTGTTATATTATGTGTAGAGAAGCACACTTGCATATCTATAGAGTGCATACTATGGATATGCAGGAGTCAAAATTCACTCATCGTTTTCCCGTTCCACTATAATACTCTACAGAGTCCGGTTGTAGATGCGTATGTAAGCATACGTACATTAGGTAAATCTGTGTCTATAGATAATTAATTATGGTTAATTATATATAAATTTAATGTGTAATGAGAACAATATAAAGACTTAATTCTTATGAAATAATGACTTTTATTGATTCATCCGACCGGGCTCACACAACCACAGACACACACCTAAATTATGTATATATAGCATAATATGTACCTGGATTAATTAAAAATATGTCGAATTCAAACAACCTTCAAGACAAACATCTGTGTAAACAAATTGATTATATTTATATATAATTATTCGGTAATTCATTGTTATTTTCAGCTTTACATTCGACGACGTATTTTGCGAACGATTCAAATACATTTCGACTGTTGAGGGATAAGTGCTTAAGTATAAAAATGGAGTCCAAAGCAATTTCGTTTGTAGTAAGTGTTTTTTTCGTGCATTTTTTTATATTGTGGGAAAGAATAGTATCATTACATAGTATAAAACAAAGTTTCCTACCGCGTCGTCTGCCTGTCTGTTCGCGAGAAACTCAAAAACTACTGTACGGATTTTCATACGGTTTCCACCAGTAGATAAAGAGATTCATGGGGAAGGTTTTGGTATATAATTTGTTAATGTTTTTTTATTATTATCAGGGCGCGACAACGTCCAACGAGACTGCTAGTTGTTGTATAAATTAGAATCCAACGGTAGCGTCCTCTGGGAAGTTTTCCTCTCAATTTTGGATGTAAATAAGCAGAATAGGATTTTATTAGGAGCTTTATATGCTTAGGAAATTTGTAAGCTGGATTTAGTAAATGACCAACATAATTTGAATACTAAAAACAGCAACAAATTGGTCATACAATGTTCCAGGTTAACTAAGACCAAGAACAGTTTTTTAGATAAAAGTGTTAGGTTTTATGATAAAGTCCTAAAGCAAATCACTGATTTGCTGGATAGTGAATTCAAGCACCATGTCAAGCGGGTTTTAATAATAGGTCTTTACCTATGAAATTGCCGTTCTGCAGTACCGGCCATTTCAAATCAAAATAATTTTTGTTTGGCTAAGAATTCTAATTTCAAATTAATTTTATTTTAAAAATATGAATTTTTTTTCCAAAAGTAGTCATTTGTTTATTGATTAGTGTTACATTTTCATCGCATTTCAATCTTTTTTGCCATCATGGCTACGTTAACAATTCGAGTAATTATGGAATATGAGTACCGTCGTTGCAGCAACGCGGCACAAGCGGCACGCAACATCAACGACGTTTACGGAGCTAACACTACAAACCAACGCACCACCTGTTATTGGTTTGCTTGCTTCCGTTCTGGGAATTTCGACCTGAAAAATGAACCTCGCGGTCGTCCGAAGACTTTGGTCGACAATGACGAATTAAAGGCGATTGTGGAAGCTGATGATACACAATCTACGACTGAATTAGCAGCAGCTTTCGACGTTAGCGTCAAAAGAATATTGGTCCATTTGCGTCAAATCGGCAAGGTAAAAAACTTGACAAATGGGTGCCCCACGAACTAAATGATCGCCAGCGCGAAGTACGCGTCGAGACGTGCCTTGCACTGCTCCTGCTCAACCGACACACAAATGAAGGAATTTTGAACCGCATTGTTACCTGCGATGAAAAATGGATTCGGTTTGATAACCGCAAGCGCTCAGCAAGTTGGTTGGATCCTGGTTCAGCACCTAAACAATGACCTAAACGAAAACTTACCCCTAGAAAAGTGATGGTTACTGTATGATGGTCTAGCGCCGGTGTGATTCATCACAGCTTCTTACCAAACGGGGTGAACATTACTGCAGATGTGTACTGTGAAGAACTGAACACAATGATGGAGAAGCTGGCACATCTCCAACCAGCATTGGTCAATCGCTCGTCTCCGCTGCTCCTGCACGACAACGCGCGACCTCATACTGCACAGCAGACGGTCTCCAAGTTGCAAGAACTGGGGTTGGAAGTTCTCCGTCATCCGCCTTACTCACCAGACCTTGCGCCTACAGACTACTACTTTTTCCGGAATTTGGATAACTCCTTGGCGGGAAAAAAATTCAATACCCGAGAGGCAGTACAAAATGCATTTGAAGAATTTGTTGCCTCCCGTCCAGCTGATTTCTTTAAGAAGGGCATCAATAAACTGCCACTGCGTTGGCAAAGATGCATTGATTGCAAGGGTGATTACTTCGATTAATACAAATAAAAAATACATGAAAAAAATCGTTTAAATTTTTTCATACAAAACGGCAATTTCATAGGTAAAGACCTAATATCTAAAGGCTATAGGGAGAATCAATATGTGAACGATAGTGACGTCTGGAAATGACGCCCCTTTCTATACATCCACTAAAAACAAATGTAACTATCTATGTTTATAAAAATATATATAATGACAAGATAAACCAGACCGTGTTTCTTGCCGGTTCTTTTCGATGAATGGATTGTTTGTACGCACCGGTGGTAGCTATGACGTTCATAAGCGCCTTTTCTGGACCTAAATTAAATCAATTAATTATTTATTAATTTATGATTTTGATCCTTTTTATCTACAATTATGTATCCTAAGATAACGCAACCTAGCCAATTTTTTGGATTAATTTTAAAGAGCAAATTATTACGAAAAAAAAAACATTAATTACTTTAAAAAATAACCACATGTTTTTAGGACATCTTTCAACTTCAGTGCAATAGTTGTTCATTTTTAATTTAGGTGTAGACTTTTCGGCGGAATATATTTTTAGTCTGTCACGTAGTGGATTTTATAATTTATTCATAATCCTGAAATGTAAGAAAACAAGTATATTAACTTTGTTAATAACTCTGTGATATAAGAAGGGTGTATAATATATATTTCATAGGACAAGGGCGTGTTAATTGTTATAGAATGTTTAAAATATATATGAGTAATAAACAATATATATTATATGAATGAATATTAATAAAATACTTGTAATCCACCTGTTTTGATGCATATATTGTTTTAAAATTTACAGATTATCGTCCTCACAATTCTGACTTCACTCGCTTCTTTTACTCTAAAACGTAAGTAATTTTCAACGTTATATTAATTGTTTACTAGATATAGGTATTAGGAATTTGTTACAATTCCTGTTTGTTGAAAAGGAATATTTGTGTTATAGCGAAATGGTTATTGATTCATTATTGAAATTACTCTTATTAGTTTTAAAAAAGTCCAAAAGAACTAAAACCTTAAAACAATAGAATAACTGTGTTCTTTTGTGAATTTCCAAATCAAATAAAGTCTATAATTTAAATTTCATAATTTTAAATTATTAACATTAGTTTGGTTTTCACATCTATTGGTACTCTGAGCAATAATTAATTATATACAGTTTATTAATTAACCAATCATATGTAAGACTGCACAAGTTCAATACAAAATATCAACAATATTACATGTACACAGGCCGATATACACGTCGTTAGTCTGGCGCAAGTGCAATAAGTAACGAGCATGTCATGCTATAAGTTTCCCTCTAACAAACATCGCTCAACTGGGCTAAAGAAGTTCTTACTCTAAAAACACAAAAGTTTGTAACGTAAAAACCATCCACAGTACTCGGTTTTAATTCAGTTCGGTTTCGTGATGAGTTGTTCTTTGGGTTGTGGTCATTGCGATAGAGAAAATACTCTACAAAAGCGAAGCAAGGTGACCTTAGCCGACGTCTCACTCTTTTCCCCGACGAGCTAAAAATAAAATGTCGGGTACTGTAATGGATTTCGATAAATCTGTACATTACCATAAATTACACATTGGCTATAATCTATACTAGTATTATAAAGCTGGGTTTTTTGTTTGTTTGGTTGAACGCGCTAATCTCAGGAACTACTGGTTCGATTTGAAAAATTCTTTCACACCAAGACCAATAAGAGCGGAGCACCAATGAAAAATGTTTCGAAATGGTTTTTTCCCCTTTTTGAGAGCCTCTGCTGCTTGTTAGCATTAGCCCTAAGTAACTATTCAACGCAGACGAAGTCACGTGCAGAAGCCTACTACTACTAGTGTATGACTATACTGTTTATTTTGATCAAAGGAAGACGACAGTTGTCAAGTACGAGAAATGATATGTTGTCATTAGCGAGGTATCTCGGCGTATGCGTAGAAACCGTTACAGTTACACAAAAATCAAAATTAAAAAACCTTTATTCAATTTAGGCCCTGAGAAGACGCTCATGAACGTCAAAGCTACCACCGGTTCGGACAAACAACCCAGTTATCGAGAAGAACCGGCCACAAACTTGATCTGATTTATCTCTTCATGTTATATATTTTTTTACGAATATAACGTGTGGTGTCATAATTTCTGAAAAACAAACGTAAGCCAATTTGTTTCAGTTGGCCACTAGCCATTTAAAAATTAACTAACAATTTATTTACAGATATAAACGAGGGTGTCATTTCGGAACAAGATTTTAGAATGTTTTTCTCAGCCACAATATGTAATTTGCAATTAAAGTGTGAACCTCTGAATTCTTCACTTGACACAAGTAAGTATTGTTATAAGCTAATCTTTGCTTCCGCTGCTATATTCACTCAGCTAATGTTACTCAAGACTAAGACCAAATCTGCCGAAGTTTAGCAAGACCAAGACCAAGACTGCCTAATTTTAGAAAGAGCAAGACCAAGACTGCCGAATTTTAGCAAGACTAAGACCAAAATATCAAATTTTAGGAAGAGCAAGACCAAGCCTGCCAAATGTTAGCAAGAGCAAGACCAGAATACCAAATTTTAGCAAGACCAACACCAAGACTGCCGAATTTTAGCAAGACTAAGACCAAGATTGACTCTTGCAAGATTTGTTCAAGAAATACAAAAGCCTGCAAGACACTTACGGTCTTGTAGTTCAGTTAAATCTAAACATTATTGTGTATTTAGTTTCAATACTCATATTGATACAATATGATCTAGTATCGGTATCGAAATTATGATTAAAAACAACAAACAATTTTCAACTAATAAATTTATACAAACAAATGTACTTATGTCTCAATGTAAGGTGAAAATATTTTTGAATAATACGTACGTAAACACCGATTTTGAAACATTCTTCATTGGTGCTCCACTCCTATTGGCCTTACCATGGGGATATATAGCCTTTTTAGATAAATGCGTTATCCAACACTGAATGATTTTTTCAATTCGGACAAGTAGTTCCTGCGATTAGCGCGTTCAAGCAAACAAACTCTTCAGCTTTATACCATCTGTAAATTTAAAAAAAAGTTTAAAACTAACACAATCGATCCAGTACATTAATAATTCATTTTACGCGATATTTTGGTTAACATAATGACCGATTTATTGTTAATTCACTGACAAAGACGCGGCTGTATTGATTTTACTATGTCTATGTAATTATAAACTAAAAATGTACCTATCTGTTATGTTGTTCTGACGTTATCACGTTAGTTATTTCATAAATAGCAGTAAAGAAATAGGTAATTGCAAGATTTACAAGACTTGCAAGACTCTTGCTACAAGACCAAGACAAAAAAACTGAGAGGGCAATAACAAGACCAAGACCAGGTATATTAACGCAAGACCAAGTCAAGTATTGTCTTGGTCTTACATTTGGGCAACGCTATATTCTGCGTAGTTGACGAGAAAAGTTGACTTTCCGTTACCTTTGTAGACTGACATAAAGTATTATGAACCATCTATACATATAATAATAATGTAAACCTAAAGTGTCTGTACTTATTAAATTACTGTGAAAAAATTTGTTGCAGGTGTCTTGGAATAAGTAATAAAATACATTTAAATCTTTTTTAGAAACGTGTGTCTGTTTGTATGTTTGAACACGCATCTAATATACTACTGTGCTCAGTATAAAACCTCACCAATTAAATCATAAAGCATATCCTCTAGTAACATTTAGTGTTGGTTTCATTAAAATAACTTTACTCTATCAAAAGTTATTGTAATTTTAATGATGATGTGACTTAAGTACGAGATAAAAGTAGATAAGTAAATGGACTTAATATATTCAGATGATTTTATTACTCACTCTTTTCTACATTACGTTTCACACAGACGGTGTCGCGGGCATAGCTAGTTTGTAAATAAGTCTATCTTCTTATGTCGTATTACTATTCTTGACTACATTGTCACTTAATACATGATGGGATTAACAATGGGAAATCGTGTAAACCACTGGTTTTATCGTGAACACAGTGCTTTAGCAGTGATGCGTGTTCAAACAAACAGACAGACATACATACATTTCTAAAAAAGATGGAAATAAAATAAATAACAGCACAGACACGTAAGATATACATTCTTATTATATGTATAGATTGTGACTGGGCTATTTAAACGAGCGTCACGAATCCCCACGCCTCCAAGACTCGTTTTCAGGCTGTTTCTGTTCTAAAATAATATGTAGTCTTCGAAGTTTCACCACGAGCACACTTGATGTAAAATTAAAATTTAATCTCAGACAATTATGACTCCTAAGTATATCTCCCGGACCATAAGTGCGTGGCTACATAATTTCCAAGCTAAAGTTTATAGTTAGTCAGACAAGAACTACACCGCTACCATCTAAAGGTTTTGTTTTGTTATTGTTATGTTTGGAATTGATTCCTCTCTGTGCATCCACTAAAAACAGTATTGTAACGTATAATGTATTCGAAATATATATATACTAGCGGGCCCGGCAGACGTTGTCCCGCCCTAATTATAAAACAATCCTTGACAAATTGTGTACCAAAATGTTCCTCATGAATCACTTTATGCACTGGTGAAAACTGCAAGAAGATCCGTTCAGTAGTTTTTGAGTTTATCGCGAACAGACAGACAGGCAGACGCGGTAGAGGAGTTTGTTTTATACTATGTAATGATATATATATATATATATATATATATATGTTAAAAAGATGTACCCGATCGAGTTTCTTGCCGGTTCTTCTCGATGACTGGGTTGTTTTCCGAACCGGTGGTAGTTTTTACGTTCATAAGCGCCTTATTAGGGCCTAAACTGAATATTTGTTTTGTCACTTTGATTTGATTATCAAAGTTTGTTTTACATAGGAGATTTACATACCAAATGTACTTTATGCTATCATTGTGTTACAATCATTGTTGGCGACGCACACGATAAGTAGTACATAGACTTATACGTAGGTTTATTGATATTTTATAGAGAACATAGATATAGATTTATCGACATTTAATATAGACTTTGTTAGATTTAATGCATGCGAATATAATAGAATAGATTTATAAATTGGATATAGAATTGTAGGTATGTTATGTATGTATTGAGTTATTGAATATGGAATTATAGATGTGATATGTATAGTAATAGGGATTGAATTATGGATATGTAAGAATCATGCATAGAATTATTGAATTACGGATTGTATAGAATTATGTGTGTTAGTATAGGGGACTTATAGATTACATTCGCATTAAGTAGGGAATTACATTATGGATGAGATTAAGTTATGCCGTATGGAATATATAGCGTGTGTGCATGGAAACATAGAGAGAATATGATAGAGTTACACACGTTATATACTATTGAAGTATACGTTACATAGCAAGAATTATACGATCATATAGAACGACAAATATGGAAGATTGTATAATTTAATATAGACAAACGTAATGGTTATAGAGGTACATAAAATATTACAACGGTTCCTCATAACGGACATCTTCGATCTCAGGGTTTTTAGTGATTTTATGGACAATGACTCCAGCCATATACCGGCTTACCTTTGTAATAAATTTAAATTCCCAGAGACTAGGCGGTGGATTTTGCCTTTGAATAAAGCAAAATAATATATTTTCTGTTAAATGGTTATTGCACAAGCAATATACTTGAATAGGGTCCGCCGAATAATATTTGTTAAGACGTTACGGTACCCGAACGAGCCCAATAAAATAATATATTTTATTTTATGGTAATTGTACAAACAATAGTTGAAAGTTGCAAGTCGAACGGGACTTTATGGCTTTACAGTAATTTCTCACGCAACGGCGTTGTAAACAGAAATTTCTAATTTTATTATGTATCGTTTTAAAATAAAATATGAATGGAATTAATATTATAACAAGGAATATATATATTATCATATATATACCTGGCGAACATAACGTAACGATATGTAATATTGAATGTCGAGCGAATGTGAATATGAATACATATAGAGATTATGTCACCCTATACAGATACATTTAACACACTGAAAATAGATTTACATATGAATATAAGTTAAGGTTTATGTAATAATATTATTATAGAGTTATATAGAATTATAGAATAGAATATAGAGTTTAGTGCGAAACGGCGCTTAATATAGAGATAACTTTATTCATATGTAAGATAGATATAAGATGTAAATTTTAGAATATAGATTGCATGCAAATAGATAATAAGAAATTGATATTATAGACATTTTATATGTAAAAATATGATAAATATGATAAATAAATAGGAACGCGATATCCGAGCCAACGCATAGAGCCACGACGTCTAATGGGATACCGTTAGTTGCCGGCCCGATTTTGCTTATAAGCACGGTCGGTGCGGTACTAGATCGTAGTCTGATTCACAAGTCATCGCAATAACATCGGGTAGTTTGATTGCACAAGTCATCGCAATAACATCGAGTAGTTTGCTTGTACATCTTATTGAGATAATATCGGGTAGTTCGATTGCACAAGTCATCGCAATAGCATCGAGATAGTTTGCTTGTACATCTCATCGAGATAACATTGAATAGTAATATCGAGAAGTCTACATCGTCAGTAGTAGTGCTCTGTTGGCTCGGGGACGCGGTCATTATACGAGAACCACGGTGTTTTTTTTGCGACCACCCCGACCTCCGCTTCAAATCTACCACCTTCGTCGGCTGGCTCGTGCATCACATTGCACATAATTGAGGCCCCTTCAAGACATCACCGGCATCCGACTGTCGTCACCGAGGCGGGCTACCGGCGCTCTCGCTACCACCTTCGAGAGTACTACGCCCGCCCACCGCCGGGGAACGTCGCCTCGCCTCACGTCTCTCCTCATTTCCACCTCACCCCGCCTAACCGCGGGCCGGTGACGTACGAGGGCGAGAGGTGTCGCCATATTGACAGGCGGCGGCCCCAACAATCATTTTGTTTTTCTTTTGTGCTTACTATTCGTATAGCTCATTTCATTTATATCTTTTTTCAGATGAAGAACACTTTAATTTTGTGACCTTTATGGAAGTAATCGCTCCAAAAGTCAGAGATGTGAATATCATTACATGTTATAAAACAAAGTCCTCTGCCACATCTGTCTGTCTGTTCACGATAAACTCAATATCAACTGAATGGTTCTTCATACGGTTGTCTCCAGTAGATAAAATGATTCAGGAGGAAGGTTTAGGTATATAATTTATCAAGGTTTTTTTTATTACCAGTGCAGGGCAACACCCGCCAGGACCGCTAGTGTATTATAAAAATGTATGTATGTATTTAATATCTTGTTACTAACATCTATATAAGTTGTAGATATTTATTTTTGAATATATTACCAAGCTGGGTTTTATTATATATATAAAAATGAATTCCTATTTCCCTTGAGCACTGCATAATTTGAGAAAATTTTACCGATTTTATCCAATAATATTATAACTAAAAGGCTGTAGATACGTTACCTGCATGATATTTTGACAAAACGCACACATACGTAAAGTAATATTGTAACGCCACACTGTCGTATATATAATGTGGAAGTAAGATGGCATATTCTCAATATCGGTGGTGAAAAAGAAATAGTTATATGTTGCTTACATACGGACGTATTGACGGGGCAGCCGTCAAAATTAGGCTAACTATCCAAGTTTCGACAAGCCGCTGTCGAAGCGTTTCTGACGTATCTACAGCTTTTTAGTTATAATATCATTGATTTCACCCGTCTTTTTTTAAGCTTTCTTATTCTATGTAGAAGGTTATTACGGAAAAAAATAGTAAGAAAATTGCGCAGAAAATTGGAAAACGACTACGTATATAAACTTTTTTAATGTAACCTTAGAGCGTTTCACATAACTGTCAGTGGTTTGACACAGTTCGCGCGATTGACAAATCGTGAGAGTTTTTGGCGGGATTTTGGTCTGTCATGTAGTGGATTTTATATTTTATTCATAATCTCGTGTTACTTGACTCTATATTGTGTAAAATTGGTGGTTTTTTTATGTAATATAGTTAGTTTATTGTACATAAGTGAAGTGAATGGAAAATAATACCACGAACCATGAATTCTGAGATGCCACAAAAACTCCATGGAAAGTTCTAACAAGAGAGCAATCATCTTGTTGGAACATTGAATTAATTACTCGACAATGGAAATTAACAAAAACTCTGGAAATTAACAAACACTTTGGGTGAAAGAAACGAAATAATTCAGACAAAGCACATGGTACGCTACTATTAACAAGGAGATTAAGATAAAAAAGATGGATAAAAGAATATGTACGAAATATTATATAGAAGATTTGGCGCTTATGCCTCTATGTTAACTTGGACACGGAAGAAAATTGGTTAAAGGATACATAAGAACTACCTATATTGACAACTTCAGAATTGGCAGTATGGATTAATTCCTTCAAATCAAATCAAATCAAAATCAAAATACTCTTTATTCAATTTAGGCCCTGAGAAGGCACTTATGAACGTCAAAACTACCACCGGTTCGGAAAACAACCCAGTCATCGAGAAGAACCGGCAAGAAACTCGATCTGGTTTATCTTGTCATAATAACTAACATATTTTTTTTTTATTATTACACCAATAGACACATAAAGCTACATTCGTTTTTAGTGGTTGCACAGAGAGAGGCGTCACTTCCAGACGTCGCTATCGTTCACATACTGATCCACCCTGTAATAACCTTTATGTATTAAGACCCGCTTGACATAACACTTGAACCTACTATCCGGCAAATCGGTAATGTGTTTTGGGACTTTGTTATAAAATCTAACACTATTACCTAAAAAACTGTTACTGGTCTTAGTAAGCCTGAAACATGGAGTGACCAGTTTGTTATGTTTTCTGGTATTTACATTATGTTGGTCTTTTACTAAATCTAGATTATCTAAGTTTTTCCGGACGTTCATCAAATTCTCAAGAATATATTGAGAGGGCAGAGTTAAAATACCGAATTCCTGAAACTTAGTCTTTAATGATTCACGAGGTCCCAAATCATAGATTGCTCGAACTGCCCGTTTTTGTAGTAGGAATATGGTGTCTACCTCAGCTGCGGCCCCCCACAACAAAATGCCATAAGACATTAAGCTATGGAAGTAAGCGAAGTAGACCAACCTAGCAGTGGCAATATTTATTAGCTGGCGAATTTTTCGAATGGCGAATGCAGCAGAACTTAATCTTCCAGCCAATTTTTTTATATGAGGACCCCATTGTAATTTAGAATCAAGTGTGATACCCAGGAACACAGTATTGTCAACTAAGCCAACTAGATTCCCTTGGATCTCGATTTTACTATCAGTTGGTGGAACATTAGGTAAGGTAAATCTTATGCACTTTGTTTTGGCTGCGTTTAGCAATAAATTATTTAATGCAAACCAATCGGAAATTTTATTTAAAATACTGCTTAGATACGTAAACTCGGAATCTATTCTTTTTACCTGAAATATAAGCGAAGTGTCATCCGCGAAAAGAACTACATCTGCACAGTTATCAACCACTAGCGGCAGATCATTCGCCTTTCGCCTGTCCTATTGGACGAATATTATTATTTGACAAATCGTGAGCTGCAAATATCGTTATATCGTATCGTAACAGCTGCATCGGTTGGAATATGTAGATACAAAATTAAATTATGTATTTGGGTATTTTCATATTAAATGTATCGCGCTCGCGTTATCTTTTGTCGCAAGTTTAACCTAATTGAAATTAGTAAATGTACGCGAATTCCCAAAAATTCGTTGGTACATGCCGGGGTTCGAACCTGCGGACAACGAAATAATATTCCACCGGTCAAACTACTAGGCCACCACGACTTCTTTCTGAGTACAAATGTTTATAGCCCTGAATAAATTAAAAAAAAAAACCAGGCACCTTATTGGAAGTGACGGATATTATAGTATAGGATATCATAACTACGAAGCAAATAAGTCAACAAACTATTACCCTTAACCCTAGTCAAGTAATCTATATTCATTGTTACGTAATAACTAAACATTCGTCGAGCGGACTACGCAAATGAAAAGTCAAATATTGTCAACAATACTCGATGTAAATAGGAACTTGTTAAGTGGAAGTAAGGTTAATTAGCATGCAAATAAAATAAAAGAAATGTTGAATTACAATTACAAAGAGCGACAACACATGTGAGAATTCTGAGCGCTCCAAATAGCTAGCTCGCATCTCATGCAATGGTGTGCGTCATTCGTCTAGCCTTGGACGGACACAGATAGCGCATTAGACGTAGGATTTACAGAGATTTTTATGTTGAATGGTTTGCCCAAAATATCATATTAATGTCAAGCGGGTTTTAGTGTCGAAAGGTTATTATAGAGTGGCATATGTGAACGATGGTGATGTCTGGAATTGACTCCATTCTGTGCATCCACTAAAAACGGTATTGTAACGTATAATGTATTCGAAATATATATATGTTAAAAAAATGTACCCGATCGAGTTTCTTGCCGGTTCTTCTCAATGACTGGGTTGTTTTCCAAACCGGTGGTAGTTTTGACGTTCATAAGCGCCTTATTAGGACCTAAACTGAATAAAGCATTTTTGATTTGATTTAATTTGAACCTGTATCATGACCTTGATATCACGCCTCAAAGTCATAATCTGAAATCGCTTTCGTAGCCAGGGATGACGGTAAATCACGTCCTAATTAGTGTGTGATCTCAAGCGCATCGCTTTATTCACTGTTTACTCGTAATTAGAAGGTAGACGAGGATGCAGAAGCCAGGGGTACGCGGAACTAGGTACACTCGACTTTTGTGCCGAAGGACGTTGTCAAACGGACGAATGCATAGTTATCCAGGGCTTATTATGTATTTCATGCGATCAAACCACGATAGTAGAATATTGTAATATTACCTTCATAATTACGAATATAAATAGCGTATCAGTTATAGGAAAGCGTTATCGACAGCAAAGGCAGCGCTAACTTCTTATAAATAATACCAAATGAATCAGTCTATATAGAAGAGTTCACATTATAGTTTATGAACATATTTGATGGTACGAAATGTTCACTTTTAAACATTTCTCCATCCAGTGTGATATGATAGTAAAATTTGATGAGTGTGACATAAATATCGAGCTATTAATAGAAGAGAATTACAGTATGAATTCTCTAAAATACTGTTCAACCGTTCCAGCAAACTTTTCATGCCATATATCTATACATATAATAAGTATGTAAAACTAACGTGTCTGTACTTAACATTTCTGTGAAAAAAATTGTTGTAGGTGCCTGGGAATCTATATCTATCTATACATATAATAATAATGTAAATCTAACGTCTTTGTACTTTAGATTTCTGTGAAAAAAATGTTTGTAGGTGTCTTGGAATCTATAGCTATCTATACATATAATAATAATGTAAATCTAACGTGTCTGTACTTTCGATTTCTGTGAAAAAAAATGTTGTAGGTATCTTGGAATCTATCTATACATATAATAAGTATGTAAATCTAACGTGTCTGTACTTTATAATTCTATGAAAAAAATTGTTGTAGGTGTCTTGGAATGTATATCTATCTATACATATAATAATAATGTAAATCTAACGTCTTTGTACTTTAGATTTCTGTGAAAAAATTGTTGTAGGTGTCTTGGAATCTGTATCTATCTATAAATATAATAAGAATGTAAATCTAACGTCTTTGTACTTTCGATTTCTGTGAAAAAAATTGTTGTAGGTGTCTTGGAATGTATATCTATCTATACATATAATAATAATGTAAATCTAACGTCTTTGTACTTTAGATTTCTGTGAAAAAATTGTTGTAGGTGTCTTGGAATCTGTATCTATCTATAAATATAATAAGAATGTAAATCTAACGTCTTTGTACTTTCGATTTCTGTGAAAAAAATTGTTGTAGGTGTCTTGGAATGTATATCTATCTATACATATAATAATAATGTAAATCTAACGTCTTTGTACTTTAGATTTCTGTGAAAAAATTGTTGTAGGTGTCTTGGAATCTGTATCTATCTATAAATATAATAAGAATGTAAATCTAACGCCTTTGTACTTTCGATTTCTGTGAACAAAAATTGTTGTAGGTGTCTTGGAATCTATCTATACATATAATAAGAATGTAAATGTAACGTGTCTGTACTCTTTAGATTTTCGTGAAGAAAATGTAGGTGTCTAGGAATAAGTAATAAAATACATTTCAATCATTTTATGCCTGTCTCTCTGTTTGTATGAACACGCATCACTTCTAAAGTATTGAGTTCACAATAAAACCTGAAACCCATAAAGCATATCCTCGGGAGTAACTTAGTTTTTGTTTCATTAGATTCGGTTCAATCTTTCATAAGTTATTGTAATTTGAATGGCGGCTCGAGGTAAGTACGAGAGAAGAGTAGTAATCTTTAACTAATTTGGTTAAACGCGCTCAGGAACTACTGGTCCGATTTGAAAATTTCTTTCAGTGTTAGAGAGCTCATTTATCGAGAAAGGTTATAGACTATATATCACCACGCTAAAACCAGTAGGAGCAGAACACCAATGAAGAATATTTCAAAATTGGGTTTTTTTTTCTTTTTGAGAGCTTCCGCTGTGTGTTAACATTAGCCCAAAGTAACTATTTCACGTGGACAGAAGCTAGTAAGTAATAAATGACATTTTAATCATTTTTAGAAATGTCTGTCAGTCTGTTTGTTTGAACACGCATCACTGCTAAAGTACTGCGTTCACGATTAAAACTTCCGAGATAAAATCATAAAGCATATCCTCGAGTAACATTTAATCTTGGTTTCATTAAAATCGGTTTGCTCTATCAAAAGTTATTGTAATATTAATGACGACGTGACTTAAGTACGAAACAAAAGTAGATAAGTAAATGGACTTAATAGATTCAAATGATTTTATTGGTCCCTGTTTTTTTTACATTATGTTCCACGCGTACGGGTTCGTGGGCACGACTATATAAATATTTGCTTTCGTCTAACTATTGCTGAAGTACTTGTTTAAATAATATGATAGACAAGCTACTCCCGCGGCTCCACATGAGTTTTTTAAAATTGTATTAAAGAAATGTAAAATTGTGAGAAGTTATCCAATTACAGAAATGCTTTTTCAAAAACATCTGTAAGTACGACACGCACACCACCTACTATAACATGTACATTTGATATATACATATTAAAATGGTATCGAACGGAATTTGTCATCAGCAATATATTTGGAATTTAAACCCCCTCGGTGCTCACTATATAAAAAACTAATGAAAATGCTAAGCTATACATTATTTGTTAAAATGTCCTAGAATTGTTATTATATAGACATAATATACCCATATTGTCAATATAATTAAGTTTTTGCGACCGTACAAATAAAATCGCTTGTCTGTTCAGTAAGAAATTGTGTTATGGAACTCTTAAAGTAATACATTTATGGTCTAAGGTCTTACTAAAAAGACCTCTTCTATCTTGAAAATTAGTATTTATTATAATGTTGAATTTTACAGTAATATAAATCAAGATATAAAACTCTATATCTATCTTTAAGCAGTTGTTAATATTTAACAATTTAAAGAGTGGTCATTGAACTCGACGCAATATTCTTATACATTGCTATAAATACTGAATATTATATTATATTATAACCCCAATATTATACAATCTTGGTGTATCGAAAATGGTTTGGCACTAAATATACAAAAATGTAAAACCATGACATTCACTAAAAACAAAATTCGTTATACTTTTAATTATAACATTGAAGGAGTCAATATTGATCGAACAGACGTAGTGCGAGATCTAGGTGTCATGATTGATTTTAAATATCATTTAGACCACACCTCGACCATATCACAAGCAAAGCCAATAGAATGATCGGGTTTATTATACCTACAGCCAAACCACTTAAATCTATTAAATCATGGGTCATTTTGTGTATTACTTTGGTTCGTAACATTCTAGAGTATTGTTCATCAGTATGGTCCCCGTTCTATAAAAGTCATATAGACATGATTGAGTCCATCCAGCGACGCTTTTTAAGGATACTGTGCAGTAAGCTTGGTATCAGAAATAGAATCACCGAATACAAATATAGACTTCAAAAATTCAATCTTAAAAGCCTTGAACATCGAAGATCTGTAGCTGACTTATGTATACTTCACAAAATAGTAAACGGTACCTTTGGTAGTGATCTACTCGGGCAAATCAATTTCAAAATACCAACTCACTCAGTACGAGCTCATCAATTATTTAATTTAACAGCAGTTAATAACAACGTTTCAAAAAACAATCCGTTGTATCGAATGTGCAAGTACTATAACGAATTCTGTGTTCACAAAGATATATTTAATGACAGCTTTAAAAAATTTAAGACACATTATATCCCCAATATTTATTTTGTCTTTTTTTTTTTTTTTTTAGCGTGGGGAAATCCCTTATGGATACACTACCCTCTCGGGGGAGAGAGTGGGTTATGTCCAACTCGCACGGACTTAAACCCCACGGTGTACGTCTTCCGCTATAGTTGGGGCGGCACGAGATCTCTATAGACTTCATCGTGCCGCCCCAGCGGTTGGCCCAGCAGTAAAAGCGTCACCGCCGGGCCCCGCCCTGTTGGGAGACAGCCGTGTACACACCGGCCGTCTCCTCCGTCCACCGGACCTGTGCAATGGGAAGATGGGCCCCCCGACCCATCTTCCCTGGTCCGGTTACAAAGGGAGGAGGCGGTCAAACTGACGCCTCCTCCTGCCCGTCCTCCGTTGGCGGAGACGGCCACTTTGAGGGTCCCGCTCACGGACCCTCTCCGCCGCCTCCTTCTGCGAGACGACCTCCTCACAGAAGGAGGCCACAACATTCCACACATCCTCGCTACCGAGCATGGCCGCAACTACGCTCGGCAGCGAGAGATCCTGTCCCACCGCCGCAGCCAACGTGCGACGCTGCTCCTCCCACGCAGCACACTCAGATAGAGTATGCTGCGCGGTGTCCGGGTCAGCGCCGCACTGATGGCATACGGCGGTCGGCTCCCTGCGTGCTATGAGGTGCAGGTACCAACCGAAGCACCCGTGCCCGGTCAGCACCTGCACCAGACGAAACGTCAGGGAGCCCCATCTCCTCTGGTACCATTCCGGCAGGACCGGGCGGACGGCGTCGATCGTATATCGACCGTACCGCTCGTCCGCCAGGTCCCGCCTCCACCTTTCCACAACTTCCTCCCTCATCGCTCTTCTCATTTCCTCTATTTCTCTGGGAGCTGGAGGCTCCCCCGACCGTTTCTTAACCGCCGTATATTGATATACGGCGGCAAGCACCTCCGCCTCCAGCTCCCAGGGAAGAGAGCCGGCCAGCACCATGGCCGCCGCTGAGGACACAGTGCGGTATCCTCGTATCGCCCTCAATGCCACGGTACGCTGCGCGGCTCGCAGCGCGCGGATGTTGGTGGCGCTGAGGGCGTCGATCCACAACGGTGCCCCGTAGGCGGCCATGGACCTGATGACCCCCATATAGAGGCGGCGGCAGGCGGCACCCGGCCCCCCCGTGTTGGGGAGGAGTCGTCCGAGCGCCGCTGCCGCCTTGACTAAGCGCGGTCCGAGCCCCTTAAAGTGGGGCTCGAACCGCCAGCGTCCGTCCAGGGTGAGGCCCAGATACTTCATCTGGGCCCCCACCCTGACACGGACGCCCTCTACATAGATGTGGGCCCCTGGAGGCGGCCCTCGCCGAGGCCCATGGAACATTAGGGCCTCGGTCTTATCGAGGGCCACCTCGAGGCCCAGTCTTCTGATGCGCCCGACCACGAGCGTGACGGCTTTCGTGGTCAGGCGCATCAATTCACTTAATTCTCCCCCCCGGGCTACGACTAGGGTGTCGTCCGCGTAGCAAATGAGGCGCGCTCCAGAAGGGAGCGCGCCGCGGAGCACCCAATCGTAGCCCATGTTCCACAGGAGCGGGCCCAAGACCGACCCCTGTGGAACCCCGCACGCCGTATGGCGCCGGACCATCTGCCCTCTGGCGTCCACGAAGGCGACCTCTCTCCCGTCCAGGTACGCCTCCAACAGCCGCCGCAGGTACGGGGGCACTCCAAAAAAGCGGAGCGCCTCCCGTATGACACCATGTGGCAGACTGTTCAAGGCGTTGGCGATGTCCAAGGACACCGCCAATACTCTTTCGCCCTGAGAGGTCGCCTCCGTGGAGACCTGTTTAAGGAGGGTCAGGGCGTCCAACGTGGAACGCCCTGACCGGAAGCCGAACTGCGCGTCCGACACGTTCGGCCCTACTTCCTCAAGATGCCGGACGACCCGGGAGGCAACGATCCTCTCGAGCGCCTTCCCGGTGTCGTCCAGCAAAACTAGGGGCCGGAACGCGGACGCGCAGTCCGGGGGGCGGCCTTCCTTTCCTATGAGGCAAAGCCGCCCCGTCTTCCAGGGCTTCGGGAACTGCCCGACCGCAAGACAGCGGTCAAACAGCTCCCGAAGCCACCCAGATGGTTCAACGCTGTGGCTAGCACCCGGCCCGGGACCCCGTCGGGGCCGGGTGCTTTGCGCCCGGTGGCGCGGAGGCGCTCAATCGCCCTCCCCATCTCCTCCTCCGTAACCGGAGGAGGGATGACCGGCGCCTCCTCTGCCACCTGAGCAGGGGGCATGGGAGGAGGGGGAGCTCCGGAGGGCTGGGGAACAGCGCTCCTACAACCCTGTCAGCCACCTCCGGCTGGAGAGTCTCCGTTGCCGGGGGCGCCTGGCCGCGGAATTTCTTCCGGGCCATTTTGTATGGGCGCCCCCACGGGTCCCTCTCTAGCTCCTGGAGCATCTCCTCCCATGCCTGCTCTTTCGCCCGGCTGATGGCGACCTGCAGCGTCTTCCTACAGGTTCTGTAGTCACCATACAGCCGGGCCTCCTCTTCGGGGTCCCTATTGATCCGCCGCCGGCGGCTGCGCCCGTACAGCCGCCGGGCCGCGGAGCAGGCCGCACGAAGCTCTGCGATTTCGTGCGACCACCAATACACCGCCCTCCTCCTTGGGCGGTGTACGCTCCGCGGCATCGACGCGTCGCAAACTTCCGTGAGAGCATCACGGAAGCGGGCTGCAGACGCGTCGATATCACTGTCCGGGGGGGACAAGGACCAGGCCTGGACGATGGCCGCCTCTTCCGCTAGCTCCCGGTCGAGGCGGCTCATCGCCCACCAGGGGAACGTAGCGCCCCTCCGGGGGTGGGTTACCGGCTCATTATGGGAGGTGGAGACCTCAAACCTAATGTATCGGTGATCCGATAAGGTCTCCACCTCCTCTATCACCCTCCACCCCCGGACACGGCGTGCGACCGACGGGGTAGCAAACGATAGGTCAACTATTGACCCCCCGTTGTGTCGCACGCACGTGTAGACGCTCCCCCGGTTGAGGAGGGACAACCCATGTTGGGCTGCCCACTCCTCAAGAGCCTCGCCACGTGGGTTCGTGGCCGCCGCTCCCCATGCCCTTGACTTGGCGTTGAAGTCACCCATTAGGACGATGGGGAGCGGCTCGAGCCGCCTCACGACCGGCCCCAGCGAGTCCAAAAAGTACTCAAACTCGATGAGGGGCCGGTTCGGGGAGAAATATACCCCGAGGGTCGCGAAATCCCGTGAGGCGACCGCCACAAACCCGGCGCCCCTCTCCCTGATTGAGAGGGGTATTCCCCCCCCCGGACAATACTGCCACGGAGCCGTCCGTGTCTCCGGCCCAGTGAGGCTGGTCCGGAACACGATACGGCTCCGCAACCACCGCCACATCGATATCCCACTCCGCCGCCGCCTGCAGGAGCAGGTCCTGGGCAGCAGCGGAGTGGTTCACATTAGTCTGGAGGTAGCTGCTGTGGATGTAGTCCATTGACTATCCCACGGCAACTACCTCCATATTCGCCACCTTTAGTAGGGGCGACTTCCCTTTCACATGGGGGGGTCGACAATGTCCCCCCCCCATAACATGGCCCGCCGGCTTGCCGGCTTCTGCGCAGACAGCGCACCGCGGTTTTGTTGCGGAGCAGCTATCTGCGCAGTGTCCCTCCTCCCCGCATCGGAAGCAGGCCGTCCCTCGGTCTGTGGCCGCTGGGCACATCGGCCGGGTATGGCCTAGGCCCATACACTTGAAGCACCTAAGCGGTCTGCTCTCCAAGTGCTGGACCCGTGCCACACTCCAGCCGATCAAGATTCGGCCTGCCTCCACCAGCTTCCGTGCTGCGTCTACGGGGAGGGAAACATAGAGCGAGTTGCTCGCTCCCCCACGGGGACGAAGCTCCCCGACCCTCATCTGGTTGAGGGGACAGCCAGCCGCCTTTGTGATGGCCTCCACGGCCTCGTCCCAAGATACCGAGTCGTCAATTCCGACGACTCGGATATCTGTCTTTTTAACGGGCCGCACCACGGTGGCCAGCCCAAGCAGCGACTGCCTGATCCCCTCGGCGAACTTGTCCACCTGCTCCGGGGCCAGGGTGCTTGGGACCGTCAGGAGTCGGGCTCCGGTTGCACTAGGCCGCACCTTTACGGAGGGGATCCCATATTCCGCCAGGGGCACCTCCATTCTCGCCTTCAGGAGGACTTCGCTATATTTAGCCCCCAGTTCCTCCACCTCCGGCCGCATGGTGACTAGCAGCCCAGCTGAGCGAGGAGGAGCGAGTCTGTCCCTGGCTCTCTTCCGCTTCCTCCTCTTTCTCCTGGCTCCGGACTTGGGGGCCGTGGATGCTGCAGCCGCCGCCGGAGTCGCCTTCTCCTTCTTTCTCCTGTGGTGGCGGACTACAGTCGTCCATTCCGTGTCCGAAGGGGCCAAGGATGCTGGAGGCGGCACGGGCTTTGGGGGCGGCTTGCGGGACTTTGGGGTGGTTTCCACCCTGGGGTCAGTTTCGGCTTCCTCCGTGGCGGACCGGCGCTCTGCGATCCTTCTCGCTGCCTTTCGTGGGCCGGGGGCAGCTTTCGCTTTATCGGCAGCAAGTGGTGGCCTCAGCACTTTCGGCGGCAGGAGGCGGTCATCCAGGGCAGCCAGCCTGGCATTGAGCATCTCTCCTACTGTATTCAGCAGAGAGTGCTCAAGCCTGCCAGCCGTCGCAGACAACATATCCTCCCACTCCTGAGGCCGCACCGCAGAAGGCCGTTGTGATGGCTGCCGAGGAAGCGGCGGAGGAGGCGGCGGAGGCGGCATCTCATTCTTTCCATTCGCCTCCCGTCGCCAGGAGAGAACCTCCTCCTTTAGCTTCGCAACCTCGGCCCGGAGGTTGCGTGTCTCTCGCTGGAGGCGCCTCGTCTCCTCCGCCTCGGTGCGGAGGGCCAGGATCTCGACCACCTCCTGGAGGGTAAAGGCTGCCGTCTTCAGGGCCCTAATGAGAGGCCCTTTGACGTTCCCTGACTTCGTGGCCACCTCCACGATGGTGGCCGTCTGTCCGCTGGCCAGCTCCATTAGCCGGCCCGCATCAAGTGCCTCCAGGTTTGTCGCCACAGCCTTGGCGGGCTGAGGGGCGGAGTGCTTGGACTTTGAAGGCTGCGCGTTACAGGGTTCCTCGTTATCCTCCTGTGCGCTTTCCTCTGTCGCCGTCCGGGTGGAGCAACGGGAGAGGGCCCGGTCGTAAGAATCATCGGCCTCCCCAAGCACAGCACGCTTGGAAGAGCGTCTGTTAAGCGCTCTCCCTCTGCCTGCATTTGTTGAGGCCACCTTCGGAGCCTTCCCACTTCCCTCCAAGCCGATTGGTTCGGCCTGGCGCAGGCGCTTATTTTGTCATCACACTAGGCTAACCGTGGTTATTGTTAAAATTGATAATGTCGTGTACAATTTATAATTGAATTTCAGATTTATTAGGTTATAATAGTTTTATTATCGATATAATTTCAATTTGTTATCTGTAATTGTACCTTTTTGTAATAAATTTTCAAAAAAAAGTATTAACCGACTTCAATATCAATCAAAAACCCATAAGGCACTAAAAAGCGGAAAATAAATAGTTTATCAAATTAACCAAATTAAATAAAACATATGAATATGTGTGCTACCTAGAGATGTATTGGAAGTCGGTGCGAACCGAAATTTCAAATTTGTTCCAGGTAGAAATGTATTACAGAGACGACTTAAACTTTGTACCTATGTAGATGATATGATTTTCGGTTCGCACCGACTTCCAATACATCTCTAGGTAGCACACATATTCATATGTTTTATTTAATTTGGTTAATTTGATAAACTATTTATTTTCCGCTTTTTAGTGCCTTATGGGTTTTTGATTGATATTGAAGTCGGTTAATACTTTTTTTTGAAAATTTACTTTATTTTTCCATTTTTAGTGTACATAAATATATTTTACTAGCAGTTCCCGCGAACTCCGTTCCGCTTTAAGTATATTAAAATATGTGCATTTTTGCGGTATGGTATGCGATATGGTTTCAATTGGTTGTACAATAAGTAACGTTTGGTACGAACGCAACCTTATCAATAATCCGCGATAGTTTCTACCACCAACTCGGCTACCAACGCTTCACACATAATACACCTTAAGTAATGTAATTACAATGCTTGCGTCATGTTTGCGTCATCAAGACAGCAACGAACATAAGCACAATAGGCTCCTAAGAATTGAAGAGTTTTTTTTATAATATTGGTGGCAAACGAACATACGGGTCACCTGATGGTAAGTGATCACGGCCGCCCATGGACACCTGTGACACGAGAGGAAACACAGATGCGTTGCCGGCCCTTAAGAAAGGAGTAGGCTCGTTTCTTGAAAGTTTTCTTACTTTGTCACGGATCCCATAATCAGAACCTAACCAAACTCTCATCAAACTACCCTTGAAGTACGTCCTTTCCAATAAAAAAATAAATCATCCAAAATCGGTTAGCGTGATATTGAGTTATTCGTCTATTTGTCGTGTACATACTTAATGCAAATTTAAAACTTATACGGTTTTGCACTGGATGCCGTTGTCGGAACTGGACGAAATTAAAATGGGACCACACGGGAAGTACCAGCTTTCAAATAAAAAAAGAATAATCAAAATCGGTTCACCCAGTCCAAAGTTATGAGGTAACAAACATTAAAAAAAAAATACAGTCGAATTGATAACCTCCTCCTTTTTTTGAAGTCGGTTAAAAATAAAAAAGAAAACAAAATATAGATGCGAGCGCGGTAAATAAAACAAAATAGCTGCCAAATTTACGAAAAGCATAATATCATTCAAATTACATAAATATATATGTCATAGTGGAAGCATTCAGCAGTCGAAATTAACACATAAATAGTAACACATATTTTATTACAGAATCTTACGAAGATTCGAATTATCATAGGCGTTTGCTAATAGCGCCATCTATTAGTTTCTATGTTAATCAGTACTGGTGTTAAAGCATTTCTATTTTATTATTATTAATGTGGCTTATTCTAAATTTTTGAGTAATTTAAATTGGATTAAACTGTTCATAGCTTCTAAGATTGCCACCCGTTTTCCGCAAAAGCAATGATAAAAGTCACGAAAGAAATCGGTGTCATGCCACACACGATATCTTAAAATGTGACGTCGTGCCATAAAATGTGTATGTTGATTTGATTCTTGATTTAAAGCTGACCTAAATTATTGTCACGATAATTAAAATCGAATTTGTGAAATTGTAATAGAATATTGTCGATTGTAACAATTTGTGGAACCTTTTCAGTGATTTATTTAATGTCTTTAAAACAAGAAATACATCCTTTATACTGTCGAGATAGAATAGTAAAGTTGCTATTTAAAATAAATAACAATGTAATTAAAACAAATTAGCATTGTACAATGTTATTAATATCATTATTTATTATATAGTATAAAACAAAGCCCCCTACCGCGTCTGTCTGTCTGTCTGTTCGCGATAAGCTCAAAAAGTACTAAGCAGATCTTCATGCGGTTTTCACCAGTGGATAAAGTGATTCATGAGGAACGTTTTTGTATATAATTTGTCAAGGGTTTTTTTTATAATCAGGGCGAGACAACGTCTGCCGTGCCCGCTAGTTACTTTATAATTACTAGAATAATTGGTCGATCTAAAATGGGTTTTAAAGCGAATAAGGATTTGTAAAGTACTTTGGTTGTTACAACTGTAAATATTTAAGATAATTAATGACAACGTAATTAATTCAATGTATGATTTAAAATCTTTATTCATTTATAATTAGAATTGATTATATATAAATAAATAAAATATATTAGATATAATTAGAAATTAGCGAACATATGTGTAACTATGTAGCAAATTGTAGATTAAATATTTCGTTAAACTAGGACTTCCTGCACTTGGATTGTCGACAGGTAAAGGATGGCGATACCATTATAGGTGCTTGTACGAGGTTGTGTAATTCATTATAGTCATTATTGTTTCTGAGATCGTGAGATCTATTGTTAAAACATTTCATCAAAATCTGTGCCTTAATAATTAAAAAAAAGCTAAAAGTCAACCGCAGCGCCGCCTATCGTGTCTAATTATGAATCTAAACCATTCTTGAATCCACCTGAATACACACAAAACATGTTATCGAAATCTGAGCCTAGGTATTTAAAAAAATTCTAAAAGTCAACCGCAGCGCCGCCTATCGGGTCTAATTATGAATCTAAACCATTCTTGAATCCACCTGAATACACACAAAACATGTTATCGAAATCTGAGCCTTGGTATTTAAAAAAAATCTAAAAGTCAACCGCAGCGCCACCTGTCGTGTCTAATTATGAATCTAAACCATTCTTGAATCCACCTGAATACACACAAAATATGTTATCGAAATCTGAGCGTTGGTATTTAAAAAAATTCTAAAAGTCAACCGCAGCGCCACCTATCGTGTCTAATTATGAATCTAAAATATTCTTGAATCCATTTGAATACACACATAAATTTTCATCAAAATCTGTGCCTTAATAATTAAAAAAAACCTAAAGGTCAACCGCAGCGCCGCCTATCGGGTCTAATTATGAATCTAAACTATTCTTGAATCCACTTGAATACACACAAAAAATGTTATCAAAATCTGAGCGTTGGTATTTAAAAAAATTCTAAAAGTCAACCGCAGCGCCACCTATCGTGTCTAATTATGAATCTAAACTATTCTTGAATCCACTTGAATACACACAAAAAATGTTATCAAAATCTGAGCGTTGGTATTTAAAAAAATCCTAAAAGTCAACCGCAGCGCCGCCTATCGGGTCTAATTATGAATCTAAACTATTCTTGAATCCACTTGAATACACACAAAAAATGTTATCAAAATCTGAGCGTTGGTATTTAAAAAAATCCTAAAAGTCAACCGCAGCGCCGCCTATCGGGTCTAATTATGAATCTAAACTATTCTTGAATCCACTTGAATACACACAAAAAATGTTATCAAAATCTGAGCGTTGGTATTTTAAAAAATCCTAAAAGTCAACCGCAGCGCCACCTATCGGGTCTAATTATGAATCTAAACTATTCTTGAATACACACATAAAATTTCATCAAAATCTGTGCCTTAATAATTAAAAAAATCCTAGAAGTCAACCGCAGCGCCGCCTATCGGGTCTAATTATGAATCTAAACTATTCTTGAATCCACTTGAATACACACAAAAAATGTTATCAAAATCTGAGCGTTGGTATTTAAAAAAAATCCTAGAAGTCAACCGCAGCGCCGCCTATCGGGTCTAATTATGAATCTAAACTATTCTTGAATACACACAAAAAATGTTATCAAAATCTGAGCGTTGGTATTTAAAAAAATCCTAAAAGTCAACCGCAGCGCCGCCTATCGGGTCTAATTATTAATCTAAACTATTCTTGAATCCACTTGAATACACACAAAAAATGTTATGAAAATCTGAGCGTTGGTATTTAAAAAAATCCTAAAAGTCAACCGCAGCGCCGCCTATCGGGTCTAATTATTAATCTAAACTATTCTTGAATCCACTTGAATACACACAAAAAATGTTATGAAAATCTGAGCGTTGGTATTTAAAAAAATCCTAAAAGTCAACCGCAGCGCCGCCTATCGGGTCTAATTATGAATCTAAACTATTCTTGAATACACACATAAAATTTCATCAAAATCTGTGCCTTAATAATTAAAAAAAACCTAAAGGTCAACCGCAGCGCCGCCTATCGGGTCTAATTATGAATCTAAACTATTCTTGAATCCACTTGAATACACACAAAAAATGTTATCAAAATCTGAGCGTTGGTATTTTAAAAAATCCTAAAAGTCAACCGCAGCGCCGCCTATCGGGTCTAATTATGAATCTAAACTATTCTTGAATACACACATAAAATTTCATCAAAATCTGTGCCTTAATAATTAAAAAAATCCTAGAAGTCTACCGCAGCGCCGCCTATCGGGTCTAATTATGAATCTAAGCTATTCTTGAATCCACTTGAATACACACAAAAAATGTTATCAAAATCTGAGCGTTGGTATTTAAAAAAAACCTAAAAGTCAACCGCAGCGCCGCCTATCGGGTCTAATTATGAATCTAAACTATTCTTGAATCCACTTGAATACACACAAAAAATGTTATCAAAATCTGAGCGTTGGTATTTTAAAAAATCCTAAAAGTCAACCGCAGCGCCGCCTATCGGGTCTAATTATGAATCTAAACTATTCTTGAATACACACATAAAATTTCATCAAAATCTGTGCCTTAATAATTAAAAAAATCCTAGAAGTCAACCGCAGCGCCGCCTATCGGGTCTAATTATGAATCTAAACTATTCTTGAATCCACTTGAATACATACAAAAAATGTCATCAAATCTGTCTAGTCGATTATGAGGAATTTAGTCATATACACACGGATTGAAAAATTATATATATAAAGATTTTAAAATATAGGAATTTATAATTATTACTAAACAAACATTTGCTTTATTCTGTAGTTGCTATCATATATAAATGATTATATTTCTATTACAAGTCAGTCACGATTCGAACGTCGTTGTAACAGCTTACTAATTAACATGGGACAAAAGGGCTTGATTTTTTCCATGTTTATGGTAAGTTTGAATTTTCATTTTTGTGGTATCTGTATTCAGATAACATCGAGTTACTTGTCATTCTTGTGTGCATTGCCATCGTAAGATTGTAACCAAATTTAATTTAGTTAAAATAAAGTACCAGTTGTATCAACTGTGTATTTATTGAAATATAATATCAAAACCGCAATATATAACACTATTATTCAATATTATTTTGGAGCATTGAAGGACATTGTAGACCAGATATCTTGCTCAAGTGTTGATACTTCGTTCGGTGGAGGTATACCTATTATATTGCAATAGATCGTATAGCACCGCGAAGCAGTATTATCTAATGTCCAGCTGCTTGTTTACTGGCTTTAATATTAATATTCCACGAAAAGTAGGCACTCTGTTACATTTTAATGAAATTGCTTTACTGCATGACTCATTGTCACGATCCGGCTGAGCGCTCGGTGCAAGCAAAAGCGCAGAACAAGCGATAGATAGGCGCGATCGGCCTACGCGTTCGGCTTGTATAACATCTATCTATATATAGAATAATTCAATTCAATTCATAAAAATATGCAACTTTTCATCAATATTTACTTATGACGCTCGTATACCGACTTTACAGGCAGTCAATTTTTTTTAACTTCCTGGCCGATGCCAAGGCTCATTACGCTCAAATGAGTCACTGTGATGTTTTGCTCACTATGGCTCATCTTACCATTGTTCAGTAGTCATTAAAGCGCTAACAGAACATGGTTTTGTACGCGTGTTCAATTTTCAGATTGTCATCATCATCAGCGTCGTCTCCTCTTCACCTATTCCTGAAACATGTAAGTCACTTGTTTCTTTTTGCAATTCTTTTAATTATGAAAGGTGGTAAGGCAGGGTTAAGAGGTGGTAGAGCCACGCTGAAGTTATTATTATTGGTTTCAACATGAATGGCATGGCTCGCCCGAGGTAGTACCACTCTCTCGCAGAAACCGATGTGAAGTAACAATGCTTGCTATGTTGCGTTTCGTTTGGTCAGTGAGAGCGCCGGAGGCCCACCTCCCTTCCCTTCCACCCCCAAGGTAGGCTGGCAACGCAATTGGTCTTGCAAGTGTCTATGCATGGTGGAGATCGTTTAAAATCAGGTGACCCACCTGTCCGTTTACCTCCTATGATAAAAAAAGTGGTAGTTTAGTGGTTTCACCGGTGGAATGTCATCTCCATGTCCGCAGGTTCGAACCCCGGCATATACCAATGAAGTTTTCGGAATTTGCATACATTTACTAATTTAAATTGGTAACACTACCGTTCGACGGTGAAGGAAAACGTCGTGAGGAAACCTGAACCTGAGAAATGTTTTCGTAGTACTACTATATGTGGGTAAACATAGAACTGTGGATTTCTCAGAGTTAGAAATCGCCAATACGTCGTGGGCTGGCGCGGTGATTATGCCCATACCTTTCTTTGGGAAGAGGCCTTGCAGTGGGTTTCTCACAGGATGATTATGATATTTTTTGTGTTCGTTATTATATGAAAACAGGAGAACGACCTTACACTTGTTGCTTTAATTTTTTTGTGTCTGTGTGTGTTTTAATGTCTTTTCGTGTTCCTGATGTGTGAGTGTAGGGTGGAGAAAATAATACTCCAAAATATACACTAATTATCAAGATTTATTACTTTGGAAAAGTAGATATGGGTTAGCGACGGAGGCTCTACAACGACTGACTCGAATGGGGGCTGTGGCTAACTACGTAGTACTTTTCAATACAAGTTCTATACAAGTTATAGTTCTGAATACATCGTTCTTTATACTTATATTTACAAATCATTAATTTAACACAGGTAAATTCAAATATGTGCATACTTTATAATTTCTGAACTATCTGATTATTTTATAAGTTATTGAGTTTGGAATATCGTACACTCTTTGTGCAAAACTTAATAATAAATATATAATGTTTAGTTTATATTACACGTCACAAACGTTTTTAGTGGATGCACAGAGATGCGTCAGTTCCAGACATCACCATCATTCACATATTGATCCAGATTGAGTTTCTTGCCGGTTCTTCTCGATGACTGGGTTCTTTTTCGAACCGATGATAGTTTTGACGTTTATAAGTGCCTTCTTAGGGCCTAAACTAAATAAAGTGATTTTGATTAATTGACTCTTATTAACTTTGTTCTTACTTACAATGGAGAATGGCTCGAGTCTCAGAAATATCGCTCTATATCTGACGCAAAAGTATAGAGATATATCAGATTATAAAGTTAAAGTTATTCTAGAGTCACAAGGAAACTCAGTCAACATAGATCGATATCACGTTTAATTACGTATTGATGGATGTTACTGTATTCATGAAAAACATAATTGTTTCAAATTTTATTTACAATAATGCGTGTTCTAGTTGAAGAAGCAATTAAAAGATTAGCAGAGCGTCTTCAATCTTCGGGAGTTCTGAACTCATCACTTATTATGAAGACGCGTAGTGCAGGCACAGACACAGAAGTAGAGACCGTGGTATCTGTGAATCAAGCAGAAATTGCAGCGTCGGTAAGTTTAACGAGTATTCATGAAACGATTATAAGATAATTTAAAGGTAAGTATAACAAACAATGTAAATTGGGATGTTTCGGGATCTTTAAAAAACCACACGCACTCCATTCGCGTTAGAAAGTTAACGTTTTCCAAAACTCTTTTTTACGTTTCTTGTGGACTAGTTTTTGGAAATAAAGTTTCTTTAGACGCGACTAGGAGGTAACTGGGCGACAATGCAACGGATGTCCGTTACGGCAATATGGCGTCACGTTTATTGCCCATCCGGTTAAATAATAATTAAATAAAACCAAAACTTCTATTATATAATAATTAATTTAATTCGTAACTTATTATAGTAATCTGTTCGTATTTTTCTATATTTTATTTACTTTATAACAAAGAGTTGCTAATAATATTTCCTGTGTTATTAAAGTTCCGAATTAGCTGATTGATGGCACTACAGATAATGAAGCTATGATTTAATATGTTACTTACTTACATTGAAACCAGATGGCAACACGGTCGGGCGCCCATATATACATAATTAATTACCTTGTATGATTTTTATTATTATTCAATTTATTTATTTTTATTTTGTTAAAAATTTTTGATTGATTTGTTTATACACTATTTATTGACAAAATCAAAAATATTTAAAAAGTTTTACTTCAATCACGTGTGACGGTTACACACATTCATTTTTATTATTATTATTAGATTACAATTACGCGTTAAAAAATAAAAATGAGTACAATAAAATAAAATTTAGAGCACTTGCTTGAGAAATCTTCCTGAAACGGGTGTTGACACGTAATTTACTTTGAACAAAAACCATTTGAACCAAATCCAGATTAGTCTAACGGTTTTGGTTAGAATTAATTCTGAATACATCTACTTTGTGAAATCATGTATGTGGTTTGCATCTATATCCATTTATCTCCACAACCCAACCCTCTACCATGCTGGTACACGTGTGTATCTCGTTAATTCCTATATGTTGAGTAATTCAACTACATTAACTAAGTGGCATTCGCTTTGTTTCAATCATGGCAACAACTCAAGATAAGGTTTAGCTACTTTTGCACATTTGAGCTTGTTGTCATACGGCAGAGTTCCTTAAGCACTCGCCGAAAAAGTTTGATGAAGCTGGTAAGACCCGTTAAAACAATAGCGTTAATACCAGCAAAAAAAAACTAACGCACTAGTTTAATTGTGTAATAAACAAACGTAAGTAGGTGCTAGAGCCAAGCTGAAGCTATTACTGATTTCAGCATCAATAGGTCGACTCGCCCAGTGTAGTACCACCCTCTCATAGAAAACCGATGTGAAGTAACGGTGCTTGCATTGTTGCGTTTGGTTCGGTCTGTGAGAGCACAGAAGGCTCATCTCTCCTCCCCGCCCCTCTCCTCTCCTTTCGAACTGACTAAGCTATTAGCCTAGCAAGGCCTTAACAGCTTGACCGGACTACTAAGGCGAGCGCTTAAGGCACTCAGCCGATTTTGTTTAGACAACTTGCTCACGGGTGCACGGCACACCTCGGCTTGGGCTGTTGTCGATACTGCGGATCTAATCTAGCTAAACTATTCTAAGCTATTCATACATATATTCGTTTGTGAGTCATACAATTTCAATTTCAGTTAAAAGACCTGTGCTTTTTAAGCCTCGTGACATATATAAAATAATACAGATGTCTGGAATATGTACATTGTAAATGTAGTTGGTACATACAAGTATATTTGTAAACTCTAAAATAAATGTAGTAATATAAACGTTACATTACGTTTTTGAAGGTCTTTTATTATATGTTATAGTGTTGATTGCTTTATTTGTATTATAGGAACAACGACCGTATCGTGGCTGAGTCACCCATAGCGCCGAAATGGATGGAGCTACACTACTAATTTTGTGACAATCGATAACTAAAAATTAAATAACCAAAATCACAATCAGAGTCTTTATTTCGGAAATATGTCAAGAACTTTGGATCCAGTTTGCGATCAATATCAGATAACTCTTGTACATTAAACATTTATATTTCATGTAATCATATGATTGCTCCAGTTTTTAATTGTTATTGTAATACATATCTCAATAATATAATAATAAATGAATTATTTGTCTGTACAAAGATTTTTAATTTACAGCTTCTCCTCTAACACAATATAGAAATTATTTCCATGCTATTTTCTCCAAATTGTATTAAAATAACTTACAATTAGTCAGTTACTGTAGTTTGTTAGGAGGATATAAAATAAAAATACACAAACCATAATTAACGTTAGAGTTTATCAAAGCTTTTAATTTTTGTTTCTCATTATTTTCAACAGTTATCGCCCTTGTTAATATAAATCTACAGGACAAAATATATGACGCACTTGATTATACTTCCATTATATACATAATATAATATATACTTTTTTATATATATATATATCATAGGAGGCAAATGAGCAGGTGGGTCACCTGATGTTAAGTGGTCACCACCGTCCATAGATACTAGCAACTCCAGGGGAGTCGCAAGTGCGTTGCCAGCCTGTGTATGGGCGAGGGAGAAAGGGTGGTGGGACTCCGGCGCTCTCACTGACCGAACGAAACACAATAATGCAAGCACTGTTACTTCACGAGGGAGTTTCTGTGTGTCGGGTGGTAGTACCCCGGATGAGTCGACCCATTCATACTGAAAGCAGTAATAGCTTCAAACACGTTGTCATGGATATAGAAAATGACATAGGATGTCTTCATTCAGAAGGATTTTTTCCGGAGAATCAGATGGAATTGAAAAAATTGCATAATTTAATTTGAGTGTATACCTATTGAAATTTGTCTTATACGCTAATGACTAAACATTTAAAACTTTGCCCATTTTTGCCCAACTTTTAATGTTTTTTGTCCACATCTATATAAATTTATGATAGACTAGCTGACCCGTGCAACTTCGTCTGCACCAAATCGGTTATCACCGGTGTCAATTGTATTTTAAAACCGGAAAATTTTTATTATACCTAAAACCTTATTGCAGCCACATCTACGGTTTCCAATTGTGAATCCAAACTATCAAGGGACTCACTCAAACATATACCCAGTTCGTATGTGAGAAATCTTTTAAAATAAGCCTAGAATCTGTTCGTAGCATTACCTAAAGTAGTGTCATCAAAGTGAAGATCAAAACTAACTTACATATATTGCCGATAAATGTCTTCCCAGTACCCCTTGTAACTTCATCACGTAACATACTGTAAAAGTTGAACTTTATCTACATTAAATTTCCATTTTGTTTTAGTTGTTTGTTTTATAAGAATTTGTAAAGTATACGTGAAATCTGCATTCAATTTTAATTTGGTCACATTTATTTTACTTTTGACATACAAACCACCTTTTTTACTGAGATACTAAACTTGAGATAATATACCTTTCTAACAGTGAAAGAATTTTTGAAATCGGACCAGTAGTAGGTACCAAGCATTCCTCGAAAACAAAACTTTACCACTCATTATAATATTAGTATAAATACAACATAGTAACTGCAAACAGTAGTCCGGTGAAGCTGTTAAGACCTTGCTAGGTCAATAGCGTGGTCAGTTCGAGAAAAAAAAAATAACTGCATACACCTCAACTGATTTATTTTAATCTTAGATTCACAAACCTGAACCCAACTACTTCAAGACTCAACAACATTTAGAAAACTAATTTTATCAAATATCGAAACAACATACGTACTGATAGAACTCTAGTTGAGATTCGTCTTCTACAATGCAATGTAACTATTATCTAGGTTTATGTTTTAGGAAAAAATCTTGTCACCTTTGTTTAGCAAACATTTTTTATACAATAAAATAAATGTAACAACATATAAGTGACAGTTTCGTTTACAACTATTTTTTTCATATGAGGTTGATAATTACGCATAGAAACGTCGTGTAGCCGTAGCTCAGTTATAACGTACTGGACATTATATGGTCCACCGGAGCCGACGGTTCGAATCTCGGCGATTTTTTTTTTGGTATTTGTTTAAAGTAGCTTAGGGAAATATAGCTTATCTTTTTAGCTAATCTTTCTGCTATATATAGCATAATGAAAATTTACCAAAATCCGTCAAAAATTTCATTAACTACAAATTTTTGACTTTCGTCCGTTATCCTGGAGAATCCCTTGCGTTTTATGAGATAAAAAGTACTCTAGATGTAACCTTGTAATATTAGTTATCACTGTGCCAAATTTCGTCAAAATTGGTTCAGTACTTTCAGAGTGGTATGTGTTCAAAGGGACAGACAAACAGGCAGATCCTGGAGAATCCCTTGCGTTTTATGAGATAAAAAGTATCCTAGATGTAATCTCGTAATATTAGTTATCACTGTGCCCAGTTTCGGCAAAATTGGTTCAGTACTTTCAGAGTGATGCGTGTTCACAGGGACAGACAGACAGACAGACAGACAGACAAAAATTCTAAAAAGATTATTTTTGGCTTCTATATCGATAACAAAGTCTACCCCGATAAAAAATTTCAAAAAATATTTAATGTACAGATTTGACCTTGCTACAGTTTTATTATAGTACTAGCTGACCCGTGCAACTTCGTCTGCACCAAATCGGTTATCACTGGTGTCAATTGTATTTTTAAACGCGAAAAATTTTAATATAGGTTACTAAAACCTTATTGCAGCCACACCATCGGTTTCCAATTGTGAATCCAAACTATCAAGGGACTCAATCAAACATATACCCAGATGGTATGTGAGAAATCTTTTAAAATAAGCCTACAACCCGTTCGTAGCAACCAACATATATTGGTGGTAATGTGAAAAAAAGCTTTAAAGGTCTATGGACCCCCAGTTTCTAACGAAGTTCCTTTCCCTTTTTTGTAGACGTTTACTATACAGTCAGTAGAGTTTACATTATAAAATATCAAGTTGATAGAGTTAAATTGTAAATTAAACGATAAAATGTATTCATAAAATAAAATAATGATAAATGAAACACTGAATAATATCATAACTATTTTCAACTTGTATTAAAACTTTTTCACACTCCATTGTATTGAAGAAAAATATAAATATTAAAAAGATATGAGCACGACGCGTCAAATGTCACTTGTCTGTAACTATTTGTCTAAGAGCTAGCAACGGTTTCGAAAAAGAAAATAAGCCAGCTTTTATATATCTTTATGTTCTTCCGAACAGAGTGCGGGCTACCTGGCTGCCGGTAAACGTTGCGTTTATTACTGCATATTGCATCTTTACAGGCAAAAATTTTGTTTTTATATAATTTTTCAATGTTTTGTTTTTTACTAACTTAGAAACGCTACTAAAACATGAAATTATCATTGCCAGATATTTTTGTTATTAACAATAATGTGCCCGATGGTATTTTTTTTTGTAAATAAAATAAAGTATGTCCAAACCATGTTAATAAGATAGCTGTAATTTTAATATTATTATTATTTATTTTTAATGAAGGCTTAGTCGCCTTCTCGGCTATATCGTTTAAGTGACATACAACTATATAACAATAAGAATGACAATAAACTTAACAATAGCTTATATTAATTTTGTACAATTCTTTAGCATCTTTCGAAGTGGGGTCAGACAATAACAAATTGTACAAACCAGTGTGGAACGAACCAGAAGCATTAAGCCGTGATCTAATATCTTCGTTTCGAACACATTCTGCCAGGATGTGGTGCACATCATCGATGAGCTCACAACTCTGGCAGAGTGGTGATAGTACTTTACGCATCAGGTAGGCGAACTTTTTACATGGGATGTGTTCTGAGCGAATCTTATTCCTGTGATTGCTTCCCGACGGCAAATCGTACTGTCATCAATCCATGGTGACCTTAAGGGGCGTGGCTGAATCGTTCTGTACCATATTCGTTTTGTTTTAGAACGCTCATCAAAGTATTCCTTCCAATGCGAGTAACAGCTATTTTTAAATACTGAGCATACATCCAAGTAAGTTGGTAAATATTAATAGGAGCACCTTCGGAGGATCCTTCTCTAGCTAAAAGATCAGCTTTTTCATTCCCAGTTATACCTATATGAAAAACAATTACTTTGTTCTTTGCTTTGAAATCTAGTAATTGCTTCAAAATAGTGTATGTAGGCTATCGGTATTCCTCGAAAAGTCGAGGTATATCGCGCTACGTGTTGAAGAACACTTTTTGAATCGGATAAAATAACAATCTTAATGGACTCAGTTGATTGTGCAAATGATAAGGCCTCTGCAATTGCTATGAATTCAGTGTGCATAATTGAAATATTTTCATAAATTTGAAATTTCATAAAAGTTTTGGAATTTGACTCAAAAAATGCGGCTCCTAAATAATTTCCAGCTTTAGATCCGTCAGTGTATATTTTAACAAAATTTTGATAATATTTATTTATATATTGAAGACAAATATCTTTTATTTTAACAACATCATATTGACGCTTTGGCTTCCAAATACCATCTACATTTATTTTAATTATATTGTGCAAATCAATGTTATCGACCCAGGTGTGTAAAGTGAACATTTCATGTTTTATACTTGTTTGACTTGGAGTATTTTTATATTGAGAAAAAATAGTGGTCTTTTGCTTTTACGCCAATGGAGTGATTGGAAAGAGGTGGACAGTTCTTCTGATACATAAGTTAGTTCGTTCTTTTCGAATGACTTAAATTTAAATAGAATTTTGTCAGCTTAATATTGTCTCCTAAGATGTAACGGACATATGCTCAATTCGCTTTCCATAACATGGATTGGAGTACATTTAATGAAACCCCCGATAAATCTCATGGCCTGGTTTTGGACTTTTTCAAGTTTATAGAGGTTAACCTGAGCACTACTATCATAAAGAAAGCTGGTATAGTCGATTCGACTGCGTGTAATATTGAAGTATAAACGAACTAAATGTTATGGATGAACACCCCAATTAAAACCGGCTAATGCTTTGAAAACGTTTAGAAACTTAGAGCTAGATACTGCAACTGCATTGATATGTTTACCCCATTTTATGTATGATAAAATAGCGATAATTGTGGAAGCGCCTGTTATAGACGCATGTGTTCAAGATGACCCCAGTCTCAAGTGATATGTCTACGTTTATCGTTGTTTTTCGTTTACGGTGAAATGTCAATATCATAATGGTTAATAAAATGAAATATGTTCTTTGCAATGGAAAAAATAAAATGGTTTGAAATGAATTATTTTATTTATAAAGAATATCATCGGGCATATTATTATCAATAACAAAATTGTCTGGTAGTGATAAATTCATGTTTTTAATAGCGTTTAAAAGTTACTGAAAAAAAATGTTCCTTAAATTATTTATATCCCAAAATTTTAACCTGAAAAGGTGTGATGCGCATTAAAAAACATAACGTTAACCGGCTACCAGGTATACTGAATTCTGTTTGGAAGGGCATAATATATCTTCATTTTAAAGAACCAGCTTTTCTAAAATTCTCGTTCTTCCAACATTCCTGGCTCTTGTACTAAGGTGTCGCAAAAAAATCTAGTTACATTAACTACAATGTATTGTCTTTCGTTATCCTGGAGAACCCCTTGCGTTTTATGGGACAAAAAGTATCCTAAATGTAACCTTGGAATATTAGTTATTATTGTGTCAAGTTTCGTTAAAATCGGTTCAGTACTTTCAGCGTGATGCGTGTTCACAGGGACAGAAAGACAGACAGACAGACAGACAGACAGACAGACAGACAGACAAAAATTGTAAAAAGATTATTTTTGGCTTCTATATCGATAACAAAGACTGCCCCGATCAAAATTTTCAAAAAATATTTAATGTACAGATTTGACCTTGCTACAGTTTTATTATAGTATAGATAGATAGATGTGAAATTCGAGGGCAAGAGTCCGAAAATTTTGAAAAACTAAAATCACATGGTCGATACTTGAAGTATGTTGTTTGCCCATTCTTTATGTTTTTGATAAGTGAACTCATGAGAGTTGGAAATGGGTGTAGAAAAATAATTAAAAGTACGAGATTTAGATTAGAATTTGGCTTTTCAAAATAGGAAAAAAGGGAGTAAGATTCAAACGCATCATTCGAAAAATTGTAGATTTTTCAATTTTTTTGGTTTTTTAAAAAATTTTTCGGTCCCGGGCCAACGCGTTTTACTTCTTCCATAAGTTTTATTATAGAGGTGGCCAAAAATATTTAAAAGAAGAGCAAACACGGGCAATATGTTGTGGGGGAGCGCAGCTGACGTAGACACCATATTCCTACTACAAAAACGGGCAGTTCGAGCAATCTATAATTTGGGACCTCGCGAATCATTAAAGACTAAGTTTCAGGAATTCGGTATTTTAACCCTGCCCTCTCAATATATTCTTGAGAATTTGATGTACGTCGGGAAAAACTTAGATAATCTGGATTTAGTAAAAGACCGACTTAATGTAAGTACCAGAAACCATAACAAGCTGGTCATTCCATGTTTCAGGCTTACTAAGACCAGTAACAGTTTTTTAGGTAATAGTTTTAGATTTTATAACAAAGTCCCAAAACACATTACCGATTTGCCGGATAGTAGGTTCAAGTGTTATGTCAAGCGGGTCTTAATACATAAAGGTTATTACAGGGTGGATCAGTATATGAACGATAGCGACGTCTGGAAGTGACGCCTCTCTCTGTGCAACCACTAAAAACGAATGTAGCTTTATGTGTCTATTGTTGTAATAATAAAAAACAAATATGTTAGTTATTATGAAAAGATAAACCAGATCGAGTTTCTTGCCGGTTCTTCTCGATGACTGGGTTGTTTTCCGAACCGGTGGTAGTTTTGACGTCCATAAGTGCCTTCTCAGGGTCTAAATTGAATAAAGAGTATTTTGATTTTGAATAGATATTCTCAAAAAAAAATCAAGTTTTTACGCGAAAAATGAGAGGCCAACTTCCGGAAGCGGAACTGTCTACGCTATTGACCTGGCATGATCTTTACAGCTTCACCGGAGTACTAAGGCGAGCGCTTAAGGCACTCAGCCAATTTTATTCAGATAAATGACTTAAGAGTGCACGGCACACATCGGATTGGGCTGTTGTCGAAATCCCGAATCTGACTTAGCTAAACTATTCTAAGCTATTCATAAATATATTTGTTTGTGAATCATACAATTGAAATTCTATGTACTCATTCACGACGGCGTAAAGGAGAGTCTAAGATGAGAGATGAGAGAGATCGAATCTGAGTGATAATTAAGCGGCATGGGCGTCGAATTTTGTACATGTAACATATGAAATCTTCTATCTATACATATAATAAGAATGTAAATGTAACGTGTCTGTACTTTTTCGATTTCTGTGAAAAATATTGTTGCAAGTGTCTAGGAATAGGCAATAAAAAACGTTTCAATCATTTTTAGAAATGTCTGTCTGTTTGTATGAACACGTATCAGTGAAAAAGTACTGGATTCGCAATAAAACCACAGAAAATTATAAAGCATATCCTCGGGAATAATTTAGTCTTCGTTTCATTAAAATCGGTCCACTTTATCAAAATTTATTGTAATTTTAATGACGGCTCGAGGTAAGTACAAGAGGAATGTAGATAAGTAAATGAACTTAATATTATATATTCAGATGATTTTATTTGTCATTGCTTTTTTTACATTGGTTTCATGTGGACGGAGTCGCGAGTACATCTAGTTCTAAATTTGATCTTTAAATTTTATAAATATATAATAAATATTTTATAAACATGATTTTTGTTTTCTTTGTCAAAAGTGAAGTAGAATGTCAATTACATTATGAACTTTGAAAGTAAAACATTCAATAATGATCTACATCAGTGAGTTAATAAAATCATATTTTTAAGATAAATTTCTTAATAAATACGAACTTCAATAGGGGTTTTTTTACAGAGCATAACCGGGAGGTTATCGGGAGATGTCACGCGTTATAATCCGGACCGCGGCCGTGTACTAACCCTAATACACACTTATTAATTATTTCAGAAGATTACGTTAGCCGATTAAGTCGTGTACAAAACCCACCTGATATAAGAACTGCATCGCATGGACGAGCCCCTGCGCTAATGCCTTCCTCATTACACCCTTGCTATGAACTAGGTATATGTCAAATTTTTGGAATTGAGCACTTCTTTAGACTCGTTGAGCGGTATTTTTTTGGCAGGAGATAAATAATTGTTAATAATAGTGACGCGTAGTATATAAGCCTGTGTACATCTAACATTGATATTTTATGTTACGATTGTGCAGACCAGTACATGTTTGACTCATTAATAAACTGCTTAAAAATGTGTATAATTATCGTTCGGAGTGACAATAGATGTGAAAACCAGACTAGCGATAATAATTTCAATTTACAAATTATGAAATTTAATTAATTCACACTATAATTGGTTTAAAAAAATAAAAAAGAACACAGTTATTCCATTGTTTTGAGTTTTCACTTCTGTCGGTAGACCTTATGAGTACCTCACCTTTTTTTAATTTTCGTATCACTTTTTTTAGTTTATCATCTAACTAGCGAGCCAGCCAGACGTTGTCCCGCCCTGATTCTGTGAAAATCCTTGACAAATTATATACTAAAACGTTCCTCATTAATCACTCTACCCACCGGTGAAAACCACATGAAAATCCGTTCGGTAGTTTTTGAGTTTATCGCGAACAGACAGATAGACAGACGCGGTTGGGGACTTTGTTTTATACTGTGTAAAGATACATTGTACAATTCGATGTCCACATGCTTATTCCGATGGACTTATCGTAATTCGCGTACATTTAATAATCTAAATTGGTAACACCACTGACTGGGCAAAATCATTGTGAGGGAACCTGAAGAAAAAATGTAGTACTATCGTATATAGGACTATATAGCACTATAGGTTTTAATATAACATTATGTGGAGTGTTTCGATGTAGAGACCTGGGAAGTACATTGTGGATCAGATATGTAACTGCAGTGCTGATGGCGGTATATATCGTGATGTCGTAATCTAGTATCTTGACCGGTGGAATATCAATCCGATGTCCGCAGGTTCGGACCCCGACATGTATCAGCGGATTTTTCGGAATTTGCGGACATTTACTAATGTTAAATTGGTAACGCTATCGGCTAACGGTGGAGGTAACATCGTGAGGAAACCTGAACTTGAGAAATAATGTATTACCATCATGGAGACATATAAAACTGAATTTGTCGCAGTTAGAAATTCGCAATACATCGTAGGCTGGCGTGGTGATTATGCTCAAATGTTCCTTAATAAGAGTCCTACGAGCTTATATGCGTCTCTTACAAGCGAATAAAACTGAACCTTAATTAGATCTATAATAGTGTATATGTGTTTGCTCGAACGCGCTAATCTCAGGAAGTACCAGTCGGATTTGAAAAATTATTTCAGTCTTAGTGGCACATCAATGAAGAATGTTTCAAAATCGGGCTTTTTTTTCATTTTAAGAGCCTCCGCTGCGTGGCAGTTAGCCCAAAGTAACTATTCCATGCGGACGAAGTCGGAGACAGAAGCTAGTATTAAATAAAATTAATGAAAATATTATTCTGAAACTTGACGTATAATTAGGTCTCTCAAAATTTTTAAAAACTGAACAAAATAATATCGGTTTTTAATCTGTTTCAGGCAAAGCAATGTCATTAGGCGTGCCGTTAAACAAGGACATGAGTATTCAATATGTTACTGGTGACAATGGAAATGCTTCTTTAAAAATGTATAATGTTACTGAGTTAGCGCAAGAGTGCGCTACACAAGGTAAATTATATTATTCAGTTTTCCTTACTTTGAGATATTTTCTAAGAATCTTGAATATTGACAAACTAATTAATTTATCTATATTTGAAGATATCGTCTTGGGATTACTGATGAGTGAATTTTGCTTATTATATTTAGTTAGCAAATTATATTAAATGTTTCAAACAGACAATGAATCGCTTTCGACAAATAAAGCGAGCCGCGTCGCAAGAAATAATTTTGCATATTAAGATGTCCTTGTATTTTGTTTATAGTGCTCATTGTTGTATGCTTGTAGGGTGCAGTTATTTAAAGTTTACTGTTTAGTTAGTTGAACGCCGCAAAAATGGATAGAGCTGAGGAGTACCAATAAATAACACATGATTCCATTCTCTCGCCATATAGAAAATCTCTGAAAGTGACTATGAATATATTGTTATTAGAACCTAATAATTGTAAATTGCATGACATCTCAAATCATTGATTAACTGCATCTTGTGCTGGATTTTAAGTCTGGGATTTTAAACAGGGCTGCTTTTACCCGCTAATTAAATAAATACTTATTATTATACTAATATAATAACTAGCCGTGTCCGCGTGGAACTTAATGTAAAAAAAAGTTTATTTGGGAAAAAAAATTGTTGCTGGTGTCTAGGGATAAGTAATAAAATATTTTTTAATTATTCTTGTAAACGTCTGTCTGTTTGTTTGAGCAAAAATCACTACTAAGGTTCTAAATTCACGATAAAACCTCACCAAGAAAATCATAAAGCATAACTTCGAGTAACATTTAGTCTTTATTTCATTAAAATCGGTTCACTATATCAAAAGTTATTGTAATTTTAACAAATTCAGTACGAGAGAAAAGTAGATAAGTAAACGGACTTAATATATTCAGATGATTTTATTAATCACTGTTTTTTTACAGAAGGTTCCACGCGAATGAAGTCGCGGGCACAGCTAGTTGTTTTATAAAAGTGTTTTAACAATACCATTATATTCTGAACAGAATCCAGTTCTGGCTTTGGAGATATATTTAACAGAGGCCGTCCGCCTAAAGCTCCGAGAACTAGCGTATTCACTGGAACAGTATTACCTTCTTCTAGCGGATAACCTATTTTTACTTGACGATCAAAGATGTCTACAAGTTATCATATATATATATAAATTTTAACAGGTTAGTATAACGATATTGAAAAAGTATACTACATGTAGTTCATTTATTTTTATTTTTTATATCATAGGCGGCAAACGAACAGGTGGGTCACCTGAGGTTAATTTATCACCACCATCCATAGACAATAGCAACACCAGAGGAGTCGCAAGTGCGTTACCAGCCTGTCTTTTGGGGGAAGGTGTCTGAATATACTATCAACTAAGGCATCATAACATATAACAATTATTAAGGATCATGTTGTACGGTCCGCGACATAGTAATTTTTAGTAAACAATTACTATCAAAACTATTTTTACAAATGTAGTTAATCCCTCGACTGTTCTAAGCCATAAAGGTTTAAGCTCTATACAAAGAAATGTAGACCTCATGAGGTGCAGGTTAACAGACTGGTGGCAGCATAGGTTCAAACTAATATCTGATTTATTACAAAACTTAAAAAAAAATTGTTATCATGCTCAATGTATTTTTAAATTATTCTTTCATTTGTTGGCGATTGAGCTGGCTAATAAATCATTTTAGAGGAATAACTATTGCCATCAATCTGTAGGGAAATCGTGTTTTAACAGTTCATAAAAAATATACCAATTGATTGTGGTTACAACTACCCAAGCCATGAATGCGCGGTTCGCAGTTGTACCTCACATGGTTCTATGTTACCATTGGCTAGCAAATTATGACGATCACTGCTCTAGTCTATTTAATCGTTAATGTATCGAGGCGTTCTACGATCGATTAGTTCTCTAGACAATAGACTTACGTCTCCCGAAACATTATACCTGAAATGTTAACAACCTATCTTCTTGCTCTGATATGAAATAACTTTATTGTATCATAACATTCGTTATTGTTTTTTTTAGGTTTCATTTTGAACATCTCCAACACTCGCAAAACATCAATTCACAACGCATGTGACAGATAATGAAGGAACGAGTCGGCGCAAGCTCAGCGAGCGCTAAGCAATCGAATAAAATTATTACAAACAGAAGAACTGCATCATGAACTGAATCAAAAGCACTTACGTTGCGAAACTAATGGATCTAACTAATTATCTACTACGGGATTATTTTAAATATTATAAATATCATTCTACATAACATTGTATATTCAAGGTGTGCTTCGAGGTTAAACACTAGGCCCAGTTTGAAATCTTCATTATTCTGTCGCTACCGGATACATTATACTGATCTATTTTAATGTTTACATCATTATGTATCTTGAAGTATGTATATTTAAATTGTTTTTCGTCACAATTTGTTTAAATATTAATAAAGGTATCATCATCATTTTTATGAACTATCTTTGAACACTACGTTTAAATCAGAAAAAGAACGAAAGTCATGGATTTTCATAGTTTTGATTGTATTGAAGTGGCTGTTGAATTGGGCTTATTTTTCTCGCAACTTTAATTTATTTGCTTATAAAAACTCGAAAAGCGTTTTTTTTATTGTAGCACGGCAAAATGACTGCACTATGCCTGATGGTAAGCACAGTACAATTCAAAAACAATGGCGACCACCGAGTGACACACTATCCATCGCCGGTCGCCGCTGTCATGCCGGCCTGCAAAAAGCTGGATATGCACAGGCTGATCCCGAAACGCGACCCGCAGAAGCGAATCACTATGTCGGGCTTTTTCGCCATATACATGGTGGTTGCGACCCAGTCAGGCTGTGAAACCCTACCACCCCGCTTTCGGCATTGCCTCGTTCGTTATTCAGCAGGGTGCACCACGTGCAGGTGAGGTTGGCTTGGGTGTCTCAAGTTTTGTGATGTTATTCGACACCCCTTACACCTCAAGCGTTTTTCTGGCAAATCTTTTATTGAATTAAAATGCAATATATTAACAATAATAAACAGACACCAAATATTAAGATGACATCCCAAATTCAGTCATTTGGTCACTAATTTACGTTCTGTTATATGTGAATATCACAAGTTTTGTGAACAGAGAATAACAATCGCTGGGAACAAGCTGTTGTTTTTATTAGTTTATTGAATAATGTAAAATATTCCATGAAGACAATCATTTTTCAGGATTACGTCGCATTGGGTTGCTTTGTGTAAATATATATTTTCTAAGTAAGAAAAATATGTGTCCAAAATGAGTTTGATTTTTCTAAGATTTCCAATTTTTATGCACTGAGAAAGATGTTCAAATTTTTCCTTTCTTAAGGTTTTTAGTTTTTTTTTATGATCTTCACATTTTTCATGTACAAAATTTGTAGATCTTGTAAGACAACGTAAAAATGGATTGAAAAAGACTATAAAACAAAGCAATGCCAATACAATCTATTAATTCCAGTATTGTGCCGACTCTTACCAGTTTAGGTAAAATAGTATTTTATGTGGATTTATTTCAGGAATTGTTATTTTGTTTTGTCAATTAAATATGAGCGCTAGAACTTAGTAGATCACAAAACATCAAGACGTATTTGTTATTGGATAGCTGTGATTTGAATATTAGTACAAATTGAATTCATAAGAAATTAAAAAAAGTGTGTGTGTACTTATGTACACGCGTTAGAAGTTATACTTCTTTGGCATAACAAGATAAAAATCTTTTCAAAAATTTATATATATATAATTTTCTTATTCTACGTTTGTAGAAAAAACGACACTAACAATAGAAAAAGTTGACTATAGCTAATTTCAGGGTGTCGGTTTTTCGTGACGGTTTGCGCGCGCATCGTAAAAATTTACTCTCACCATTTTTCCCTAACGCGCCAAAAGAAGTATAACTTCAATATTTCAAAGACTGTAGGGTGTCTTGTATTAGTTATTAACTATTTTATAGTTATATATCTGATATAACTAAACAAATAAAACCAATATTCCATCTTTAAATTAATACCGTTCAAATTGCTAGCAAAATAAAATACGTAATAAGCACTTCTTCAATGTAATCTCATCTGTGTAAATATAATTAATTATATCGATTGTGTATTTTTTTATATATTATAAGCGCGAAAATATTTCTTGTAAGCGAATATATACAGCCAATACGGAATACTATTTAAATTTGACATATTATAACATACCAGCTTAATACTAAAGTATAACCAGTTAGTAGGTTCATACACCGGGCCGTGGACGCTCCGGCGCGGAACATTGTGTATTATAACCTAAAGATCAAAATGCAATCTGCATAAAGACAATAACCTCATTAATAGTTAGCCTATACTAATATTATAAAGAGGTAAAGTTTGTAAATTTGTCGCATTGTAGGGGGTAATATCAGAAACTACTGGTCAGATATGAAAAATTATTTGAGCGTTAGAGAGCTCATTTATCCAGGAAGGCTAAGGAGCGGAGCACTAATGAAGAATGTTTCGCATCGTTTTTTTTTTTTTGAGAGTTTCGGCTGCGTTTTAGTTTGTTAAGTGATGTTTATTGGTCATATTATCAACAGCAATTATTAATTCTTATCAATATGTAATCATATAATAACTGGGCTACAGCAACGCGTGTCCGGGTCAGCTAGTCTATACTAATATTATAAAAAGGTAGTTTATGAGGTTGTACGGGGTAATCTACTAAATCGATTTTGAGAATTCTTTTACCAATAGAAAGCCACGTTATTTGTGAATGTCATAGGCTATATATTAACCCGAAAAATGAAAAGTAATTGTTTTAGTAGTCGGATTTGCAAAGTGAGTCGGAGAAAAAACGGTTGAACGAAAACGTTTCTTACGAACGCTACCTTAACGCGGCCTTGTTTCATCACAAGTAAAAATGTTTACCACCCAACGAAGTGGGCACGAGGCAGCTAGTAGTTAAATAAAAAAATTAAAAGTAAATACAATAAAAATGAATAACACCCTACAGTTGCTCACAGATACGATTTTTAACGTATACAAGAAAGTAAACAAAAACAAAAAAAAGTTGAGGACCAAGAGTCTGCTGAATAGAAAAAAAAGTATAACCGGACTCTAACAAATCACATGTTATGAAATTATTTAAGACTAGCTTCTGCCCGCGACTTCATCCGCTTGGAATAGTTACTTTGAGCCAACTCACACGCAGCGGTAGCTCTCAAATAGAAAACACCCGATTTTGAAACATTCTTTATTGTTGCTCCGCTCCTATTGATCTTAGCGAGATGATATATAGCCTATAGCATCCCTCATTAAATGAGATATCTACCACTGAAAGAACTTTTCAAATCGCACGAGTACAACAATAAATGTATTAAAAGTAGGACTATTGTCATTCATTATAAATGAAGCCATATTTAGAATTTATGAAGTCTATTCACTGACACAAACCGTTCTGCGTAAGTGAAGTAATTCCCGTTCAAAGGGATCTCTCAAATATCTCGAAAGGTTTATCTCGAAACAACGAACAAATTTTTTATTAATGCCAAAAGGCAGCAAACAGGCTGACGGGTCACCTGATGGTAAATTGTTACCGTCGCCTATAGACAATTGCAACACCGAGGGCATCACTGTTCTTTTGCCGACCTTGAAGAGCGCGTTTTAGTCCCTTCTTGAAGAGCCCCATATCATAGCCCCGAGGAAAACCCGTGCTGGGTAACCCATTCCACCATGCTAGCATACGCATAAGGAAGGTGCAAGAGAATCTCACGGTTTTAAGGTATGCGGGTGAGCAGTACGAGTTTCAAATGGTGAAGAGGGTACCATATTAAAGAGTTCCTCAGAACACTCTCCATTATACATGCGATAGAGGACACATAGATAGCTATTGTCTCAACGAAGTTCTAAAATCTCTAGTCCACGTGTTAATTCGGGATCGTCAACGAAACGAATAGGTCGCCAACAAAAGAATTGTAGCGATGATTGGGTGTTAGGAAACCACGTCGATGGACGTAGGTTCGAATCCTAGTAACTGATAGCGCATAGTGAAGGAAAATATCGTCATAGCAAGTCATAGCATGGTGGCTTTTCTAACTCCGCCAGGCAACCTACCACTCTTAAGTTGAAAAGCATATTACATTTACTTGAATGAATTAATACATTTATTATAAAACTGTCATGTGATTTGTTCACTTGAATACATAATTTGATTAATTGTCATCGCGACTATAAAATGTACGTATTATTATATACAACTCACATATATTTCAAAAATTTTTAAAAGTATCTAGAAATGTCTACCAAGCTGATCTTGTTGGGGGTGTGTAGCACTCTTTCATAAGTTACATTTATTATGCTTTTCTTTTGTTTTAAATGGACAAATTTTACTCTCACCTCATTTAGGTAATAGTGTTAGATTTATAACAAAGTCCCATAGCACATTGCCGATTTGCCAGATAGTAAGTTGAAATACCACGTTAAGCGTAGATCAAAATGTGAACGTAACTGTATATGTCTATAGAAGTATATTGTGCTATGTTATATATAATGAAAAGAGAAACCAGATCGAGTTTGTTGACAGCTCTTCTCGATGACTCGGTTGTTTGTCCAAACCGGTGGTAGTTCTGACGTTCATAAGTGCCTTCTCAGGGCCTAAATTGAATAAAGAGTATTTTGATTTTGATTATCTCGAGAGACAGCAAGATTATCTCTCTACTAAGTCTGGTATATGTTACACTTTATTAATCACCGCTGCTCATAAACACCTATGACTCCAGGAACATCACAGATACCTTGCCGGTCTTTGAGGAAGAAGAAGGCTTATTTCTTGAAGGTTCATAGGTTATATTGGCCCGAAAACGCTGCCGTTGAGGATTCATTCATCTCTGACAAAGTAATATAAATTAAATCCACGTCTGTTCCCCGGAATTCTTATAATATCCCATTTCGATTTGACAACCATTCATAAAATTCATACAAAAATATATTCAACTTTGTCTGCGCCAAATCGGTTATTACCGGTTCCAATCTTATTTCCAGATGCGAAAAATCTTTAAAAGCCTAGAAACCGATTACAGCGATACCTACTGAGTCCACTTGTGATTCCAAACTACCTATAGGCAAGAAATGACTTCCAGGTATCCCCTGGGCTGCTCATCTGGCTCTCACCTCCGCGCCCCATTTAATATCATCGCAACAACTCAATTATTTTACCGGCTTATAGATTTTTTTACCACATCTTCCAAAAAACTCCATCAATTAACATGCTGTAAAAAGTAAACTTTATCTCCATGATTTTTAGCTATTTATTTTAATAAGATTTTGTAAAGTGTGCATAAAACCTGTATCTAATAACTTTAGTAATTAGTAATTGTAACATTTATTTTCTTTTTCACATAAAAACAATTTTATTGGCTAAGATATTAAACTAAGATAGATATATGGTGTCTCTTTTTTTTTTAAGGTAACAGTAATTAATTTTGCTTTGGATTTTATTCCAATCATTACAGCAACGCACGCCATATTATAGAATTTTGATAATTTTAATTACATTTATTGTGATCAATTATTGAAAATATATATCATCAAAATAAAAAGTAATCTAATATACCTTTCTCGAGAGAGTCACTTTATAGGTAGGTATTATTTTTATCTTATATAATTTAGTTCTTCCAGATTAGGCCTCTGAGATACACAAAGACAAATATAAAGCTTACAGACACCATGCCTTAAATAAATATATATTGACATAATAAGTACTGTTAGTGATTGTGTTATGTTATATGTAGTTTAATTTTTTTTAACATATAAGATTAGCCAGAGTATTAACAAAAAGAGAAAATACACACCTTTGTGCCTTTGTTATAATCAGACGGATGTAGTATATTGTTAGGTAAAATATCATATAATACAATACTAAATCGGGGCAATTAACAAAAATGTGTTCCAGAGTGTCTTCATCCAACCCATATTCACATATTGAGTTGGCCCTGATTCTGAGCTTTGCAAGATGGACTGGAGAGGGCACGTCTACAGATAGATCTTCAGTCTACAGATAGTAGACGCAGCAAACTTGCAACAGTCACGAAACTTAAATGGTCATGGCTTACCAGGAATGATGTTCTGAATGGAAGCATATGATTTGCCTGTAATTGAGTTGGAAAAATTCCAGTTTGAGTCCCATAATGGAAACAAATCAGTGTTGTTTGGGGAGGACAAATCCTGAACATAGTGATTAAAATATCCACTCTGGATAGCTTGTTTAGCGATAAGATCAACAGCTTCATTACCCACTATGTCCTCGTATCCATGCTAGAACTACACAAATATCTAAACAATGATATTGATACAAATGGAATTGATTAATTCTGATAACTGATGTTTCATTGAAATATGTCAAACATGTCAAAAAAATATCAAATGTAGTGTAAAAAGTTTCAATAAGAAGAAACAGCCCTTTCTCTCTTAAAGGCAAACAATTTTACTGATTAAAAAAAAACATTTATACATACATACTAGCGGGCCTGGCAGACGTTGTCTCGCCCTGATTATAAAAAAAAATCCTAGACAAATTATATACCAAAATGTTCCTCATGAATCACTTTATCCACTGGTGAAAACCGCTCAAAATTCATTTCAGTAGTTTTTGAGTTTATCGCGAACAGACAGACAGACAGACGCGGTAGGGGACTTTGTTTTATACTATGTAATGATATAGATTTTTTGGGCCAGGAACCATCTCGGGCGTCCCCAGAACACCGTACAAAATTATTATCACAATCTGATCAGTACTTTCAACATTTATTGAAGACAAACAGACAAACATTGTTTTTTATATATAAAGACAATCTGACCCGGCCACGCGTTGCTGTGGCTCAGTTATTACACGTTGAATTAAAATTATGATAAACTATTTTCAAAATTCAAATGTACCGCCATCAATAACAGTCGGTCCTACAGTTTTCTGTCAACAAGCTAATTTAAAGCGCCATCTGTTCAAGACTGATGAAACTTACAATTAATAACAATAATCAACATTGACAATCATTTAATTTGTAATTGAAAAATATTGAGGACGTTAATCAAAATATAAATTATCTTATCTCTCAAGTTGGACCAATTGAGTAATTTCGGAGTTCATCGTGGACAAAAATCATTACACTGGGTTTTTATATATTACTAGTTGTACCCGCAGCTCCGCACGCATTTTTTTAAATCTTATTAAAGAATTATAAAATTGTGAGACCATGTACAATTATAGAAATGCTCTTTAAAGATAATTGTAAGTACGACGCGCACGCCACTAAAAGTAACATGAAATGTGTACATTAGATATATAAATAGTAACAGCGTGCCAAATGAGGTTTGTCATCAGCAACATATATGGAACCTTAACCCACCACGTAACTAACTACCTCAGTGCTTACCTAGACTGTATAAGGAACTAATGAGACAATAACTTAAAAGTATTATTATAAATATTTACACTTACATTACATTTAATATACATTGCCATTATTATAATTAGGATATTGTGACTATACAAAAAATAAACGCTTGTCTGTTCCGCAAGAAATTGTATTATGGAACTCTTTACGTAATACGTTTATAATCAACAATCTTATTAGGAAGATCTCTATATCATTAAAGTTATTAATAATTATAATGTCGAATTGTAAATAATAACCTGATAATTATTTATCTTATTAAAAATAAAAAATGAGTTGAAATCTTGCTAAATTTCATGCAAACAAAGTCGCGGGTAACAGCTAGTCTAAAATAGAATAACCTCAATTACTTTTTATAAGGTCCGCGATCTGCCAGTGAAAGTCCCGTGAAAATCGGTCTAAGCGTTTTGAAGATAGTACTACGGGCGAAGCCACGGTTAACAGCTAGTATAAACTAAAATTGCTTGTATTACTTTTTATAAGGTCAGCTATCTGCCAGTGAAAATTTCGTGAAGATCGATCGAACCGTTCTGGAGATCGTACTGCGGGTGAAGCCACAGTTACAGCTAGTCTAAATTAAAGTAGACTATATTACTTACTATGATGTCCACTACCTACTGGTGAAAGTTCCGTGAAAATCGGTCCAACCGTTTTGGAGATAGCATTGCAGACGGAGCTGTAGTTAATAGCTAGTTTAATTTAGAGTATCCTAAGTAACCCGCTGTAATTTCAGCTATCTGCCAGTGAAATTCCCGTCAAAATCGGTTCAGCCGTTTCGGAGATTAGCTGGAACAAACAGACAGACCGACAAAAATTTTAAAAATTGTAATTTTGTTATCAGTAGCGTGTATACTTTCGTACTAAATCAGTAAAAAAAAATATTTTGATATTACATACAGACACTTCATCTTTATTATATGTATGGTGCCGTTTCGGAGATTAGCTGGAACAAACAGACAGACCGACAAAAATTTTAAAAATTGTAATTTTGTTATCAGTAGCGTGTATACTTTCGTACTAAATCAGTAAAAAAAAATATTTTGATATTACATACAGACACTTCATCTTTATTAGATGGTTGTGATTGTAAAATTAATCTAAGTTAAACATCTTTAGTATCTTGAGTTTAAGCTTTATAAAGTAGTTTTAAATTGCTTTCTACTGACATAGAAGTATTTGATGCCAGTCTGTATCTATTAGTTGTTATATCCATATAACTAGTCCTGCGTAAAATCTTTCTAACAAGAGGCATGGAACTACGTCAGCCCAGGACTCAATGTACAGGAATTTCTAATTGCTATTGATGAAATTAAATTAACAACTCCATTGTGTTAATTATTCCTCCATTAGAATTCTTATATAAATGTTATAATTTAATATATTGAATAATAAAATAAGCAATAATTTTGAGGTCTTATTTTAAATAAATACACGTCAGCCACAGATGTTCGCTCATTTGTTAGAAATTCATGAACTCAATTTAATTTTGCAGAGATTGTAATATTTTGCGACTAGTTTCACTGTCAACGTTATAACTGATTTTAAAATATCTGGTATGTTTTGTACGCGTGCGATTTTCGCTTTATTTTTCACTTACACAAGGATTTTTCTGATTATTTCATTTAGTTGAAGCGAAGATAGTTCATAAGGTCAATTAACGGAGGCTCAAATTCTTGCCTGTGTGCTGGAGCTTTTGACAAAGGAAAACATCATAAAGCCATAGTGGTGGTAGGGCTATTTTTAAACTCGTCTGACTAACTAGCACCTTTAGTACTTATAGGTGTGTTCTCGCAGCTGCACTCTGGTGTCAGTCATACTGCACGTTTAACATGCTTACCCACTTAGACCACATTATCTCTTAACATCAATCAAGATTGTGCACATACACTAAAACTTATAAGGTTAAGAAAGTATTTACCAAATAATAAGGTGTCATTCTTATGAATTTTTCAGAGGCAAAAAGAAAAATTTAAAGGTAAAAAAATTCACTTTCAATACAAAAGGTATATCATATTAAAAGATTACAATATAACTTATATTAACTCTAAAACTAAAAGGTAAAGCTCGAGGTATGAGTCAACAGTACCTTAAATCTAAACCTATTAAAATCTAATCTAGGAGATAACCTAAGAGATATTATTACTGCACGAATCGACTTAAGTACGAGAGAAAAGTAGACAGTAATTTGACTTCATGTGGGCTTTTTTGTGGGGGAACGCAGGGCATTTTGAAAATATCGAGAAATTCCATGAATGAATGAATGAAAAAACATCAATCTTGGTAACCTTTAAATTTTTTTTGGATATTTTTCAAACCAAAGTTATTCAAATACAAAATCTAATCTACCCTTCTAGAACAGCTACCGCGTTGCAAAGTATTTTGTCTCTGTAGCAGAGGTCGTAAACAAAAATTACGGACTTACAACTTTCGAAAATTAGCGTCCCCCTAAAAACGAAGTGATAAAAAAAGGCCTGCCCTTAATACATTCAGATGTCTTTATTAGTCACTGTTTTGTACATCTGGTTACTCTCGGACGAAGTCGCGGGCACAGCTAGTATTTAAATATTTCCATACGAACATACAAGAGACGAGGTAATTGGAAATTAACACAGGTGTTGATTTTCACGTTTGTTTTACTATCTTACGCAATCATCGAAAATTCTCGAATCGGCCGCTCGTTCTCCGAAACAGATACGTTAATTATATTAAATCTTTATTGATTCTATATATATTGTTTATCCAAGTGTCCGGATCCAACAAATTATATATTAGTACGTACAAAATTGTTTCAAAATTGATTTATGGTTAGCACACAGCGCTTTATTTTCATCTATACTAAAATTAGGTCCTTACCTATGAAATTGCCGTTTTGTATGAAAATATTTAAACGAATTTTTTTCATGTATTTTTTATTTGTATTAATCGAAGTAATCACCCATGCAATCAACGCATGTTTGCCAACGCAGTGGCAGTTTATTGATGCCCTTCTTAAAGAAATCAGCTGGACGGGAGGCAACAAATTCTTTTAAAGGCATTTTGTACTGCCTCTCGGTTATTAAATTTTTTCCCCGCCAAGGAGTTATCCAAATTCTCGAAAAAGTAGTAGTCTGTAGGCGCAAGGTCTGGTGAGTAGGGCGGATGGCGGAGAACTTCCAACCCCAGTTCTTGCAACTTGGAGACCGTCTGCTGTGCAGTATGAGGTCGCGCGTTGTCGTGCAGGAGCAGCGAAGACGAGCGATTGACCAATGCTGGTTGGAGATGTGTCAGCTTCTCCATCATGGTGTTCAGTTCTTCACAGTACACATCTGCTGTAATGCTCACCCCGTTTGGTAAGAAGCTGTGATGAATCACACCGGCGCTAGACCACCAAACAGTGACCATCACTTTTCTAGGGGTAAGTTTTCGTTTAGGGCATGGTTTAGGTGCTGAACCAGGATCCAACCAACTTGCTGAGCGCTTGCGGTTATCAAACAGAATCCATTTTCCATCGCAGGTAACAATGCGATTCAAAATTCCTTCATTTGTGTGTCTGTTGAGCAATGCAAGGCACGTCTCGACGCGTACTTCGCGCTGGCGATCATTGAGTTCGTGGAGCACCCATTTGTCAAACTGTTTTACCCTGCCAACTTGACGCAAATGGACCAATATTGTTTTGATGCTAACATCGAAAGCTGCTGCTAATTCAGCCGTAGATTGTGTATCATCAGCTTCCAGAATCGCCTTTAATTCGTCATTGTCGACCAATGTCTTCGGACGACCGCGAGGTTCATTTTTCAGGTCGATATTCCCAGAACGGAAGCGAGCAAACCAATAACAGGTGGTGCGTTGGTTTGTAGTGTTAGCTCCGTAAACGTCGTTGATGATGCGTGCCGCTTGTGCCGCGTTGCTGCCACGACGGTACTCATATTCCATAATTACTCGAATTTTTAACGTATCCATGATGACAAAAAAGATTGAAATGTGATGAAAATGTAACACTAATCAATAAACAAATGACTACTTTTGGAGAAAGAATTCCATGTCTTTAAAATAAAATTGATTTGAAATTAGAATTCTTAGCCAAACAAAAATTATTTTGATTTGAAATGGCCAGTACTGCAGAACGGCAATTTCATAGGTAAAGACCTATTATTATAAAGAGGTAAAGTGTGTGAGGTTGTAGGTGGTAATCTTAGGAACTACTGGTCCGATTTGATAAATTCTTCCAGTGTTATATCATAGCACTGTTGTTAGATAGTAGCTCCTTTATTGAGGCAGGAATATATATCATCACGCTAAGACCAATAGGAGCGGAGCACTAATGAAGAATGTTTCAAAATAGGGGATTTTTTTTGCTTTTGAGAGCTTCCGCTGCGTGTTAGTTAGCACAAAGTAACTATTCCACGCAGACGAAGTCGCGGGCAGAAGCTAGTTGCCATATACTCAGGCTAAGACAAGCTTCGATATTATTGTTATTTTGTTTGCATTCTCATTTTTCTATCTACTCGAATCTGCATCAACTCAGAACCATATCGGTTACGTCTATACGTATAATAAGAATGTAAATCTAACGTGTCTGTACTTTTCCGATTTTCGTGAAAAATATTGTTGCAGGTGTCTAGGAATAAGTAATAGAATACATTTCAATCATTTTTAGAAAGGTATGTCTGTCTGTCTGTGTGTATTAACACGCATCACGGCTAAAGTACTAGGTTCACAATAAAACCTCATATAAAAAAATCATAAAGCATATCCTCGGGAGTAACTTAGTCTTTGTTTCATTAAAATCGGTTTACTCTATCAAAAGTTATTTTAATTTTAATGGCGCCGCGACTCAACTATGAGAGAAGAATAGATAAGCAAATGGACTAAATACGTTCAGATGGCTTTATTAATCAATGTTTTGTACATCAGGTTCCACGTGAACAAAGTTGCGGCCACAGCTAGTAGCAAATAAAAATCTATTATGTTCCCAATCAAAAAATTCCAATCCCAATCAATCTTCAATCAAAATTATTATTCAATTTAGGCCCTTAGAAGGCGCTTATGAACGTGAAAACTACACCGGTTCGGAAAATAACTCATCGAGAAAAACCGGCACGAAACTCGAACGAGTTTATGTTTATAACATTATTATGTGTTGTTACACTTCAAAATGAGCTAAATCCAATTTGAATCATTCATAAATATTATAAAGAGGTAAGGTTTATGAATTTGTGAGGATATAGGGGGTAATCTCTATTTGTGACTACCATACGCTATATATTAACCCGAAAAATGAAAAGACTTCTTTGTGGTAGTCGGATCTGCAAAGTAAGTCGGAGAAAAAACGGTCGTACGAAAACGTTTCTTACGAACGCTGCCTTAACTATGAGAGATATATGATTGAGTTCTAGAGAAAAGTGATAATCTCTACAATAAAGTCAGCGGCAGCATATGTCTAACTGCAAGTTTTTTTTTATTATCAGGGCGGGACAACGTCCGCCGTGCCCGCTAGTCGCTCGTATAATAATTAACGTTCATAACGTTTTTAGTTTTTTTTATGATCCATATATTTTACACGTACATAATTTTTTGATAATAATAATAATAACGTTAACTGAAACAAAGGAAATGACAAAGAGAGATACTTAATTTATGACATTGAATTTAATTGAGTATCCTCAGTATTAAGTCATTTTCGTACCAATAGTAATTGTGACATCTGTACTAGTGTTCAACTGTATGACAGATGTCAACGCCCACCGTATGAATATATGTACCAACTACAATTTAAAAGTACTTATGCGCTATTTTATGTGTGTGTGTATCGTAGGAATAGTGTGGTGACGTATCTGCTTTCTAGTCGAGGTGTCGAGCCGCAATATTCTTGATACTGAGTATACAAGGCGCTGGTTGTTTGTTTCCGTGTACAGCACGATTGCACGATAGGGTTTTTCGCGAATATTTAAGTTTTGGGGCTCGTAAAACCGCCGGGAAAAAATCGTGACTTTCGCGTAAGACCACTCACAGGACTGTTGTTATTCGATTTTGAATAATCGACGTGGTGGCGCGGGTGTTCGTGCGCGTGCACCAATGGGCGTGCAGCAAGGTCCGCCAACCACATTCCTTTTACGAACTATGCACAGATTATGCTCCGGTGTTTACCACAGTACAATATATACCGAAGGCATATGTAAAATCAAAACAATAATAAAATATATAAGAAAGAAAAGAACTATTACTGTTACGGCGGGTACGTAACAGTGTGTTTGTGTATTTGTGCATTCGTGTGTTTCAATGTACCCAAAGACTCATGCTGCAAACTAAGGTTTAAGGATATCTTCAACTTCTGTGTCATTTAAGCCATAAAGCCACATACTGATCAACTTTTTTACAGTGTACCTAGGACGACCAAAAATACAAGCTTGTTAATCTTATTATAGATTCGGGAGCCAAGGTTACAAAAATGCCACGCTGCTAGAGCAGTCTGGTGAGGTTCTACTTTACAAACACGGTCACGTCTTTCTACGATCTACAAAAGTAATCGTAAAGACTCGTAAGTTTAAAATAAATTTCACGTTACAATCGTTTTTAATGGATGCTCAGAGAGGACCCAATTCCAGACATCACCATCGTTCACATATTGATCCACATAATTACACCACCAAAACCAGTTCCACATTGCGCTTAAATTCATAGTCAGTTCTTCGTTCTGCTGATAACAACACGTTTATGATCCCTCGGCACAAAACGACACTCTATTCAAATTCCTTTTCCAAATCCAAAACTAATATCATGAGTATGGATGTGAGTTTGTTCATTTGCTACGCTTTTATACTTCAATTTTTTTTTTATATCATAGGTGGCAAACGAACATGTGAGTCACCTGATGTTAAGTGGTCACCACCGTCCATAGACACTAGCAACTCCAGGGGAGTCGCAAGTGCGTTGCCAGCCTGTGTATGGGGGAGGGAGAAAGGGTGGTGGGACTGTTACTTCACGAGGGTGTTTCTGTGTGTCGGGTGGTAGTACCCCGGATGAGTCAACCCATTCATACTGAAAGCAGTAATAGCTTCAAACACGTTGTCATGGATATAGAAAATGACATAGGATGTCTTCATTCAGAAGGATTTTTTCCGGAGAATCAGATGGAATTGAAAAAATTGCATAATTTAATTTGAGTGTATACCTATTGAAATTTGTCTTATACGCTAATGACTAAACATTTATATACCTCAAGTCTTAAATATTCATCCGAAAGGATTCAGATTAATTTAATAATAAACTATACAAGTAACCTTCGTAAAATTCCATTATCTAATAAAATTTAAGTTGGCCGAAATTTGAAGCATTCAGAACTGATTTTATTTTCAAGCTCAAAGGCCAAGAAAATGTTTAAGCAAGTGTTCTTAACATATTCACGAGTAATTCATCTATATTCAATGGAATTTTAATTCATCGTTCATATCAGGATACGTAGTAAAATTCGTAAATGATTAATTATGTTACTTATAGCTCGCTAAATCGTTTAAACATTAAAGATATTTGCACTTGAAAGAATAATTTTGTAATAATCATGGTGGTGATATGATTAAAGCCCGTAGAGTATTCATAGAGATTGTCACAAGAATAAAACGTTCCCTCATCATGAGGTCTGTGATGACGCCTCCTTTTTGGGGACCACGGGATAAAATGGCATAATCGATAGGACGTTTGAAAACATCCTGTGAAAGAGCGGGGAATGAAACTCGTATTAATTGATCGCTTAAATTCTTAATGGCCCTTAGAATAAATTTTGGAGATCATAGTATGCCAAGAAATAGCAAAATTCACTCAGTACAATACATTTCGGTTACTCTGTATTCGTGTCCAGTTCAAAGTCAAAGACAATTCAATCTGCAGATAGGCAGAGAATAAGCTTTCAATATGTGTTGGCGTCCGAAGGTGGAGATAAAATGAATTGTACCTCTCCTTACCTAGCACGTAGTCCCCGATTGGGGATAAAAAGTAAGAAATCTTTAACCGCTGCTCTGTTCCACATAAACTGAACCTCGCAGTGACAAATGGAGTAATCAATCAATCGAAGATAATAAAAGATAGATACTCTATTTAGTCACACATTTAAATAAACCATCTAGACTGTGGTCAGCCTATGAATCTTAATTGTAACGTTATTTTGGCAATACCGTAACGTAACGTAACGGGGACGTTCGAATAACCTGAAAGAGAAATTGTTAGCAGATAATAGAGAACGGAAAAGGCCCAGATGAATATGCGTAAAATGGAAGCTTGTTTAATGGATTTCTTAACAGCAATGTAGGATTTTTTTTTCTAAATTCACGTGCTTTTACTCAGTTAATTTGTTAGTAGTATCGACCGAGGGTAAAAGAGAGCATCGTGAGGACACCTGAAGGAATATTTTTGTAATACTACTGTATGTGGGAAAACATAGAACTGTGGGTTTCTCAGAGCTTGAAATCGCCAATACGTCGTGGACTGGCGCGGTGATTATGCCCATACATTCTTTCGAGAAGAGGCATATTGTTGTGCAGTGAGTCTGTTACAGGCTGATGATGATAATTATTAATCACGACTAATTTAATGTCGATAATCCGAGATTGCTAAGAACAATATTTACACTAGTTTGGTTATTACTACAAGGTATGTAATTATTAGGCGGGACGCCTTCTTACCTTGATAATAATGATAACGGAAGTTTGTGGAAAAAGGGCTCACCGAAATACTGTCTTTCGGTGGTGTAGATGCCCTCCTCTTCAGTTACACATAAATCGCAGAGCTCAACTTTTACTCAGTAAAAATATAATAGATTAGCTGACCCGGTCATGCATTGCTCTGGCTATGATGAATATTACATATTGAATTAAAATATAGGATAAAATATATTCACAATCGTGGCGCCATCTATGAGATATCTATAACAGTCAGTCCTACAGTGTTCTGACAATAAACTAATTTAAAGCGCCATCTGATCGAGACTGATGAAACTTACAATGAATGATAATAATCAACATTGACAATCATTTAATTTGTTGTAAAAAGTATAGAAGCCATTAAGCGAAATACAAATTATATTGTCTCTCAAGGTGGACCAAGTTGTTAAGGCCTTGCTAGGCCAATAGCGTAGTCAGTACGAGAAAAAACAACATTATTGAAGATCGGTTGGGTAGTATCGAAGTTCATCGTGGACAAACGTCATGACACTGGATCTTTATATATTAAGATGTCCATTAACCAATCTCATAATGGTATTTTTGCCATTCCAAGCCTATCTACTCAGCGTTTTTAAACTCCTATATTTTTCTATGAGAGTACGTCATCACTGTATTTAGTAGGAGTAATTTGCTTTGTTGGCGATATTATTATATTTTCTTTTAATATGCTAAACTTAGAGGAGAACTAGTTCACAAGTGCAACTGCAGTAACATACCAACAGGCGCTTGTCGATAGATTTTCAACCTGAAAGTGGTAGCTAGCCAGTTGGACTTAGGAAAAACCCTGTCATCATGGGTTCATTAAGACGTTTCCCTTCACCAAAAACTTCAACTCGGTTGCAAGGATACGAACCTACGTCCACCGATGCTGTGTCTGAACACGCTGCCAACTAAGTCATCAGAGCTTCGCTTATTTTCAGCTTAATTCTTCCTTATTAATAACTAGCGTTGTCCCGCCCAGATAATAAAAAAAACTTTGACAAATTATATATTTAAACCTACCCCGTGAATCACTTTATCTACTTGTGAAAACCCCATGAAAATCAGTTCTGTAGTTTTTGAGTTTATCGTGTACAGGCAGATAGACAGACGCGGTATCCCCTAAAATCTTCTTTGTAATATGTAGTGATGTACTAGCAATTGTAGGGCCATCTATGTATTTGATGTTAAAGATTTCTAAGTACATTCTTCACAAATTTTAGAGAAATATTTTTCTATTTTTAGCACTCCTTAGAAATGATAGTATTGTTTTTTTTTAATTTACTTTTACTCCTTACTTAGTCCCTATAAAAATCGTAATGACAATTATTGTTGGTAGTGTCTCAGTTTGAATACTACAGTTATAGGATGATTATATATATGCAGGTTAACTGAGTGTCGAAGTGATGTTCATAACTTAATACAGAATCACAGAATATTTTCTTGTCAGTTCTAGTTTCTTGCCGGTTCTTCTCGATGGCTGGGTTGTTTTCCGAACCGGTGGTAGTTTAGACGTTCATAAGTGCCTTCTTAGGGCCTAAATTGAATAAAGTGTTTTTGATTTAATTTGATTTTAAAACTTTTGTCGACATAATTTTCTTTGTTTGTAAATTTTGTGCCAGTACAGACAGATTTTTTGTGTGTATGTATATTTAAAATGAGCGCAGGTGTAATTATGTTTACATTCTTATATCATTGTTAGCTTTGTATGGATATATAAAGAACTTTGATTCGATGGCAAATTAGATCCATCCTGGCGTTCGCCGTCGAAGTTCAAAATTCAAAATGGCGCAATTCGTGTCTGTATTTTTCTTGTTTGCGGTGAGTTTTAATATATACGAGTGCTCTTCCAGTTGTCGAACTTCGACCACAGAGATTTCTTGTTGTTATAGTACGATAAAGGGACTGCACTATACCTGATGATAAGCACAGTACAATCCAAAAACAATAGCGACCACCGAAAGATAAACTGTCCATTTCCAATCTATTTTATTTAGAACACTAGCGGGCCCGGCAGACGTTGTCCCGCCCTGATTATAACAAAATTCTTGACAAATTATATACTAAAACGTTCCTCATGAGGCACTTTATCCATTGGTGAAAACCGCTTGAAAATTCGTTCAGTAGTTTTTGAGTTTATCGCGAACAGACAGACAGACAGACGCGGTAGGGGACTTTGTTTTATACTATGTAATGATAAAAGATTTTTAATATTGGCATGGTCATTAAAGCTACTATAGTTGTTAAGTTAGCTAATTACATAACAACTTAAGACAGAAGTTCCGTTAAGTAGGGACTTAATAATGTAGCCGACTTGGTATTGCATGGATCTCACAACTTTTTACGGCAGAAGAACTGAGTTGTGTGACATGATTTTTTTTTAAAGTTTTGTTTTTTATAGCATTTTTTTAAATACTATATATCATTTGCATAGTTATTTATATCGTTTGATCATATTTGATGTGGTCTAAGAGGATAAACACTTCGAACGTAGAGGGGACCGGCCCTCAGATGCAGCTGCCGGAACACGCCAGATGCTTGGCGACAGATTTTCACCTTGAGGGTGGTAGAAATAGCCCCACCACCATGCTATGGCTTCATTACGATGTTATCCTTCAAAGGAAACTCCAACTCAGTTACCAGGATTCGAACCTACGACCATCGACGTAGTATCCGAACATGCTATCAACTAAGTCGTCATCTTCTTTCTAAAATCCTTGTTCCTTATCATCATAATATCAAACAATAAATCGTCATTGTATTATAAAATTTAGAATCGAAACGTTAATACGCTTGAACCTGTTTATAACGAATCTGAATTGAAGCAAGTAATTTATTACAGTGAGGTTTAATATATAGAGGGTAGGTTGGGCTACGATTTGTTTTAACAAGGTAAGAAAACCTGTATATTAACCACAATATTACGTAGACTATCTGCATACTCTGCTAAAGTGAACAATTTAAGGAACACCTTTTTCGTTGCACAGTAATTGCAAATTTGCAATATTATAACTAACAAAAATTAGCAACTAAAATAAAAAAAAACATAAGAGTCTTACAAAAAATGTCGAAAACCTGTCGAGACATGAGTTATTGTGGAAATAAGCGGAAATCATTGATATGATACGTTATGTGAAGGTTTTAAGTTAAAAATTGTGTTAAATATTGGTCGATAATTTTTTCCATCTATGTACTGGAATTATTAAAAATTTGTTATAAACAGATTTTTGGTAGATGTATTCGCTATGTAAGGTATATTTACATTAACACTTACTGGCAGTCCTATGGAATTATATTAAGGTTCGTTATGTCAAGTTTACATAGACTGTAATATATCTCACTAGCCTCTGCCCGCGACTTCGTCCGCATGGAATAGTTACTTTGGGCTAACGCTAACACGCAGCGGAAGCTCTCAAGAGGAAAAAAACACTGATTTTGAAACATTCTTCATTAGTGCTCCTCTCCTATTGGTCTGAGTGTGATGATATATAGCCTATAACCTTCCTCGATAAATGAATATAGATATATAAAGAATTTTTCAAATCGGACCAGTAGTTCCTGAGATTACCCCCTACAATCGCACAAACTCACAAACTTTACTATATTAAGGTTCGTTATGTCAAGTTTACATAGACTGTAATATATCTCACTAGCCTCTGCCCGCGACTTCGTCCGCATGGAATAGTTACTTTGGGCTAACGCTAACACGCAGCGGAAGCTCTCAAGAGGAAAAAAACACTGATTTTGAAACATTCTTCATTAGTGCTCCTCTCCTATTGGTCTGAGTGTGATGATATATAGCCTATAACCTTCCTCGATAAATGAATATAGATATATAAAGAATTTTTCAAATCGGACCAGTAGTTCCTGAGATTACCCCCTACAATCGCACAAACTCACAAACTTTACCTCTATATAATATTTATATTAGATTAAACGATAAATTTAGGACAAAAAATTTCACTGAGTCAAAATTTTTCGTTTATATTTAACGTTAATATTGAAGTTTTTACGGATGTTTAAAATCTGAACTTTTAATAATTTGATGTATGTATATACATGTAGTAACAGACATAATGCAAAAATTATTTTTAATGTTTTTTCTAATAAATTTTGACCTTATTAAAATATACAAAATAAATTGTTGACACCCATATCAAAATTCCTCCATCCCAAGGTATCATAGTAAATGGGGAATTTATAATATTTGACAAGTTATTCATTGGAGGCAAACGAACAAGTGGGTCACCTGATGTTAAGTGACCACCACCGTACACAGACACCAGCAACACCAGAGGAGTCGCAAGTGCGTTGCCAGCGCCTGTGTTGGTGGGGAAGGGGGAGGGAGGAGGTGGGCACTCTCACTGACCGAACCTAATGATAAAAATTAATTTATAATAAAGTAAATTTTCAAAAAAAAGTATTAACCGACTTCAATATCAATCAAAAACCCATAAGGCACTAAAAAGCGGAAAATAAATAGTTTATCAAATTAACCAAATTAAATAAAACATATCAATATGTGTGATACCTAGAGATGTATTGGAAGTCGGTGCCAACCGAAATTTCAAATTTGTTCCCGGTAGAAATGTATTACAGAGACGCGAGAGTGGACTTAAACTTTGAACCTATGTAGATGATGTGATTTTCGGTTCGTACCGACTTCCAATACATCTCTAGGTAGCACACGTGTTAGCATATGGGGCATTCCATGCCAAATTACCGAGTTTTTTTTTCGACCCCTTTCGATTTGGCTAAAAATTTGGAATTATTTTCTACCCTACTAATAACATTTTTCTGAATTTTTTCAGATTTTTTTACCCAACCCAAAAAAAGTTACGAATTTAAAAAAAAACGCTCTTTTTTTTCAAATTGCTATAACTTTGACACAAATTGACCTTTTGGCACTTTTTTTTGTTTATTCTTGTTTTTAAATGTAGTTTTTAGAAAAAAAATCAAAAAAATATTTCAGAAGTAAAGAACAATAAAATATTTTAGTTTTTTCAAGAAAACCGTAATTTTTTCGAAGTTCGACACTTTGGATTTTCAATTTGTTTGTCTCAAAAAAAACTTCAACTAAAACCGTATTTAACCCCACTATTCCCATTTTGTGCCCACTTATTCTTCTAATTTTTTTTTCGATTGAAAAAAAAAAGAATTTTTAAATTTTGCTTATTTTCTTAAACTTTGCACTAAAAAGATTTTGGTTGGCTTTTATAACCTCAAAAGTAAAAAAAACATAAACTGTATTAATATAAGAGTAACATTATTTTTGTTAACTTCAAATATTTTTTTTAGGTAAAGTGTTCTCAATTTTTTAATTTTTTTTTAGTTTTGTCTTTTTCCGCGAAATAGTTGCTTTAAAAACTTTTTTATTTAACTTTTTTATTATTTTTTTTTTAGTTTTTTTATTTTACTTTTATTAATACAGTTTATGTTTTTTTTATGTTTAAGAATATAAGCAAAATTTGAAATTTTTTTTTTTTAAATCGAAAAAAAAAATTAGAAGAATAAGTGGGCACAATATGGGAATAGTGGGGTTAAATACGGTTTTAGTTGAAGTTTTTTTTGAGACAAAAAAATTGAAAATCCAAAGTGTCGAACTTCGAAAAAATGACGGTTTTCTTAAAAAACTAAAATATTTTATTGTTCTTTACTTCTTAAAATTTTTTTCTAAAAACTACATTTAAAAACAAGAATAAACAAAAAAAAAAGTGCCAAAAGGTCAATTTGTGTCAAAGTTATAGCAATTTGAAAAAAAAGAGCGTTTTTTTTTTAAATTCGTAACTTTTTTTGAAAAAATTCAGAAAAATGTTATTGGTAGGGTAGAAAATAATACCAAATTTTTAGCCAAATCGAAAGGGGTCGAAAAAAAAACTCGGTGATTTGGCATGGAATGCCCCATATGTTTTATTTAATTTGGTTAATTTAATAAACTATTTATTTTCCGCTTTTTAGTGCCTTATGGGTTTTTGATTGATATTGAAGTCGGTTAATACTTTTTTTTGAAAATTTACTTTATTTTTCCATTTTTAGTGTACATAAATATATTTTACTAGCAGTGCCCGCGAACTTCGTTCCGCCATAAGTATATTAAAATATGCGCATTTTTGCGGTATGGTATGCGATATGGTTTCAATTGGTTGTACAATAAGTAACGTTTGGTACGAACGCAACCTTATCAATAATCCGCGATAGTTTCTACCACCAACTCGGCTACCATCGCTTCACACATAATACACCTTAAGTAATGTAATTACAATGCTTGCGTCATGTTGCAACACAGCAACGAACATAAGCACAATAGGCTCCTAAGAATTGAAGAGTTTTTTTTATAATATTGGTGGCAAACGAACATACGGGTCACCTGATAGTAAGTGATCACGGCCGCCCATGGACACCTGCGACACGAGAGAAAACACAGATGCGTTGCCGGCCCTTAAGAAAGGAGTAGTCTCGTTTCTTGAAAGTTTTCTTACTTTGTCACGGATCCCATAATCAGAACCTAACCAAACTCTCATCAAACTACCCTTGAAGTACATCCTTTCCAATAAAAAATGAATCATCGAAATCGGTTATTCGTCTATTTGTCGTCGTGTGTACATACTTAATGCAAATTTAAAACTTATACGGTTTTGCACTGGATGCCGTTGTCGGAAATGGTACAAACTGAAATGGGCCCACACGGAAAGTACCAGCTTTCAAATAAAAAAAGAATAATCAAAATCGGTTCATCCAGTCCAAAGTTATGAGGTAACAAACATAAAAAAAAAATACAGTCGAATTGATAACCTCCTCCTTTTTTTGAAGTCGGTTAAAAAGTGAAAAACGCCATGTTAAATTAATAGAAAAGTATTGTCATTTAGGCACGCTAAACGGTAATAAGATAAGAAGACTGCCCGCGATCAGCGATTCTGCATACGATATATGCATGCTGGCAAGCTGCATAAATAACACCGTCGCAGCAATAAGAGGGCTTTGAAAACTGCAATATCATCACAGACAAGATGCCGAGAGGGTTACCACGCCGCGCTACTTGCTACGAGAGATCTACAGCGTGGGGACACGGTTTTCATTATGAACCCCACGCTGCCGCGCAACACCTGGCCTCGAGGGGATGTGTCAAAACCTACCCCGGACCTGACGGCCGCACACGAGTAGTGGAGGTGCACACCGTGGGTAGATTGCTGAGAAGACCTAGCTCCAAGGCGGTGCTGCTGGTTTCAGCGTTTTTTTTATATCATAGGTGGCAAACGGACATGTGGGTCACCTGATCTTAAGAGATCACCACCGTCCATAGACACGCGCAACATCAGAGGAATCGCAAGTGAATTGCTAACCTGTCTTGGGGGAGTAAGTAAGTAAGTAAGTAAGGGAAGGGGGAAGACTAGAGGAGGTGGGCCTTCGGCGCTCTCACTGACCGAACGAAACGCAAAAATGAAAGCATTGTTACTTCGTGTCGGTTTTCTGTGAGAGGGTGGTACTACCCCGGTCGAGCCGACCCATTCATGCTAAAACTATTAATAGCTTAAGCGTAGCTCTACCACCTACAAAACGGCGAACAACGAGCAACGAGCTACCGTTGAACCTGCGGTGACACCATTGGAACGAGGAAATGCAGCGGCGTCGCCAGGAAATGGAGTTGGTGCTACGCACAAGAGGGAGGATGGTCCTTCGAGCCGGATTTGAACCAGTGACCTATATGAAAACCACGGTGATTTGTTGCAACCACCCCGACCTCCGCTTCAAAATCCACCAACTTCATCGGCTGGCTCGTGCATCATTGCACATCATCGGGGCCCCTTCAAGACTTCATCGGTATTCGGCTATCGGTACGGAAGTGGGCTATCGGCGCTCTCGCTACCACCTTCGAGAGTACTACGTCCGCCCACCAGCGGGGAACGTCGCCTCGCTTCTACCTCACCTCATTCCACCTCACCCCGCTTAACCGCGGACCGGTGACGTACGAGGGCGAGAGGTGTCGCCTTATTGACAGGCGGCGGCCCCAAAAAATACTTTGTTGCACTTTTGGCTTGTACACTGGCGAGCTTAATGCCATGAGGTATTTTCTTTCGGCTAACCAGCGGAATTGATGTCAATCAAAAAGTTTTGTAGGTAGTACATTTACGAAAACCAAAAGAAAAATGAATAAATAAATATATACTACATAGATATACATATTTATATAAATAAAATAAATACGTATATAATATTTACATATTATTTTATATTCATTAATATTTTAATTTACAAATTATGAAATTTAAATAATTCACAGTGTAATTAATTTAATGTGTGTACAGTGTGTGTAATTTCATTAAATCATGCAATTATGACTGCCTCGATTTTTTTAAACGTTTTTTGGCTATAAACTAAGGATAACCAATTCAAAAAAGGCAGTACATGTATTTAATTTTCAGATTCTTGCCATCTCGAGTTTTGTTTCACCATCGCCCACCTCTCAATCTGGTGAGTTATGTGTTTTTGTTTTGTTTTATGAAGTGAAACCAATAATAACTAGTAATACTCTCTTTCTCTCCCTTTCTTTGTATATATTTCAACTCCATTAAAAAAATAGTATAACCATGGAGTTTAGTTTCCATGGTACGTAGAGTCCGTGTATGTGCTCGTATACGACGGTAGAGTAGTAGGGACGCAGACCGCTACGAACTAACGCGTAAAGAGGAGATGTAGTAACGCACTATATCGCATTCTCTCACGGCCTAAAACCTATATATAGATTAATAGCTATCTCGTTTTCGTGTTACAATTTCGTTTTATGAAATATAATTCACACCGTCTCAAAAGTAATTCTATAAACTTCGAAGAATTCAAATCAATTGTCAAAACTAAACCATTCCTAAAATTTTGAAATAAAAGAATGAACTATTATTTCCATAAAATATTTTTAACTAAACAAATAATAAGTATTCCAGTATTTGATTATATAGTCATTAGTCATATCTGAGTCATTGGTAACTAGAACAGGATTTGATTGCAGGAGTCAATGGATCTGTAAGGACTACTACTGAAACAGCAACTGAAGCTACATATAGTACACCCGTGGGAAATGCGTCTAGAGGAGTAACTGAAGCTACGGATAATCCACTTGAGAGATTACTTGGAGCGGCGATAAATGTATTTGGAGGAGTAACTGATGCTACAGGTAGTACACCCGTGGAAAATGCGTCTGAAGGAGTAACCAAAGCTACAGATAGTCCTCTTGAAGGATTACTTGGAGCGGCGAGAAATGCGTTTGGAGGAGTAAATGAAGCTATAGGTAGTACACCCGTGGGAAATGCGTCTAGAGGAGGAACTGAAGCAAATAGTCCACTTGGAGGGTTACTTGGAGCCGTGGGAAATGCGTCTGGAGGAGGAACTGAAGCAGATAGTCCACTTGGAGGGTTACTTGGAGCCGTGGGAAATGCGTCTAGAGGAATAACTGACGATATAGATAGTACACTTGAAGGACCAGTTGGAATCATGACGAATGCGACTGGAAAAGTAACTGTAGCTGCAGGAATTATGCCTGGAAGATTCGTTGGAGTGTTCGGAGAAGGATCTGGAAATTTTGTTAAAATGCTGAGAGTTATGCCTTCGCAATTAGCTAAAATATTAAGAAGTCTGACCTCAGGAGTACCTGGTAAATTAGGAGACTTATATTAAATACAAACAGCACCACTTTAATTTATGAAGTCACTAAAAGGCTGAAAGATCAGTCAAAGACAATCATAAATATTAATACATTTCGATAGATATCGAGGTTTCTTCTAAATAAGGATACACTTGAAATAATGTTTTTCTAATAGGCTGAGTGCTTGAAAATCTGTATCTGAACACCTGTTTATGTGTTCTGTCAGTTGCACTTGAGAGTTAACGTGTTTACCATATTTGACCACGCAGTCGTTTAACATCAGCTGAGATATTTTTCAAATATTATATTATGTAAAGATAACCCACCCCTCATAATTAGACTATCTGTTTATATTAATCACTTAATCCACTGAGTTATACCAACTCTCTAACTTTCATAACGTAAGCTGAGTTAACATTTGTGCGTTCAGGTAAATATTAGTTGTCAAAAATTATTAACGGAAAGAATTGTACTCAGGATCAAAGTTATAATATCACTATTGTCTTGATTTCATGGAATAATTATTTATATATATCAAAACATTAGCTAGTATATATGAAAAAGTAATTACTTGAATTATATACAACACCAAACCGTGGGGAGTTCGATAGTAAACCATCCAAAGAGTAACAAGAGGTAATTGAGATAAACAACTATTATATAATAATCATCATGGCCCAATCGTGTAAATTTAAGCGCCATGTTGAGCAGGTTTTAGTGTCGAAAGGCTATTATAGAGTGGATCAATATGTGAATGATGGTGATGTCTGGAATTGACTCCTCTCTGTGCATCCACTGAAAACGGTATTGTAACGTATAATGTATTCGAAATATATATATGTTAAAAAGATGTACCCGATCGAGTTGCTTGCCGGTTCTTCCCGATGACTGGATTATTTGTCCGAACCGGTGGTAGTTTTGACGTTCATAAGCACCTTATTAGAGACTAAACTGAATAAAGTATTTTTGATTTGATTTGAATCAAATTGCAGAGAATTATTCGCAATTCGCGTACTTCTTCTTCTTACCCTTATCCCACCTGAGTAGGGTTGGTACAACATGTTTGCCATCGGCCGCTTGCCATTAACACTCCTTGGGATTATTTTGTTGTACCTCTATATGTCTATGATTATTATATTTAATTACGAAATCTGATAGGATCTTTTAGCTTCACAATTTTTCTGTATGCTTTAGTTTGACTGTTTCCGACGACTGCATTTTCGCTTTTCTTTTAGTATTCGCTGTTTCAGAGTTTCTACAGTACTTCCAACTACACATTCTATTGTGCCACGGTTTTCGTACAAATTTTTCGGGTTACTTACTCACTGGTTTTTGTTCAACGTTGGTGACTGTCATAATAGAATTCGCTTGCGCGGCTTCAGGATTTTGTATCACGTAAATCGGTGTATATTATCTCCAATTAAGAAAATTGGTATCTTTTGGGATATTAATATTAAATTAGATACAATAAATCATTATAATAACATAAAATATGAAAACTACAATAGAAAATAAATGCAAATAAAATTACATGCGAACTGATGTCAATGTCATTCATTCGCGTACATTTACTAATTTCAATTGGTAACACTGTCGAAGGAAAACATCGTGAGGAAACCCGAACCTGAGAAATGTTCTTGTAATACCACTGTATGTGGGAAAACAAAATTGTGTACTTCTCAGAGTTTGAAATCGTCAATACGTCGAAAGCTGGCGTGGTGATTACATACCTTGCTTCGGGAAGAGACTTATAGCTCTGCAGTGGATCTTTTGCAGGCTGATAATGATGATGACTCAGTATTATAACCAGTTTGCGATCATTACTCTAATTAAATATTAAAGAATAACAATGAAATAAGTGATCACGTCGGGATTATATATTATGATATTTATTTAAACGAAATGAAACAATAACTTTCTAAATATTAAACGATTAAAACATTTCTACATACATATTCACGGACTATCAACAAATGTTAATCTCTCAGTATTCGTTCAAAGGCGCTTAACTTTCGTCATGGGCATTATTTTATTTTATCTTATGTGATCTTTATGTACCGTTCATTGGTCAAAGTACGATCGTAATTCTTTTTCTTTTAAGTTTGAACGCAATTGTATTTTTTTTAGTAATTAGTATTTTGAGTAAGCTGTTGAATGCGTGACGAGAGCATTTCGAAAAGTGTGTTCGAGCGAGGCGAATGAAAGTTGAGAGGGAGATATAAGTTAGTGAAGATAGAAAGAGAGAGATAGTTTCGTATTATCAATGATAACCCATAATAAATTTAAATATTTGGAGAAAATTAATAAATGCATTTACATGTATATACACGGAGCAAAAGAAGTTTTACTTCAATCGTGTGGTCTAAAGCACACTCGTTGTTTTTAATTGTTTTTTTTTTTTGCATAATCTGTGAGCATGTACAAATACGACACCACTCGTTATTCCCCGATTTAGTGACTAACTTTAGTGTTTGTTAAAATTTGGAAATATTTTGTTTCTTTTATTTCTGTATTTCTCTACTTAATACTTCCAGGTCTATAACGTAGATTATAATATCTATAAATCAACATGTGAACAAACAGTTTGTACAAATTATTATGATCGTAATTAGAGCAATGAACGACCATTAGTTTAAGTATAACAGGCTAAATTAAAATAGCCCAACTTACATTATGTATATGTCAAAAATGATAATGATTTCAAATGATATTAGTCACAGTAATCGCATCAAAAATTGAGGAGTATTAACTAAAACCATGGATGGTTAATTGCAGGATTAGATAGTGCAGTAAATAGTACAGCTGAAAATTTACTTATAACATCCATGAATATAATTCAAAGACTATCTGCGCCACTGCTAAGTTTAAAGTAAACTTCGACGTGGGTATGTATGATGCTTTAAAGAAAATCATAACTATTAGTCCTAATTGAGATATAGCAGAATTTAGATTTAGACCTTAACTCGTTGGTGGAAAGAGTTGTCCATAGGAATTTAGGTGTTAAGAGTAATACGATACTGTATTTCTTGAGACAAAGGTCTTTACCAAGATAAAATCAGTTCGGCCTACGGCGAAATATTTTTCGTACCAGCATACTATGATGTCTGAAAGATATAATTAAGATCGTCGTATTGTCGCAATATTCCTACAAGCATTTAGTAGGTGGTAGTGCCACGCTGAAGCTACAACTGGTTTCAACATAAATGGATCAGCTCGTCCGGGGTAGTACCACCCTCTCACAGAAAACCGACGTGAAGTAACAGTGCTTACATTGTTGCGTTTCGTTTGGTCTGTGAGAGCGCCGGAGGCTCACCTCCCCCCCTTCCTTCCGCACTAACACGAAACGCACTTGCGACTCCTCTGGTGTTGCTGGTGTCTATGGACGGTGGTGATCACTTAACATCAGGTGACCCACCTGTTCCTGTGCCTCCTATGATATATAAAAAAAAGGGTTCCTCCAAACAAATTACGTCCACGCATAGATTGAATTTTTCATAACTCGCTCTACATACACACTACATTCACTGGTATTGCTATTACATACATCATTTTCTTATCCTTATCCCAACTAAGTAGCTTCGACACATGTTTTATTTCCCACTCTCTGCCCTGTCCGATGTCATCTTATTATTCACATCTTTTATACACTCATTTTTCATACAATCCATCCATACTTTTTTAAATCTTCCTCTACTCCTATATCTGTCTACCTTCATACTAAACTTTTATAGTTACATGGTTTTCATCTCTTTTTTTTTTTTTTTTATCGTAGCTCAGCAAAGTGACTGTACTGTGCCTGATGGTGAGCACAGTATAATCCAAAAACAACGGCGACTACCGAGAGACACGCTATCCCTCATCCCTCACCGGTCGCCGCTGTCATGCCGGCTTGCATAAATGTCTCTTCACGTTACGCTTGAAGGACCCCATATTATAGGAAGGAGGGAACACACTAGCCGGGAGATTGCCATGATACGCCCCTACTATGCTAACTTATTACTCCTCAACTTCTTTGTCACTATTGCTATTTTCAAACTTCCTCTGATATACTCATTCTTAATCTTATCCATTCTAGTTACACCACATATCTACCTTAAAATTCGCATCTCTGCCACATTTAGTATTCTCTCATTACGTCATCACTGTCGCGATTACATACAGACAGGCAAGAATATATAATTCAGTATTTATACTCTAGAACCATATTAATGTATAAACTTAGCACTCTATCGTAACATATATGCTTTAACTATGGATAGTGACATCACTCCTAATGACAATCTATAAAAATGAGTATTGTCGTGGCATCCCAAACCAGTGAGATATTATAGCACCGATAAGTCCGTGGTGCGTTGTTTCTGTGTACAACTATAATTTATAGCTGAAACAAGGAAGCGTTTTGGAAAGAACTTTATACTTTATAAGGCGTAGGGTCATGTGTTTTGGTGTATTTTCATTTTGTGTCAAATTTCGCTCCTGTCATTCTTCCAATTATTAGCGCCCTAGAATTTATATGTTTTCATGATTAAAAGCATCGTCATTTAACTTCAGTTCAGATTGTGGTAAAACGCGAAAGCTTATAAAGTTCTTTTTTATCTGGCAATGTCAACAGCACGTTAGCAATGTGTACGCCGTACTGCAATCAGTTATGCGAACCTTACAACGAAATGTACACAAGTCCAATGCCAAACTTCAACCGCAGGTCGATATGTAGTTAGATCCACCAGCCGCCAAGTATATGGGAGACTTCCGCTACACCATGTATAAATAAATATAATTATGACTTTACTGTTTTTGTTACAGCCATTACAGGAGCATTTACAATGTCATCACCTGAATAATATACTGAATCAAAAAGTTCACAGTTTACCTTCTAACTTTGCATACTGGAATAAGAAGCAATTAAAATAATACAATGACAACTTTACTTTGATGACATATTAAACATTTGCATTGTTTAACAAAAACACCAAATTATTTTACAAGTTTCAATACCAAGTCGTATCTGCGGTTACCACCAGTGCCCTGTTTATTAAATGTTACAAGTCTTGGATTACAAGCGTTTTCTCTTGTAAGTTAGGATATTTTTACAATAATACGTTTATCAAACTATCATACAAGATACAGATGAAATTACTTGTAATACAGGTCCTTCTTTTACAATCGTGTGGTTGAGCTTAGTTTTTTTAGATTTAGCTTTTGCAGTTTATAACTTGTTACGAAGAATTTAGAGAGCTTCTATCGATTTTAAAATCTCTCATTAACACACAAATACAAATTATTTGATAAAAGTTTCATTTTTAACATTAACTTGACCAGTTTCCTTATCCTATTATATATTATTGACATATGGTACAAAAATCATTTTGCAGTCTAGCAAAGTTTCAATATGTTAAATTAAAAATACAGGTTCACGTACACTTGTATTAAATGTCCTTGTATCTAAAATAGTTATGAAGCCTGTACCCTCTCTTATTACGTCGTGTTGATTTCAAAGATGCTGATATTACATATTTAAACCCTATGTTTTGACCATTCAATTAACAATAACCACCTGTTGCTTATTTTAAACAGAACTGCGTCATATTTTTATTTAGCCACTTGTTATTTACACTGTAACAGATTATAAATAAGAGTAATCTGCCATTTTAAGATGATTTTCCTGTAAACCTTGCTAAGAATACAATGTTTTAAATTTTTAAAAACCTCAGAATCCTCCACGACTTTTCACGTTTGATAGACATTTTATTTTATGTAAACATGTGTTTGTTTTAGTTTTGTATTCTTGATATTAATAAAAATCATTATGTAATTTAAATTTTTTATTGAAGCAAATGTTTTCTGCTTTTATCTCATCTAAAGCATTTTAGAAATTGCTGTCTTGGTAGTTAACTCTTAATCGTGAAATTGAAAACTTGTAATAAGAATGGAAACTATATATATACCAGCTGTGTACGCGACTACGTCCACCTGAAATTTCAATGTATTTATGCACAGCGATTAATCAAATCATAGGTTTGTACCGTGTATTTTTTATTTATTTACAAGGCACACATTCCAGATAATAAGCAACTGTGTTTATAATTACAATGTATAGTTTGTTTTTTGTCTACTATATTATCATAAATTATATGCATGCACATCTATGCTTAATAAATATATAGTATGTTGACTTAAATATATTATATTAAAGAGAGAATCTGTGTTTATGGACTATACGAAGATTACGAAGATGAAATATGTCTATGTTGATATCGGCACAGTCAGTATGTATGAGCGACATATGTTAGTAATCGGATTATTAAAAGAAAAGTTATTTATATAGAAAGGAATATGAAACAGCCTAACGCAACGACCTCGAAAATTGATGTTAAATTTAAGCAAATATGGTGATTGTGGACAGTCTGTCTGTGGACAGTGTGATAGTGTAACCAGAGAATATTCCGTGATCGATTAGAGGACGGGTTAATTTTGGCAACTTTTCGACACGCTTGAATATCCATGTCGGAGATTTGATATTTCACTGTTTCGCGTAGTTTTTTTAATGTGTCAATGACATCTTCATTTAGTTTTTCAGGAACAACTTATATTTGTAAATTCGTGTTACGTGAGATTTTGTCTGTAGAGTTTAAACGTTGCTGAAGTATCGCTAACTCAGATTGCATCTTTGAATAATTAGCTTCTAATTCCTTTATTTTATTACTAGCGGGCCCGGCAGACGTTGTCCCGCCCTGATTATGAAAAAATCCTTGACAAATTACATACTAAAACGTTCCTCATGAATCACCCTATCCATTATTGGAAACCGAATGAAAATCCGTTTGGTAGTTTTTGAGTTTATCGCGAACAGACAGACAGGACGCGGTAGAGGACTTTGTTTTATACTATGTAAATAAATAATGATTTGCCGCCAATAAATTATTATTGATGTTTTTTGTCCGTTGTCAAGAAAATCTGTTGCTTCTGTAAATACTTGTTTTAGAGATGTGACGGGAGTATTTATCTCTTTACTTATACTAATCTTTATACCGCTGAAAAACTAGAGTGGAATTGATTTAACTTGGAGTCTAACAAATTGCTAAATTGATTAATTATGGTGTACTCGGAATCATGTGACAAAGTGTTATTATCCGATACGAAATATATATAAGAGTTGTTGAGGTATGTATGCTTGGTACACATATATGTTTCAACAACTCATATATGTATGAATAGTTAGCTTAGCTTAGGTTAGTTCAGATAGGTCGCGAATTGCATGTATCAGGCAACGGCCCAAGCCGAGATATGCCGTGCACCCTTGAGCTAGTTGTCAAATAATATCGGCTGAGTGCCTTAAGCGCTCGAATTGGTAGTCCGGTGAAGCTGTTACGACCTTGCTAGATTAATAGCATAGTCAGTTCGAGAAAAAAAATGCCACGGCTTATTACCTTTGATTAACTGCTTGTAGTTACTTGTATCCATATTCAAGCATTTAAGATGACAAACGTTATTAAAACGCTTGCAACGCGATACTTCTCCTGTTTTTAGATTGTTGTGACAACCTAAATATTTCTCCATATTAAAGATAATCATACCGAATTATGTAAGATACAATATGAGTAATTTATCAGGAGTATAGAATGTGCCTTATATGTACATCAATTACTGAGTTGTGTCAATGGGATCTCGGTATTTTTGATAATCATTCACTCACCGTGGCGCGTGCTGACCATTATGTAATAGTAAATTTATTTCAGAACACAATTATCACCTTTCACAAAACGCCCTTAAGCAGGAACTTGACGTATGTAGGTACGTTTGTTGTGCGATGTACGTTTTATATTACGTGTATGTGTCTGTTAATTATTTAATAGCAATTCCTCCAAAGTGAGTATAATGGGTGAATAGCGAATAAGTAGATAATAATCTTCGTAGGAGGTAATCAATAGGAAATTATAGGAAAAATCGGGCACGTAACACTATACAATGTCGGGAACCAGTACTGATACACTTCAGGACAATTATCTGATAAAGCACTATCGCCAATAAACAATTTTAACACTAAAAACGTTTTTTTTTTTTTTACTGAGCCACTTATACATGACTGTATGTCTTGAGGTAGGTAGAAGAAAAAAACTCGCCATCGACGATTTAATTGGTCTCACCATTTGTGAACGATTTTGTTCTCCTAAACGCAATGTGGCACTACAGCATCTAGTTGTACATAGTACATGTTTGAGAAACATTACAGCTACGTTAATTTTTGACGGATGCACAGTGAGCCTAATAAGCCTCCTCTTTTGTGTTTTCTTATAAGTAAGATAAACATATATACGAATATATGTAAAACATGTCCTAACTGTAATACCGATGTACAAACTATTAACATACCAATTTTCGTCAAAATCTGTCCAGTAGTTTTTGCTTGAATCCTATACAAATTACAGACTGACAAACAGAGCGATAGACAGACAGACAAAAAATTTAAAAACTATAAAAATGTGTTCTTTTATTCATTCTAAGCCCTCCCAGAGTATTTTTCTTTGAAATATTTAATGTACAGATTTCGTCCCGTTAGCCTTTTATTATATGTATAGATTTACGTTTCTGCGCCGGGTTTTGGAATTACATTCTTTTTTAGGTTTTTTCGTTGAAACATGTTTGACATTGTAAATAGTAAGTTCCCTAGTTATAGCAATATAAAAATGCTTACCTAGTAGGTCAATGTACAGTAATTCATATTCTTGACTGCATAATCAGATTTCATAATTTTCCGCCTTCAATAGGTTTAAGAGAACCAGCGCAGATGCTTAAAGCCATTGCCATTAAACGCCTACGGAAATTATCAAGCAATTCTAAATTCCGCATGACACGTCTTATAAAATTATTTGAGCAATTATGAACTTACACAATTACAATTAAATATTTCGAAAAATCACGTCGTTTTGTTCATTTTTGTTTGTTTTTTAATTTTGTTAGTTTCGTACAAATATATTTGGAAACATCAATATCAAGGGAGACAGGGGCGATCGCAATTTGATACGAGTCGCTTCTCTTTTTTTTGACGCGTTGCATGAGAATTATATAAAAAGTCACCAAGATTTGTCAGTTATGATTAAGATATAAGTCAGAGTATCGTGGTAATTTCAAAGTACGTTAACTGCCTTGAGATTAATGATCACATGCTTGACAAAATTATCAAATGATTTGATACCATCTTTCCCCATCAAGCCCAAAAGATCGAATGGACATATACGACGAGTCACAAACAAAATGACCGTATTTATGCTCACAGCTCTAAGGAAGCTTCCCAATTAGTCGACAAAGTGTAAAGTGGACACTATCCGACTTCAGTGATAGTTTGGTGGGGTATTAGCTATGAAGGAGTGACTGAGCCATACTTTTGTGAGAAAAGTATCAAAACATCGGCACAAGTGTATCAAGATACCATTCTTGAGAAAGTAGTGAAGCCCCTTAACAACACCATGTTCAATAACCAAGAATGGTCCTTCCAGAAATACTTGACGCCGTGTCATAAAGCTCGGTCTACGCAGTATTGGTTGGAAACGAACGTTTCGGACTTCATCAGAGCTGAAGACTGACCGTCGTCTAGACCCGATCTTAATGGGCTGGATTATGATCTATGGTCAGTTTTAGAGAGTACGGCTTGCTCTAAACGCCATGATAATTTGGAGTCCCTAAAATAATCCGTACGATTGGCAGTGAAGACTTTTCCCATGGAAAGAGTGCGTGCTTCTATTGATAACTGGCCTCAACGTTTAAAGGACTGTATTGCAGCCAATGGAGACCACTTCGAATAAGCTTTTTATATTTGAAATTGTTTTATATTTATGTGTTAAAAACTAACACACTGTAAAAGTAATAAATGTTATTTGCAATGAAAAATATTTTTTTTTTTTGTTTTTGTTGCAGTTAGACGTAGTAGTGGTCAATCAATTCCAGGCGGAAGTGCAAAATAACGTCCACTATAATGTTTAATTCTAACGTTTAATATTAATCAATACGAGAATAAGATTTTAATTAATTCATTTATTGAAACTTGTCAACAGATGGCTATATCGTGCCATACGAATATTAAAAAAAACATTTATAATCTACAGATTCACTCGATGAAAACCGCGAGCTGAAAATCAAAAACAAACAACCAAAATATAAACCAATTGCGTTCGTCGACGTGGAACTTAATTAAAATTTATTATTTACATTATGTTATTAATATTTATATTGTTTTAATACATGTCCTTGTATCGTTCCTCTTACATTTATGCAGAAGCGGTCGGTATTATTAAAGTAGCTGTAGAAAAGTAAGAAGCTGTGCAAAATGGCGTTCGTGATCTTATTCTTTATGGTAAGTAAATTATTACTTTATTTTACCTTTTTTTCTTATTGATGTTTCAGTTTGCTGGACAAGAAAGTAATAAAAATCATGTTTCTCATGTTATTTATATGGAAACACTTTAAGTTCGATGGAGAATCTTTTAGAATTGGAATTTTGAGCTCCGTTTTTAACAAGAGTTTTGTTGGGACATTTTCTGAGATATTCTGAGATTTATATATTACCCTAGTATATATATGTACATAGATATGCCTCAGTGCGTTGTTCATCCACACAAAAGTGCTCAACGCACCTAATTTTTTTTTTAATAGGAAATTCCGAAAACGTTTTCGATAGATTAATTATATATAATATATAAACGCAGCGAAACATTTTGAAACATTCTTCATTGGTGCTCCACTTCTGTTGGTCTTAGCGTGATGATATAGTCAACTACCTTCCTCGAAAAATGAGCTATATATTAACGCGTTCAACCAAACAAACAAACCCTTTATAATATTAGTATAGATTACATAATAAAAAGAAGAAGTATAAACTCAGTTTCAAATCGATTTATACCAATTATCTTTGATTTTACAGGTTCTCGTGTCATTGAGTTTAGCTCAAGTACCACATGACCCTACAATTTGTGAGTATTATAAAACTCAATCACTTATATAACACAAATAATACATTTAAATAATTACCACGCATTACACGCTAATTTTTATTTTTTTATCTCTATCTCAACTTAACCTAACGCAGCGTACTGTTATTAATATGAATATGCAATGTAAACGTATATACTCACCGAAACCGATAGTGAGATATCTGAGCATCAGGGCATATCAAGGCAAACAAGTATCCTCACAAACGCCGATACTCTCTTCCTGTACACACACAAGAAGAGGAAAAAGCCCTGATAAAAAGGGCTACGGGGCAGTCCATGATTCTCAGGGATTGACCTTCAAATCGGTGGTGATCCTGCAAACAAAGAGCAGAAGAATGCAAATCCACGATAGCGTTTCACATGCTATAGTAGCAATATACTCAACAACACCTGTTTAATATACCGACATGACTATCGACGCGATTAGTAGTAGTCCATTGAAAAGTTACATTTGGGGTTGCGTTTTTTAGAGGACGCAATTTTATTTTTTTGATGTGTAGGGGGGGTCAGTGTAAAGCTAAAACCAAGTTTGTGGGGTCGCCACCCTTGTCCCACGGCCGCCATCTTGAAAATAGGGGTTGAAATGGTATTTACGATATATCTCTTAAACTATTTATTTTATAAAAAAAATTTGTTAACATTTTTTGTTGCAAATTAAATTCTCTACAACTTTGCTCCAGTAACTTTTTGTGGTAGAACTATAAATAAAAAAGTTATAAGCGAAAATCTTCAGAAATTTGAGAAAAAAATTTATATTTTTCGATGTAACTTTTTTTTTATCATTTTACGAAAAAATGATATCTGACCATTTTTGTACATCGTTTTTTGAGGAACAACTTTTATTCGCATCATTTTTTCATTAAGTCAATAGCTAAGGATTTACAGCGCTCCGAAGCGAGTACTATTTTTCAGCACTCTTAACTATACCTATATTATACGTGTGTACCTATAATATGTCATCAGTTATTGTTTGTTTTTTTTTCTTTGTTTTTACTTTATTATTATAACATTATTTATTATTATTTAAAAGAGTCAATAATTAATTATTAATAATATTGCAAAATTTGTAATTAAAAAAGTTATAATAATAAAGTAAAAACAAAGAAAAAAAAAACAAACAATAACTGATGACATATTATAGGTACACACGTATAATATAGGTATAGTTAAGAGTGCTGAAAAATAGTACTCGCTTCGGAGCGCCGTAAATCCTTAGCTATTGACTTAATGAAAAAATGATGCGAATAAAAGTTGTTCCTCAAAAAACGATGTACAAAAATGGTCAGATATCATTTTTTCGTAAAATGATAAAAAAAAAAGTTACATCGAAAAATATAAATTTTTTTCTCAAATTTCTGAAGATTTTCGCTTATAACTTTTTTATTTATAGTTCTACGACAAAAAGTTACTGGAGCAAAGTTGTAGAGAATTTAATTTGCAACAAAAAATGTTAACAATTTTTTTTTATAAAATAAATAGTTTAAGAGATATATCGTAAATACCATTTCAACCCCTATTTTCAAGATGGCGGCCGTGGGACAAGGGTGGCGACCCCACAAACTTGGTTTTAGCTTTACACTGACCCCCCCTACACATCAAAAGAATAAAATTGCGTCCTCTAAAAAACGCAAGGTAAGGCCTAAAAAATGTAACATTTCAATGGACTATAGGTTCATCCATCGGGCCGTGGCCGCTCCGGCGCGGTACATTGTGGATAGAATTAAACCGATATAAAGGAAATAATTTCAATAAAAAAATTGTAACGTAATGTAAACTGAGGTAACCTATTAAAAAAAAACAATAGTGGCTAACATTTGAAACGATCTTTAACAACACGAATAAAATAACATTAATAATCTAGAAGGTGGGTTGCCAAAATAATAAAAACACATCCATAATACATATATAAAACTAAAATTAAAATGTTTTGTTTCTATAAACTGGTCTTTGAAACAATCAATTTTAACGTGAGTAATGGTAGTAAGTGTGTTAATTTTTTACATGAAGTATTAATGGTTTCAGTGGGACAATATTTTCCTGATAATTACACGTTGAAATATTTGACACCGAACGATGCCAATAAAGGTGATAAAGTATACAGAAGTGAATACGTAGAGACCTTAACACCTATCAAAGTAACAGAGTATATAATGAGAATGAACCTCTCTAGACACGACAACCAAACCTTACTCGCAGATCGTCGGGAGAGCGCATCGGTAAGAACCATAAATTATTATTATTATATTATACATTTACTAATTTTTTTCAAATACTTTGAGGAAATTCGCAAGTCATAGTGTTAAGAAGGACAGTAGTAATCAATGATATTATAACTAAAAACTAAAATAATATTGTAACGCCACACTGTCTTAGATAAAATGTGGAAGTAATATGGCATATTCTCAATACCGATGGTGAAAGAGAAATAGTTACATGTTGCTTGAATACAGGCAGATTGACGAGGCAGCCGTCAAAAATAAACTAAGCTAGCTAGCTGGCTAAGTTTTATCAAGGTGCTATCTATAGCTTTTTAGTCATACTATGATTGGTAGGTATGATTGGTCTGGTGGGACGGCTCCCCACCAGATGGACCGATGACATTATAAAGGTTGCGGGGAGCCGTTGGTTACAGGCGGCACAGAGCCGTACGCTGTGGAGAACGTGTGGTGAGGCCTTTGTCCAGCAGTGGACGACTATAGGCTGAGATGATGATGATGATGATGATGATTGGTAGTAATGAGTTACAGATTGATAGGATACAAGAACTTGCAGATACTTCTTTTGGAAATATTATAGACTTAAATTAAAACGAAATAAAAACAGGATTAGCCCGTAGACCAATAGCGACTAACAAATCAATCGGGATGGTCCAAACTATATCCCACTAGTAGTGCCCGCGTCTCCGGCCGCGTGGAAGCTAATGTAAAAAAACAGTGCCTAATCATCATCTGAACGTACTAGATCCATTTACTTATCTATTTTTATCTCGTACTTAAGTCGCATAGTGGTTAAAAATTCAATACCTCTTGATAGACCGAACCGATTTTAATGACACAAAGACTAAATGTTACTCGACGATATGTTTTATGATTTTCTTGAAGAGTTTTTATCATGAACGCAATATTTTAGCAGTGATGCGTGTTCATACAAACAAACAGACATATAAACGTTTCTAAAAGTTGTATAAAGTACAGACACGTTAGATTTACATTCATATTATATGTATAGATATAGATTGGTTCGTGGTTAAAGCTTTTATATAAGCTAGTGGTCGAACAGTTATCAAAATTTCACCATATTCCATTATTGATTGAGATTTACATACTACCAAGTCTTTTTTCACAAAGAGCGTACAATTTATATAATTTATTTATTTATTTATTTATTTATTTACACTTTATGCGTTAAATACGCAATGGCGGACTTAATGCCTAAGGCATTCTCTACCAGTCAACCAATTTAGTAGGTGTAAGGGTCGTAAAGTATGACGACAAGAACATTTTTCAAATAAAGGTGTCAACTTTTCGACGGCAAGGATATATACAAACTACAGTCAAAATCTGTTATAACGACATCGAAAGGGCCTTTAGGATATTTAGTCGTAACAGCCGGTAATGTTTTCGAAATATAGCATTCAGCCGGGACCTTTGTTTTGGGTCAATATAACTGGTATGTTTCTAAACGATGTCCTCATAAACGGTTTTGATTGAACCATTTTTTTATAGGTATGAACAGAGCAGAAAATATACTTGACTGTTTCATATACAAATATATATATTGTGCGCAGGGGAAGAATCACAAGATGCAATGGTGTGTTCTGTGATCTGTGTAAGGCCTTTGAGTAGGTTGACCGTATGGGATCGTTGACTCGAATTAGCGTTTCACAGGGTTCTATTTTAGGCCCGTTTTTTACTGATTTACAAAATATTACAGAAGCTAGATTTAGCGCAAGTGCGATATGATTTAAAAAGTAAAAATAGTGGCAAATTAGTTATCCCATCTTTCAGGTTCTATAAGACCAGTAACTGTTTTTAGGTAATAGTCGTAGGTTTTGCAACAAAGTCTCGATGCACGTTACCAATTTGTCTGCTGGTAAGTTCAAGTGACATACCGAGTGCCTTTTGATGTTAAATAACTATTATATGGTAAATCAATACCTATACGAAAGTGATGTATGGAAATGATACCTCTCTCTGCTCACCGGGTAAAAACGATTGTAACCCTAATATATTTCTGTAGAAATATGTACGTTAAGGAGATAAACTAGATCGAATTGTTTGCTGGTTCGTCTCGATGACTAGTTTGTTTGTGAAAACCGGTTATAGTTTTGACATCCATAAGGTTAATATATTTTTGATTTTCATTGTCATTGCAGTTATATCAAAAAAGAGATAAGGAGTAATTTCTTTTTGAGAAAAAATATTTCTCGGTTCAGATTTAATCCAGGGTCGATTTCAATAGCAATGATGCTGGATTAAGAACCACAAATATTTAATACCAATAACAACTACTACTTCTTTACTGTACTTGTAAGTATAATAATAATGGGCCAATCACTGGGGGGGGGATACGATGAAGTCTGTAGATACCTACGGTTCTGACGCCCCAACTATAGCAGCTGATGTACATCGTATAGTTTTAGTCCATGTGAGTTAGATATAACCCACTCTCTCTCCCGGAAAGGCGAGTATCCATTAGAGATATCGCCACGTAAAAATGATACAACAATAATCGTTAATAATAATAAAAACTTTATTATATAAGTAATCAAATCAGAAAGGAGGAGACCCGCAGAAATATTCAAACCATCGTCATACCGACTAGATAGACTTGAGCGATAATATAGTGGGCATATTGCTCGTAGAACAGAACGCAGAAGTAAAGGAAGAGTTGCCGAGTGGCCGTCACGCACTGAAAGATGTAGTGGTGGCAATGGTTGTAGCAATTTCTGGAGGGTAGGATGTGTGGCAAGGAGGTTGTGTTCAGCAGTGGATGCGTCTTAACTGAAAGGGTGGATAAAAAAGAAAATCGTTATAATCATTATATCGCCAACATATCAACGGCATTGTGTACCTATAGAAAAATACGATGAAGATTTTTCTTACTTTTTTTGTTGGATACATTGTTTTTTCTCTTTAATTGTTTATGATAAATATTAGAAATAATATATGTCATAAGAGTAGGAAGATATACTTAACTGTTTTGTTTCCTTTTATTTATATATTAATTATCTTTCATTTTACAGTATCGCGCCCCCAAGCCTACATTTCCACATATCTCTGTACTTTGTAAGTATTCTAAAGTTTCATAGATTATTTGACACAATGGTTTCCACTCATTACATGTTTTAACGCAATAATAATCAAATTTACTGAAGTGAAAACTTCTTTAGGTGCGTGTAATGGTATTTTTTGGCAGGAGATAAACTTATAATTCACGTGATGTCATGCTAGTAAGTATAAGAAAATACGTGTAGTCGGATGGTCGGTCAGGAAGCCTTAACACTATGTAGGCACTGTGACTATTTATCCGTGGCAGAGCTTCGCCTTACAATAACTCCCACATAGAAGTGCGTGTAGGTCAACGTCATTCTTGCCATTTATATGCAGAAATGTGGAAGTCAAAGCAATTACTTTTTACTCATATGTCCCCAAAATAATTTAGTAACACCAAAATAATAATAACGATCAAACTAGTGTTATTTAAGTAATACAACAATTATATATAATCGTTTTTATTTATGTATAGAAAATTTATGTATCTCTAATCTCTACGCTAGCAATGTTGCGGTGGCGTTGTAGTCCCACCTCTCGGATGAATCGAAAAAGCGGAGCGCCTCCCGTATAACTCCGTGCCGCAGACTCTTGAAGGCGTTGTCGATGTCCAGTGACATCGTCAACAGTCTTTCAACCCGACAAGTCACCTACGCAGAGAAGGCCTTCAGGGGGCTCAGGGCGATCAAGGTTAAATGCCCTGGCCGGATGGCTTACTGCGCGTCCGACAAGTTCGGCCCCACGTCTTCCAGGTGCCGGACGACCCAGAAGGCAATCTCCCTCCCTCTCGAGTGCCTTCCCGGTGTCGTCCAACAAGACGATGAGCCGGTATGCCAACGCGTAGTCCGGAGGGCGGCCCACCTTAGGGATAAGGCAGAGCCGCCCTGGCTTCCAAGGCTTCGGGAACTGTCCGGCCGCAAGGCAGCGGTCGAACAACTCCCGAAACTACCCACTGAAGTGCCCCATGTAGAGGGCCAACGCCCTGCCCGGGACCCCGTCCGACTCAGGCACCATCCGCTTGCCGCGGAGGCACTCGGTCGCTCTCCCCATTTCCTCCTCTGTTACTGGAGGAGCACGGTCGAACACCTCCGCCAAAAACGCGATGGGCGGAGGCATGAGAGGAGGAGGCCGCTCCGGAGGGTTAGGAAACAACCCTCCCTAATGTGGTTCCTTTACTTTTGATAACCTACTAACTATATATCAAAAGAATGACATTGTAAAATACAATCTTGTCGCGACTTCCTCCCGCACCGATTCGAACCTAAGTCCGATCCTCCGACACGGGGTCCTCGAAAACGTCGCTAACACGACACTCTGTAAGCATCCTTCCGTAACTTTCCAACGTGATTATCTCCCCCGGTAACTTTTTAACAAGGTTCTCGCCTTCTTCCGCCCCAAGACCGCCCTCCGTAACTTTTTAACCTAGTTTTCTCCCACGATAACTATTTAAGGAGGTATTCTCCCTCCTTCACCCAAAAACCGCCCTCCGTAACTTTTTAATGTGGTTTTCTCCCACAATTATTTTTTAAACGAAGATTTCTTCCTCTTCCGTCCAAAGACCGCCCTCTGTAACCTTTTCATGTGATTTTCTCCCACGATAACTTTTTAAGAAAGTTTTCTTATTCGGCGTCGCAAGTTCAATTTTTTTTTTTAATATGGGTAAATCGTCATGGGCTCACCACACTCCCGGGAGAGAGTGTGGGTAATATCGGATTTTACCGATAAAAGCCCCACGGTGTACAACATTGGGGTATATTGAGCATTCACATTGCCGCCGCAGCGGTTGTCCCGCGCGTTACGGTAAACACCAGCCGTGTCCCCATCCACTGGACCTGGGCAATGGGATAACGGGGACACCCAACTCATCTCCCCAGGTCTAGCTATGGTTGTGGAAGGAGACGAATAGAGTGTCTCCTCCCTCCTCGGCTCTCCACCGGCTCCACGTTAGCGGAGAGAACCGCTCAAAGGGTCCCCGTCGCGGACCCTTTCCTGCCCTTCCCTTTCCCGCCTTTTTCTGCGAGACGACATCCTCTTAAAAAGAACCCACTAGATTTCATACAGCCTCGCTGCCGACCATGGATTTCACCGCGCCTGACAGCAAGAGATCAGCATTAAAAAAATCGTTTTTTTTAATAGTTTTTTTTTTACTTTTCTCAACAGGAATCCCGAATATTTTATTTCCGTCAAGAAGCACTATAATTCAAATAATAGGACCACAGAATATAATAATGAATGGTACAAGAAGAAGTTCGCGCCGTAAAACGGGGAAATTGGTCGGAGTGTCATCATTAAATCTACAAGGTGAAGACGCAACAGGAGTATCGACAGACCCAGAATTAAACTACGCTGGAACAATATCTGGTGATATAAATATTTACTTTTCCTTTGTAAAAATAATGTTCAACACTGTACAATCTCCCTGCGACTTCTTCCCAACTCGAGCATAGATTGGAGCTTTCTTCTTCCCCGATACAATGACATTCACGAGCTAACAATGCGCATGCCGCTGCACTTAACTACTACACACAACCACGTAGTACGTAGGTTATTTCTTTTTTTTTTACATAAAACCATAGCTCGTTAAATATAGATGGTCAAACTTTATTTTGTTATGAAATACCGTCAGATTTCAATCGCTAATAACTACCAAACTAATAGTGTGATAACAATAGTTACAGTCACAATGGATAGAGCGTACTTGTATGTATTTATCGAGTAACGTTTTTATCGTTCGTGACGTCATAGGGCTAGTGTGAACGTTTGCGCATGATTGTTGTGAATTAGCGTTGTGTGAAATTTTCAATTAGTATAGCGCGAGAACGCCTTTCCTAGGACATAGATTTTGGTGGTCTAAAGAGCTAGACAAACATTATTAGGACTTTAAGTAAAACGATAACATATTTAATGGGATATTTGTATAAAAATCAATTAACCACAGAAAACCGACATGAAGTAACAGTGCTTACATTGTTGCGTTTCGTTCGGTCAGTGAGAGCGCTGGAAGCACCCCTCCCATTCCCTTCCTCCTTCTCTTGCTAGTGCCTATGGACGTCGGTGATCACTTAAGATCAGGTGACCCGCATGTTCGTTTACCTCCTATGATAAAAAAAGATAGTTCGAATAGATTGTTAGTCAGATACAATTATTACCTACAGTCCAGACTGAGGTTTGGTCTTGTGCTAGATGTCATTTTGACTGAGTGTAATCCACGCTCAACGCCAAGCCCAATGAAGACTATAAGGGCCTTCAGGCCAAATGTGTAGTCAGTTCAAAGAAATTAAAAACAATGTACAATTGAGTGAGTTAGAAAATATACTCGTAGTATATTTGGGTAGCAAACCTTCAAGCCCAATGAATCTAGTTAACATTTGATCCACGAGCCGTCCGAACCTTTTAACCTCTAGTTCCACTGAGGTCGGTTATACGAAGCTGTTGATAAAATAAATCGATAATATAAAATATGAAAAATAACAAATGATGTGTTCTAGAATCATAAATTTTGTGTAAAATGTATTTTTAAATTATTATTTCATTTGTTTTCCATACTATAATAACATTCAAAATTTACGGTCTCGAGAAAATAAAAACATGATTCGTCATTTAAAAAATTCGACGATTTAAATAAATGTTAGTGAAAGATTTTTTTGTTTTCTTTTTCTAAGCATCTAATTCCAACGAGCAATACCTAGACAAGACATACGAATGTATCACCGGCATATTTGCTGTAATTTTTAAACCTTTATAAATGACAAAAGCCACTTCTGTACCTTTATAATCGAAAAACTTGGTTTAGTGAGAAACCTCTCTGAGCGTAGAGATTAGGGTTCCTTAAACTCTCGCTTATCTAAGTTTGACTGTATATTGTAAAGTACTTAGGCCTCGTCTTGAAGTCGCTATAATGTTTACTGAAATATTCTCTTTATACCACCTTTATTATATAGTGTACTTATAATATTATTATTATTGCTTTTAGCCGAATAAGAAGTCAGTTTCAAAGACAAATAAAACTTCTACTGAGAAGCCATTTTAAACACCGGCTCCATCAGTCAGCACCAGAATATTCACGTATACACCACATTTGGAATTTTCTACATCTAAAATGTTTTTCTTATATAACTATTTTACATTATCCAGATATTGTAAGTTCGCATGTATTCTACATATGTATATTCATAATAAAGACTATTACAGATAAGGTATCGTTTTTTATTCAAAAGGCCAGGAAAGCACGGAATACATAAAAACCATAGTGGTTGCGCCGCTTTATATATATTTGAAATTCCCGCATTATTGTGATCAGATCGCGACGCTTTTCCAGCCCCGCTCAATTACCCCTTCCTATGGCACATGCTTATATTCGGTAGCGCGTCGGACGCGCCGCCACCACTACTACTATTATTGTTGTTTGCGCGCCGCATCGAGATTGTTGTGACCGCGCCGCATGCTAACATTTTGAATTTTCGCATGGTCGAGTGAGAAATAAATGCATCGCTACATACGTGCCGACACATATTATAAACAATAAGTGTTGTGTGGGAGAAGACCCAGTGGAAAGAAACGAGAATTACCTAGCCGGCTAGCCACGTGGAAACTGCAGCGCCGCGAGGTATGTGCCAAGTTTCCTTCCTACCCTTGTCTCCCTCTTCGTAGCTGATCGCAATAGTTGAATATCAAATATATCACCCCCGCATATACAGTCCACTTAAAATTAGCATAGAAACCCCGCACGCACCCTCCGCTGACGTCGACATCGCTACGGCGTCACCACATAGCATTACGTACTGTGTAATAGTTAGAGCAGAACTATTATTTTTATCATCTGTGTTGGGGCCGCCGCCTGTCAATATGGCGACACCTCTCGCCCTCGTACGTCACCGGCCCGCGGTTAGGCGGGGTGAGGTGGAAATGAGGAGAGACGTGAGGCGAGGCGACGTTCCCCGGCGGTGGGCGGGCGTAGTACTCTCGAAGGTGGTAGCGAGAGCGCCGGTAGCCCGCCTCGGTGACGACAGTCGGATGCCGGTGATGTCTTAAAGGGGCCTCGATGATGTGCAATGTGATGCACGAGCCAGCCGATCAAGGTGGTAGATTTTGAAGCGGAGGTCGGGGTGGTCGCAAGAAAACACCGTGGTTCTCGTATAATGACCGCGTCCCCGAGCCAACAGAGCACTACTACTGACGATGTAGACTTCTCGATGTTACTATTCAATGTTATTGCGATGACTTGTGCAAGCAAACTACTCGATGTTATCTCAATAAGATGTACAAGCAAACTACTCGATGTTATTGCGATGACTTGTGCAAGCAAACTACCCGATGTTATCTCAATAAGATGTGCAATCGAACTACGCGATGTTATTGCGATGACTTGTGCAATCAAACTACTTCGATGTTATTGCGATGACTTGTGCAAGCAAACTACCCGATATTATCTCAATAAGATGTACAAGCAAACTATCTCGATGTTATTGCGATGACTTGTGCAATCAAACTACTCGATGTTATCTCAATAAGATGTACAAGCAAACTCTCTCGATGTTATTGCGATGACTTGTGCAATCAAACTACTCGATGTTATCTCAATAAGATGTGCAATCGAACTATCTCGATGTTATTGCGATGACTTGTGCAATCAAACTACCCGATATTATCTCAATAAGATGTACAAGCAAACTATCTCGATGTTATTGCGATGACTTGTGCAATCAAACTACTCGATGTTATCTCAATAAGATGTACAAGCAAACTCTCTCGATGTTATTGCGATGACTTGTGCAATCAAACTACGACCTAGTACCGCACCGACCGTGCTTATAAGCAAAATCGGGCCGGCAACTAACGGTATCCCGTTAGACGTCGTGGCTCTATGCGTTGGCTCGGATATCGCGTTCCTATTTATTTATCATATTTATCATATTTTTACATATAAAATGTCTATAATATCAATTTCTTATTATCTATTTGCATGCAATCTATATTCTAAAATTTACATCTTATATCTATCTTACATATGAATAAAGTTATCTCTATATTAAGCGCCGTTTCGCACTAAACTCTATATTCTATTCTATAATTCTATATAACTCTATAATAATCTTATTACATAAACCTTAACTTATATTCATATGTAAATCTATTTTCAGTGTGTTAAAATTTACATCGATCTGTATAGGGTGACATAATTAATCTCTATATATATTCACATTCACATTCACTCGATATTCAATATTACATATCGTTACGTTATGTTCGCCAGTTATATATATATATATATATTCCTTATTATAATTTTAATTCCATTCATATTTTATTTTAAAACGATACATAATAAAATTAGAAATTGCTGTTTACAACGCCGTTGCGTGAGAAATTACTGTAAAGCCATAAAGTCCCGTTCGACTTGCAACTTTCAACTATTGTTTGTACAATTACCATAAAATAAAATATATTATTTTATTGGGCTCGTTCGGGTACCGTAACGTCATAACAATATTATTTGGCGGACCCTATTCAAGTATATTGCTTGTGCAATAACCATTTAACAGAAAATATATTATTTTGCTTTATTCAAAGGCAAAATCCACCGCCTGGTCTCTGGGAATTTGAATTTATTACAAAGGAAAGCCGGTATATGGCTGGAGTCATTGTTCATAGAATTACTAAAAACCCTGAGATCGAAGACGTCCGTTATGAGGAACCGTTGTAATATTTTATGTACCTCTATAACCATTACGTTTGTCTATATTAAATTATACAATCTTCCATATTTGTCGTTCTATATGATCGTATAATTCTTGCTATGTAACGTATACTTCAATAGTATATAACGTGTGTAACTCTATCATATTCTCTCTATGTTTCCATGCACACTCGCTATATATTCCATACGGCATAACTTAATCTCATCCATCATGTAATTCCCTACTTAATGCGAATGTAATCTATAAGTCCCCTATACTAACACACATAATTCTATACAATCCGTAATTCAATAATTCTATGCATGATTCTTACATATCCATAATTCAATCCCTATACATATCACATCTGTAATTCCATATTCAATAACTCAATACATACATAACATACCTACAATTCTATATCCAATTTATATCTCTATTCTATTATACTCGTATGAATTAAATCTAACAAAGTCTATATTAAATGTCGATAAATCTATATCTATGCTCTCTATAAAATATCAATAAACCTACGTATAAATCTATGTACTACTTATCGTGTGCGTCGCCAACATCCTCCCCCTTGTGCGCAGCACCAACTCCATGTCCTGGCGACGCCGCTGCATCTCCTCGCTCCGATGGTGTCACAGCAGGCTCGTCTGGTCTGTCGTCCATTGCTGCATGCATGGCCTGTCTTCTTGGTGGCAGCTTCCGTACGGTGGCTTCCTCTGGTATGGCGTGCGGTCCACTTCGATCCGCCATACTATTCAAGAATTTCGCCATCGTGTTGAGATCAGGATCCTCTCCATCTATCTTGTCCGCGGTGTAGTCGTACCAACGGAACTTCAATATAGTTGGCATCTTATCTGTGATGCTCTTCAATATTTCGGGCGACTGTAGATATTGCGGTTTTCGCAGCCCTCTTATTGCTGCGACGGTGTTATTTATGCAGCTTGCCAGCATGCATATATCGTATGCAGAATCGCTGATTACTGGCAGTCTCCTTATTTTGTTCAGTTCTGCCAGAATCAGGGCATCCGCTCTTCCATATGACCGTCGCAGCGCCTCCATGATCTCCTCGGGTGTACTCTCCGAGAACAGCAGGCTGCGAACTCCCTCTCGTGCCTCTCCCTTCAGTGCTCTTCTCAGTCGCGCCATGTTCTGCACGTCTGAGAAGAGCGGAGCGGTGTCATCGTAGACGGCCTCGAAGGCCACCCACTCTCTGCAGTCCCCTTCGAATGGTGGTAGCTGATGCACATAATCAGGTTGTGGCATCATTCCCTGGTGTGCAGTCTTCATCGCCTCAGCTATGGCTTGGGCTAGGCTTCTATGTTCATGACTCCTTCCATGTTGACCATCAGCTTCGGTGGTAGAGGCAGGAGTATTCTGTGTACACCGAACGTCCTCTATGTGTTCGGTGTTTCCCTTGCTCTTGGCCTCCGTGCGTCCCGCCGAATCCCGGATCCAGTCTCTGACCTGGTTCTCCGGATCTGCTGGTTCCTCGATAACGGAGTCATCATCTTCTTCCTCGATGTCGGCTTGTATTATTTCCAAGCGTAGCCTAGCTGCCACTGTCGCCGCTTGTGCTTCCTGAAGCTCCTTCTCAGCCAATGCTGCACGGGCCTCCAGCTCCTGTCGCCTCTTCTGGGACTTCGTGGATGCAGGCCTGTGTCTCCTCAATGTGGATGCTACGGTGACTTGCGTTGTTTCTGTTGCTGAGGTATCGTACGTCTCTGTAGAGCTGCTTTGTTGTACAGCCTCTGTTTCAACTAGCCGTTCGCTCCGTGACTCCTTTTGGCTCCTGGTGACCGGCATCTTGTCTGCCGCGAAGATCCGGCTCTCGAAGGACCAGCTGTTGTGGCCGCCGCCTGTCAATATGGCGACACCTCTCGCCCTCGTACGTCACCGGCCCGCGGTTAGGCGGGGTGAGGTGGAAATGAGGAGAGACGTGAGGCGAGGCGACGTTCCCCGGCGGTGGGCGGGCGTAGAACTCTCGAAGATGGTAGCGAGAGCGCCGGTAGCCCGCCTCGGTGACGACAGTCGGATGCCGGTGATGTCTTAAAGGGGCCTCGATGATGTGCAATGTGATGCACGAGCCAGCCGATCAAGGTGGTAGATTTTGAAGCGGAGGTCGGGGTGGTCGCAAGAAAACACCGTGGTTCTCGTATAATGACCGCGTCCCCGAGCCAACAGAGCACTACTACTGACGATGTAGACTTCTCGATGTTACTATTCAATGTTATTGCGATGACTTGTGCAAGCAAACTACTCGATGTTATCTCAATAAGATGTACAAGCAAACTACTCGATGTTATTGCGATGACTTGTGCAAGCAAACTACCCGATGTTATCTCAATAAGATGTGCAATCGAACTACGCGATGTTATTGCGATGACTTGTGCAATCAAACTACTTCGATGTTATTGCGATGACTTGTGCAAGCAAACTACCCGATATTATCTCAATAAGATGTACAAGCAAACTATCTCGATGTTATTGCGATGACTTGTGCAATCAAACTACTCGATGTTATCTCAATAAGATGTACAAGCAAACTCTCTCGATGTTATTGCGATGACTTGTGCAATCAAACTACTCGATGTTATCTCAATAAGATGTGCAATCGAACTATCTCGATGTTATTGCGATGACTTGTGCAATCAAACTACCCGATATTATCTCAATAAGATGTACAAGCAAACTATCTCGATGTTATTGCGATGACTTGTGCAATCAAACTACTCGATGTTATCTCAATAAGATGTACAAGCAAACTCTCTCGATGTTATTGCGATGACTTGTGCAATCAAACTACGACCTAGTACCGCACCGACCGTGCTTATAAGCAAAATCGGGCCGGCAACTAACGGTATCCCGTTAGACGTCGTGGCTCTATGCGTTGGCTCGGATATCGCGTTCCTATTTATTTATCATATTTATCATATTTTTACATATAAAATGTCTATAATATCAATTTCTTATTATCTATTTGCATGCAATCTATATTCTAAAATTTACATCTTATATCTATCTTACATATGAATAAAGTTATCTCTATATTAAGCGCCGTTTCGCACTAAACTCTATATTCTATTCTATAATTCTATATAACTCTATAATAATCTTATTACATAAACCTTAACTTATATTCATATGTAAATCTATTTTCAGTGTGTTAAAATTTACATCGATCTGTATAGGGTGACATAATTAATCTCTATATATATTCACATTCACATTCACTCGATATTCAATATTACATATCGTTACGTTATGTTCGCCAGTTATATATATATATATATATTCCTTATTATAATTTTAATTCCATTCATATTTTATTTTAAAACGATACATAATAAAATTAGAAATTGCTGTTTACAACGCCGTTGCGTGAGAAATTACTGTAAAGCCATAAAGTCCCGTTCGACTTGCAACTTTCAACTATTGTTTGTACAATTACCATAAAATAAAATATATTATTTTATTGGGCTCGTTCGGGTACCGTAACGTCATAACAATATTATTTGGCGGACCCTATTCAAGTATATTGCTTGTGCAATAACCATTTAACAGAAAATATATTATTTTGCTTTATTCAAAGGCAAAATCCACCGCCTGGTCTCTGGGAATTTGAATTTATTACAAAGGAAAGCCGGTATATGGCTGGAGTCATTGTTCATAGAATTACTAAAAACCCTGAGATCGAAGACGTCCGTTATGAGGAACCGTTGTAATATTTTATGTACCTCTATAACCATTACGTTTGTCTATATTAAATTATACAATCTTCCATATTTGTCGTTCTATATGATCGTATAATTCTTGCTATGTAACGTATACTTCAATAGTATATAACGTGTGTAACTCTATCATATTCTCTCTATGTTTCCATGCACACTCGCTATATATTCCATACGGCATAACTTAATCTCATCCATCATGTAATTCCCTACTTAATGCGAATGTAATCTATAAGTCCCCTATACTAACACACATAATTCTATACAATCCGTAATTCAATAATTCTATGCATGATTCTTACATATCCATAATTCAATCCCTATACATATCACATCTGTAATTCCATATTCAATAACTCAATACATACATAACATACCTACAATTCTATATCCAATTTATATCTCTATTCTATTATACTCGTATGAATTAAATCTAACAAAGTCTATATTAAATGTCGATAAATCTATATCTATGCTCTCTATAAAATATCAATAAACCTACGTATAAATCTATGTACTACTTATCGTGTGCGTCGCCAACATCCTCCCCCTTGTGCGCAGCACCAACTCCATGTCCTGGCGACGCCGCTGCATCTCCTCGCTCCGATGGTGTCACAGCAGGCTCGTCTGGTCTGTCGTCCATTGCTGCATGCATGGCCTGTCTTCTTGGTGGCAGCTTCCGTACGGTGGCTTCCTCTGGTATGGCGTGCGGTCCACTTCGATCCGCCATACTATTCAAGAATTTCGCCATCGTGTTGAGATCAGGATCCTCTCCATCTATCTTGTCCGCGGTGTAGTCGTACCAACGGAACTTCAATATAGTTGGCATCTTATCTGTGATGCTCTTCAATATTTCGGGCGACTGTAGATATTGCGGTTTTCGCAGCCCTCTTATTGCTGCGACGGTGTTATTTATGCAGCTTGCCAGCATGCATATATCGTATGCAGAATCGCTGATTACTGGCAGTCTCCTTATTTTGTTCAGTTCTGCCAGAATCAGGGCATCCGCTCTTCCATATGACCGTCGCAGCGCCTCCATGATCTCCTCGGGTGTACTCTCCGAGAACAGCAGGCTGCGAACTCCCTCTCGTGCCTCTCCCTTCAGTGCTCTTCTCAGTCGCGCCATGTTCTGCACGTCTGAGAAGAGCGGAGCGGTGTCATCGTAGACGGCCTCGAAGGCCACCCACTCTCTGCAGTCCCCTTCGAATGGTGGTAGCTGATGCACATAATCAGGTTGTGGCATCATTCCCTGGTGTGCAGTCTTCATCGCCTCAGCTATGGCTTGGGCTAGGCTTCTATGTTCATGACTCCTTCCATGTTGACCATCAGCTTCGGTGGTAGAGGCAGGAGTATTCTGTGTACACCGAACGTCCTCTATGTGTTCGGTGTTTCCCTTGCTCTTGGCCTCCGTGCGTCCCGCCGAATCCCGGATCCAGTCTCTGACCTGGTTCTCCGGATCTGCTGGTTCCTCGATAACGGAGTCATCATCTTCTTCCTCGATGTCGGCTTGTATTATTTCCAAGCGTAGCCTAGCTGCCACTGTCGCCGCTTGTGCTTCCTGAAGCTCCTTCTCAGCCAATGCTGCACGGGCCTCCAGCTCCTGTCGCCTCTTCTGGGACTTCGTGGATGCAGGCCTGTGTCTCCTCAATGTGGATGCTACGGTGACTTGCGTTGTTTCTGTTGCTGAGGTATCGTACGTCTCTGTAGAGCTGCTTTGTTGTACAGCCTCTGTTTCAACTAGCCGTTCGCTCCGTGACTCCTTTTGGCTCCTGGTGACCGGCATCTTGTCTGCCGCGAAGATCCGGCTCTCGAAGGACCAGCTGTTGTGGCCGCCGCCTGTCAATATGGCGACACCTCTCGCCCTCGTACGTCACCGGCCCGCGGTTAGGCGGGGTGAGGTGGAAATGAGGAGAGACGTGAGGCGAGGCGACGTTCCCCGGCGGTGGGCGGGCGTAGAACTCTCGAAGATGGTAGCGAGAGCGCCGGTAGCCCGCCTCGGTGACGACAGTCGGATGCCGGTGATGTCTTAAAGGGGCCTCGATGATGTGCAATGTGATGCACGAGCCAGCCGATCAAGGTGGTAGATTTTGAAGCGGAGGTCGGGGTGGTCGCAAGAAAACACCGTGGTTCTCGTATAATGACCGCGTCCCCGAGCCAACAGAGCACTACTACTGACGATGTAGACTTCTCGATGTTACTATTCAATGTTATTGCGATGACTTGTGCAAGCAAACTACTCGATGTTATCTCAATAAGATGTACAAGCAAACTACTCGATGTTATTGCGATGACTTGTGCAAGCAAACTACCCGATGTTATCTCAATAAGATGTGCAATCGAACTACGCGATGTTATTGCGATGACTTGTGCAATCAAACTACTTCGATGTTATTGCGATGACTTGTGCAAGCAAACTACCCGATATTATCTCAATAAGATGTACAAGCAAACTATCTCGATGTTATTGCGATGACTTGTGCAATCAAACTACTCGATGTTATCTCAATAAGATGTACAAGCAAACTCTCTCGATGTTATTGCGATGACTTGTGCAATCAAACTACTCGATGTTATCTCAATAAGATGTGCAATCGAACTATCTCGATGTTATTGCGATGACTTGTGCAATCAAACTACCCGATATTATCTCAATAAGATGTGCAAGCAAACTATCTCGATGTTATTGCGATGACTTGTGCAATCAAACTACTCGATGTTATCTCAATAAGATGTACAAGCAAACTCTCTCGATGTTATTGCGATGACTTGTGCAATCAAACTACGACCTAGTACCGCACCGACCGTGCTTATAAGCAAAATCGGGCCGGCAACTAACGGTATCCCGTTAGACGTCGTGGCTCTATGCGTTGGCTCGGATATCGCGTTCCTATTTATTTATCATATTTATCATATTTTTACATATAAAATGTCTATAATATCAATTTCTTATTATCTATTTGCATGCAATCTATATTCTAAAATTTACATCTTATATCTATCTTACATATGAATAAAGTTATCTCTATATTAAGCGCCGTTTCGCACTAAACTCTATATTCTATTCTATAATTCTATATAACTCTATAATAATCTTATTACATAAACCTTAACTTATATTCATATGTAAATCTATTTTCAGTGTGTTAAAATTTACATCGATCTGTATAGGGTGACATAATTAATCTCTATATATATTCACATTCACATTCACTCGATATTCAATATTACATATCGTTACGTTATGTTCGCCAGTTATATATATATATATATATATTCCTTATTATAATTTTAATTCCATTCATATTTTATTTTAAAACGATACATAATAAAATTAGAAATTGCTGTTTACAACGCCGTTGCGTGAGAAATTACTGTAAAGCCATAAAGTCCCGTTCGACTTGCAACTTTCAACTATTGTTTGTACAATTACCATAAAATAAAATATATTATTTTATTGGGCTCGTTCGGGTACCGTAACGTCATAACAATATTATTTGGCGGACCCTATTCAAGTATATTGCTTGTGCAATAACCATTTAACAGAAAATATATTATTTTGCTTTATTCAAAGGCAAAATCCACCGCCTGGTCTCTGGGAATTTGAATTTATTACAAAGGAAAGCCGGTATATGGCTGGAGTCATTGTTCATAGAATTACTAAAAACCCTGAGATCGAAGACGTCCGTTATGAGGAACCGTTGTAATATTTTATGTACCTCTATAACCATTACGTTTGTCTATATTAAATTATACAATCTTCCATATTTGTCGTTCTATATGATCGTATAATTCTTGCTATGTAACGTATACTTCAATAGTATATAACGTGTGTAACTCTATCATATTCTCTTTATGTTTCCATGCACACTCGCTATATATTCCATACGGCATAACTTAATCTCATCCATCATGTAATTCCCTACTTAATGCGAATGTAATCTATAAGTCCCCTATACTAACACACATAATTCTATACAATCCGTAATTCAATAATTCTATGCATGATTCTTACATATCCATAATTCAATCCCTATACATATCACATCTGTAATTCCATATTCAATAACTCAATACATACATAACATACCTACAATTCTATATCCAATTTATATCTCTATTCTATTATACTCGTATGAATTAAATCTAACAAAGTCTATATTAAATGTCGATAAATCTATATCTATGCTCTCTATAAAATATCAATAAACCTACGTATAAATCTATGTACTACTTATCGTGTGCGTCGCCAACAATCTGTATTGACTATTCACACTGCAAACACTCTCATCATGTTATGTCCTGAAGCACATATTTAAATAACGTAGAATTAAAATGTTCAGAACACAAACATATTTAGAAGAGAACAAAAATATATACATGCTGTTATAGCTAATAGTTTTTCCAAGGTACCCTATCAACTTACTTAAAACTCCAACCATAAAACCGAATATCGGATTAAATCCGCCTGTATCAAGACTGTGAATAATCTATACAACAAATTTGGAAATGAATTGGACATATTTGGTGATTCATTGTGCACCTTCAAGGAAAAGGCATTACTGTTGCTGAGAGATATAAGTTTTAGCTCCTAACAATTTATAAATACTAAAATTATTATGTTTCCGCTTTGACTTTGTAGTTCAAATTCTTGATATTGAATAATTTCAGTGAATTGTATCACAATATTTCTTTTGTATTAGCTAGTTAACTTCGGGAGCACTTGGGTTAACTTTTTAAAAACTACAGTCGATATTAGACAATTTATTAATAGTTATGTCGATTTTAGACATTGATTATAATATAACTTAAAAACTATTATAGTCAATTTTAGACTTCCTAACCTAACGAGTACATTCTACGAGAGTCGATTCTAGACTGCCTATCCTAATTTCTTATTCTAATCATTCCTTATTCTAACAATGTTATAAATGCTGACCTAGCGTCTACCTCACATCCCGTACGGGGAACGCTAGGCAAGCTTAAAGTAATTTAGGCACGTGTAGAGGATCTATGGGAATATAAGTAGCTATTTAGCATTATTTGTTATTATTTTAGTTTATATTATGTTTATCTTTATAGTGTTTTGATTTAGTTTGTCTACCACATTGCGAATGTTGTGGCAGCTTTTAAAGGCCAACGTGCCTACACATTGTTCATATATAGCGTCAATTTATATGGGGCATATTGGTAACTAGCTGTCCTTTAATAAATAGATAGCAACATGTGTAAAATAAAAAAAGGAATACGTTTCTTATTATTCTAAAATGAGGACATTAATCATTTATAGAAATCACATATAAGCTAAAGTTTCAATCAAAATTTAAAACTCTTCAAATCTATGTATCTAAATGTGAATCTGCTCATACCTCAGAGAACTTATATAAAGTTTCTATAGTGACGCAACTAAATTTAAGAAAGACGCCACACCTACTTGATTCTTATTTTTTTTCGATCTAACTACGTTATTGACCTAGCAACGTCTTAACAGCTTCATCAGACTACTAAGGCGAGCGCTTACGGCACTCAGCCGGTTCTATTTTGACAACTAACTCAAGGGTGCACGGCACACCTCGACTTGGGTTGATGCCTGATTCATGCAATTCGCGACCTATCAGAGCTAACCTAAGCTAAGCTACATATTCATGCTTATATGAGTTATTGAAACATATATGTGTACAAAGCATACGTACCTCAACAACTCTTATATGTATTTTGTGTCGGATAATTTTTCTAAACTATTTCAGTTCGATAAGCGAAAATACAAAAATAAAACCCTTCCACTTGCATGTGTAAGCATACGTGCGTGCACGTGTGTGGAGGTGATATGTGTAATGTTTTCCTAATTGATTCCTTTTCTAATGTAATAATGACAACCGATACAATAACGACTACTATAGAATAAGCAACTACATCTCAAGATATAGCAATCGCTCCAGTAGAAACTATCATTTCAACAGCAACCATTAATCTAGCAGCAACTAACACTGCAGAATTAACTATTGCTCTAGAATTGGCCAGCGTATTCCATGTGTCTGTACTTCACTATGGTGCCTCTTCATGCTGTAAGGGCTCATGTTTTAGAGTTTATTGCAGAGATCCAGTGTAATTGGAGTCTGCCTAATAGATATCTTTCTCTCCAACTTAAGACGTTTCGTTCCATAACCAGAAAAAAGTGGTTGGTTGGCCTCTTATAAATAAATTTAATAGCTGCGCTCCAAATAATGAGATGTGTTTCTGGTCTGTACCTCATTGATCGACTACGGAGCATGCAGGTGCAGTAAAGGACCTTCCTGGCTGTCAAAATTATCAAAAAAGAAAAGTAATTTGAATGAGATGAAAAATTTAAAAATATCACGCACCGCACCGATTTGTTTTTCATGATAGTTCGCTTCATATCGCCGCCGTTGAAGCATTGTGACTTATCGTTTTAAGTTTTTTCCTGTGACTCTTCAAAGTTATATAATATCTCACATCATCGTCACCGCTGCACCCGCTCAAAGCTGTAGAACAATCCGCAGACACCGCACATTTCGCCTGGGACGCCGCTGTTCCATACGAGGTGTTGAGTTGCAGGTCAGTTCACGCTTTTATTTGAGGTTCTTGTTATTTTATTTATTTATAGGCAAGACCACCAACCGCTTTTACGCTCTCTATTATTTACCATATATTTCCTGGTGGGTCCTATTTACACGGTCCCACCAGCCCCTTTAGTGGTTATTAGCACATACCAATATATATTGGATTATTAATGCTTTCAGTGTATAAAGACAAATCAGTCGATATTTTAATTATAAAGGCGATTATCTATATATCTGTAAATGTCTTAAAGTTTTCCCAATGTTACTGAGAGGTTAGAATAACAGCTTAAACTGTAAAGAAGAACACGAAATGGCTTAGCGCCATACTTTTATCTCTTCCTAGTATATGACTTTGATTTAATTAGTATAGAAGTACTTGTCACAAAAATCTTGCTTACTACTTACATTATTATTGATGTGAACCATCTATATGCGAAGGTAAACCTGATTATTGGCCTGGCGAGACGTGGCAATGCAAAACACGAACTTTGTACTAGTAACTAAATACTCAAAAACATTTGCAACCCTATCTGTATCAACATAAGATTCAAATTGTTTTGTCGGCCACTCGTTATACTAGTGTTACGCGGCACGCGCCGATGACCTAGCGACCTTTGATAAATGCCGCCAAACACACCGCGCCTACGCCTTGTTGAATTTTTGTACTTAATAAAACTGAATATTTATGTAATAAAATAAATAAACAGTCATTATTTTATGGAACAAATTTGTACTGCTTTATCTTTTAATTATACGATAGCGGATTCCTGTCATAATCTATCCTTTTATCCATATAACTTATACAAAACAATTTCGACGTTTCACATAGACGCCGAACGTCCCGTGACGGCTAATTTTTTTATATACTACTACCTACTAACATTTGTATTCAAATAGATACTTGCTTATATTTATTTCATAAATACTTATTCTAAATAATTCTATAATCCAAATCACTATAATTAAATAAAAAATTTCCAAAGACATTACAATTTTCATTTCTTTCCGCGGTCTTTATGATTGCCTAGATTTTTTTAATGACAACTTTTTATATTATTCCCCAATAATTTGACCTTAACATTCTAGTATCTGCTTTAAATTAGTACATACACTTGAAGTCATGTCGATTTAATTAGGAACAGTTAATATATCGTTCAAACATTATAAAATTATTCTTGTTTGTATTACGGTTATAAAATTGCGACTCCCCTGGTGTTGCTAGTGTCTATGGATGGCGGTGATCACTTATCATCAGGTGACCCGTCTGTTCGTTTGCCTCCTATAATATAAAAAATAAAAAATCTCCCTCTCAACTTCCATTCGCCTCGCCCAATCAGCTTACCCCCTTTTTTTTTTGTTGAGGGGAAAATCCTACATACTCCTACCGACTAAAAACCACTCGGCCGCTGAGGATCGAACCAGGGTGCGGGGTAACGACCAGCAACCTCCACTGCCCTGGACTCACCTCTCAGGAAGTATTCTTCCTCTGCTCCTCACATAGAGCAGCGGCTAAAGCCTTGCTCTCTCCGCATGGGCCTTCAATTCGCGGCAACGGACGCCCCCGCGTCCGCCACCTGAAGGTTCATCAAGGAGGCATCAGGTGAAATATGCCTGCACCTCTTCGTCGACGCCCTCGGGCGGATATTCCGCGCCGCATCATTGGGGCATCTGGTTCCCTTTCTCTTATCCTCTCCGTTTCCTCTTTCTAGCTGAGGACACTCTCTGAGAAGGCCACTATAGCGTTCCATGACCTCTTACTACCGACCATGGAAAGGATTAGAGCCGGTAGAGAGAGGTCATTGCCTACTGGCAACGAGCTCACTACGCTCCAACGCCCACGCCGGACATTCCTCCAACGTGTACTGGACCGTATCCATGTCACTTCCGTCGCAGTGGTGACATTTTGTCGTCGCCTCGCTGCGGGCTGTTTGGTTTAGGTACTTACCAAAATAGCCGTGGCTCGTAAGCACCTGCACCAACCAGAATGTGAGCGCTCCGTGCCTCCTATTAAACCACTCCGCTAAAACTGGACGGATGACCTCGATGGTACTTAGACCCACGGCGGGTCCAGAGAGCCTTTCCCTCCACAACGTCAGCATCGCCATACGTAAGTAGGACCTGAGAGCCTCGTCTTCTCGGGGCGCGATCATCTCACCACGACTCAGCCTTTCGACTCGCCACCTATACATCGCAGCATGCATGTGTGCCAACAGATCTCATGGTGGGGAGCCCGCCAGTTGGCACGCCGCCTCATACGATACGGTACGATATCCGCGGATGACCCTGACGGCCATCACTCTGTGTAACTTCCGCAGTACCGCAGAACTGGTGGCCGTCAGAGCCTCGTGCCATACCGGGGCCCCGTACATGACCATGGATCTAATGACAACAAGGTAGAGGGAACGGCAACCGGTCCCCGCACCACCCACATTAGGTAAAAGACCTGCCAGTGCCGATGCGCACCGCAAGACCTTCGAGGACAGTAGTGAGAAATGCTCGTCAAAGGTACAGTGACTGTCCAGAACTAGACCAAGATACTTGAGAGTGGATCTAACCTCTCTTCGGACGCCGCCCACAGTCAAATGCGTGCCTGCGAGAGGCAATCTGCGCGAACTATGGAACGCAATTGCCTCGGTTTTGTTAAGGGTCACCTTTAAGCCCACCGAGCGGATCCTGCGCACCACCTGTGCAACACTCGCCGTCGCTAAGCGAAGGGCGTCCCTCAATGATTTGCCGCAGGCTGTGACGAGCGTATCGTCGGCGTAGTACATGACCGCAGCGCCGGGCAGGAGAACACCACGCAACGCCCAATCGTAGCCGATATTCCACAAGAGCGGGCCAAGAACCGATCCCTGTGGAACACCGCAAGTCATTTCTTTTCGATAAGTGCTACCATCCTGCCCGACGCACGTCACGTATCTACCCTCCAAATATGACTGGATGACATGACAGAGGTATAGAGGCACCCCATGATATTTCAACCCCTCCTTGATGCATTCCCAGGGGATGCTATTGAATGCGTTGGCAATGTCTAGTAACACCGACAACAGCACTCCACCCTGGGAAACCGCCTCCTCCGAGTGGGCCTTGACGCGAAGTATCGCGTCAGACATTGATTGACCCTCTCGGAAGCCAAACTGCACCGAGGAGAGGTCGGGGCCTGTGAGAGTCAGGTGTCTCACTAACCGACGTGAAATGACGCGTTCCAGCAACTTGCCAGGAGTACTATTGGCCTGTACGCCGACAAAGAGTCTGCAGGACGACTCTGCTTCCTCAACAGGACGAGGATGCCGACCCTCCATTGGGGAGGAAATTGACCCAGCTCTAGACAGGCGTTGTATAACCGTCTGAACCTTTCCTCCAGTGCCTCAATGGCCAGACACCAGACGCAGCCAAGTATACCGTCAGGACCCGGGGCTGTGTTTTCCCCCGGAGCCGTCCCAGGGCCACATTCAGTTCCGCCTCTCTTATGGGAGGAACAGTGTCAGGGTCATTACATCTGGGAGGAGCAGCGAAGGGAAGGACAAGCTGTACTCTCTCAGGGAACAGCGAGGGCATGTCATCTCTTAACATCTGAGGTTCAAGGCTTCGAGTGATCGGGGGGCCCAGGGTCGCAAGAAACCCAACACCACTTTGTAGGGGCGCCCCCACGGATCACGCTCCACCGCCTCTAGGAGTTCTTCACGTGCTCGAGTCTTCGCTACTCTGATGGCGATTTGGAGCGCCTTCTTTGCTTCTTCTTCTTCCTTTTCTGCGGTTTCTCCTGCGGATTCTGAGGCAAAGTCTACTGACAAAGACACCTCCATTTTAGTGTCATATACTTTCCGGTAGAACTTGCTGACGTAGGGCGGCTGCCTGCCGTCAGCTGAACCTACTGACCTCATCGTCGTCCCACTGTGTCCGCTTGACACAGACAGACGGTCAAGCGAAGGGGCCCTCTCCATGACCACTACTGGCATCCTTGTCGTGTCAGTTGTCAGTGAACACGCCGAGGTCGTTATTCCGGACGCAGCACCATCCATCACCAAGTGATTTTACTTGCATAATCAATGTCCACTGGTCTTGCCGAAGGATTCGTAAGAATCGAATCTCAAGGTCATGTTTGGTGTCCAGTAAGCAAGCCAGGGTCGTCATGAAAGGCGGAAACAGATTCGGTAAAGTAAGCGAGGGTCGTCAAGTGAAGAAGAATCGAAGTTCGTGTAACAAGCCAAGTCGTGTCAGGTATCAGCCTCCGGTCAGAAGGACCGACGTTGCCCAGAGCGTACCACATGAAGGTTCCTGACATCGCACCCCACTAGCTTACATCGTATATAATCTATACATATAATAAAAGGCTAACGGGACGAAATCTGTACATTAAATATTTTAAAGAAAAAATACTCTGGGAGGGCTTACAATCAATGACAGAACATAATGCTATAGTTTTTAAAATTTTTGTCTGTCTGTCTGTCGTTTGTACAGGATTCATGCAAAAACTACTGGACGGATTTTAACGAAATTTGGTATGGTGGTAGCTTATACACCGGTATAACATTTAGGCTATGTTTTACATATATATCATATTTGTATGTCTGTTTATTTTACTTTTAAGAAAACATAAAAGAGATGAAATTTACACAAAAACTACTAGACAGATTTTCACGAAATTTTGTAAGGTAGTAGTTTATACATCGATATAACATACTAGCTTCTGCCCTCGACTTCGTCCGCGTGTAATAGTTACTTTTGGCCCCCGAACCCGAGAAAAACCTCTGTTTTCGAACATTCTTCATTGATGCTCCACCCCCATTGGCCTAAGCTTGATGCTATATGGTATATAGCCTACCTCGATAAATGAGCTATCTAACATCTTCAAATCGGAGCAGTAATTCCTGAGATAAGAGCGTTCAAGAAAACAAACTTTGCAGCTTACTGTAACAAGACCAAATCTGTACATTAAATATTTTTTGAAAATTATAGTCGGGGTAGACTTTGTTATCGATATAGAAGCCAAAGATTATCCTTTCACAATTTTTGTCTGTTTGTCGGTCTGTCCCTGTGAGCACGCAGCACTCTGAAAGTACTGGACCAATTTGGACGAAACTTGACACATGGTTTAACTAATATTACAAGGTTACATTTAGGATACTTTTTGTCCCATAAAACGCAAGGGGTTCTCCAGGATAACAAAAGACAAAAAATTATAGTTAATGTAACTAGGCGTTTTTGCGACACCTTAGTACAAGAGCTAGCAACGTTGGAAGAACGAGAATTTTAGAAAAGCTGGTTCTTTAATATGTAGATATATTATGCCCTTCCAAACAGAATTCAGGATACCTGGTAGCCGGTTAACGTTGTGTTTTTTAATGCGCATCACACCTTTACAGGTCAAAATTTTTATTTATAAATAATTTTAGGAAAAAAATGTTTGGTTACTTTTTAACCCTATTATAACATGAGTCTATCACTGCCAGACAATTTTGTTATTGACAATAATGTGCCCGATGATATTCTTTATAAATAAAATAATTCATTTCAAACCATTTTATTTTTTCCATTCCAAAGAACATATTTCATTTTAATATATTTAATTTAATTTATTTTCATATACTTTTTAACCCTATTAAAACATGAGTCTATCACTGCCAGACAATTTTGTTATTGACAATAATGTGCCCGATGATATTCTTTATAAATAAAATAATTCATTTCAAACCATTTTATTTTTTCCATTCCAAAGAACATAATTCATTTTATATACCATTACGATATTGAGAATTCACCGTAAATACTGAAAAATAACGATAAACGTAGACATATGACTTGGGACTGAAGACATCTTGAATACATTCATCTATAACAGGGGTTTCCACAATTATCGCTATCTTTATCATACATAAAATGGGGTAAACATATCAATGCAGTTGCAGAATCTAGCTCTAAGTTTCTAAACGTTTTCAAAGCATTATGTCCATCCATAACATTTAGTTCGTTTATACTTCAATATTACACGCAGTCGAATTGACTATGCGAGCTTTCTTTATGGTAGTAGTGCTCAGGTTAACCTCTATAAACTTGAAAAAGTCCAAAACCAGGCCATGAGAATTATCGGGGGTTTCATTAAAAGTACTCCAATGCATGTTATGGAAAGCGAATTGAGCATATGTTCGTTACATCTTAGGATACAATATTTAGCTGGCAAAATTCTATTTAAATGTTAGTCATTAGAAAAGAACGAACAACTAATGTATTAGAAGAACTGTCCATCTCTTTCCAATCACTCTATTGGCGTAACAGAAAAAAACCATTATTAGTTTCTATTTTTTCTCAATATAAAAATACTCCAATTCAAACAAGTATAAAACATGAAATGTTCTCTTTACACACCTGGGTCGATAACATTAATTTGCACAATATAATTAAAATAAATGTAGATGGTATTTCGAAGCCAAAGCGTCAATATGATATTCCTTAAACAAAAGATATTTGTCTTCAATATATAAATAAATATTATCAAAATTTTGTTAAAATATACACTGATGGATCTAAAGCTGGTAATTATTTAGGAGCCGCATTTTTTTAGTCAAATTCCAAAACTTTTATGAAATTTCAAATTGATGAAAATATTTCAATTATGCACACTGAATTGATAGAAATTGCAAAGGCTTTATCATTTGCACAATCAACTGAGTCCATTAAGATTGTTATTTTATCCGATTCAAAAAGTGCTCTTCAACACGTAGCTCAATATACCTCGACTTTTCGAGGAATACTGATAGCCTACACTATTTTGAAGCAATTACTAGATTTCAAAGCAAAGAACAAAGCAATTGTTTTACAATGGATCCCTCTCATATAGGTATAACTGGGAATGAAAGCGCTGATCTTTTAGACAGAGAAGGATCCTCCGAAGGTGCTCCTATTAATATTTTACCAACTTACTTGGATGTATGCTCAGTATTTAAAAATAGCTGTTACTCGCATTGGAAGGAATACTTTGATAAGCGTTCTAAAACAAAACGAATATGGTACAGAACGTTTCAGCCACGCCCCTTAAGGTCACCATGGATTGATGACAGTACGATTTGCCGTCGGGAAGCAATCACAGGAATAAGATTACGCTCAGAACACATCCCGTGTAAACAGTTCGCCTAACTGATGCGGTAAAGTACGATCACCCCTCTGCCAGAGTTGTGAGTTCATTGATGATGTGCACCACATCCTGACAGAAAGTGTTTGAAGCGAAGATATTAGATATCGGCTTAATGCTTTACGTTTGTTCCACACTGGTTTGTACAATTCGTTATTGTCTGACCCCACTTCGAAAGATGCTAAAGAATTGTACAAAATTAATGTAAGCTATTGTTAAGTTTATTGTCATTCTTATTATTATATAGTTGTATGTCACTTAGGCGATATAATAAATCGGTGGCTAGATCAATAATGTACATTAAATATTTTTATGAAAATTATAATCGGGATGGGCTTTGTTATCGATATAGGAGCCAAAAATGTCTTATTTAGAATATTTGTCCGTCTTTCTGTCTGGTCCTGTGTCCGCATATTACTCTGAAAGTACTGAACCAATTTTGACGAAACATGACATAGTGATAACTAATATTACAAAGTAACATATAGAGTAATTTAGTCCCATAAAACGCAAGGAATAATCCAGTGTAAATGACAAATTTGTGGTATATGAAATTCTTGATGGGTTTTAATGACATTTTCTTTGTGTTAATATTTTGATGGTTGTCATTGTTGGTTCGTTCAGAAGTTTTTGTCATTGGCAAATAAAAAAAAGTCTTTATTGTGCCATTTCATACACTTTACACGTGTACTTCGGTTGTCCTGCCGCTCGATCCACTTTTTGCAAAACAGGTTACGCACAGCCATTTAATAATCTTAAAACTATTTTTGATTTATTTTTCAAATAACTATTAGGGTCACGTTATCTTTTCAAAGACATTTGATGTGATATTTTATGGCATTGTGTGTTGTATACATATGAAAATGGCAAGACCTGATATTACCGATCAAAATTTTCAGTCCATTTAGCGAACAGAGACATTTCGTTAAGATAGGTGAAATGAAGTACACCGGGTCATCTAGTTTAAAATAAAAAATTAAATAGTTCACGAAAAATACAGAAAAAACAAAAAGTACTTGTTTGTTACCGCATATTACAACTACATTTCATATAGTATTTGTCGTTGGTCGGTGAAGTTAACAAGATTGGTCAGCGATCTGGAACCGGACCTCCATTCATCGTTTTATGAAATCTGCCCTATAGACTGCTGTCAAAAAAAATGATAATATTTCCCTCGGAAGACGATAAGTAGAAGCCATATTAATTTAAAATATATGTTTTACTCTCCCGAACAGATTTGGACAATAGGTCTTACACATCCCAAGAATACAGTGAAAATGGAACCTTCCATTATAAAAACACAAAAATATTTTTTCAAATAAGAAACGCAAGCAACACATCGAGTAGGATATTGGAAACGTTTATAATAAAACAAGAAGTAAACGACACAGCTGAAATATCGGCAGGTCCAGGAGTAAATTCTACTGGAACAACAAATGGTGATTGAAATGTTTAATTTTTCTCGATAAGGTCAATGTGGTTCCTTTACATCTGATAATCAATTAATTAATGAATTATACAATCTTGTCGCGACCTCTTCATGCAGCGACTCGAACCTAGGTCCGATCCTCCGACATGGGATCCTCGAAAACGTCGCTGACACTACACACGACACCGTAGCTCATACGACTGTACAGACCCTATAGGTATGCACTCCTCCGTAACTTTTCAATATGATTTCCTTTCACGGTAACTTTTTCACGAAGTTTTCTCCCTCCTCCGCCCGAAAACCGTCCTCCGTAACTTTTTGACTTGTTTTCTCCAACGATAACTTTTAAAGAAGGTTTTCCCCCTCCTCGTCGCATGTCCAACTTTGAACATGACCACGTCACCCTCCCAGCAGAGAGTATGAATAGTGTTGGATTTTTACCAAATAAAAACCCACAGTTTACAACAACGGGTCTCTTGAGCATTACCAGTGTCGTCGAAGCGGTTGGCCTGCGCATTAGGGTAAACACCGACCGTGTCTCCGTCCGCCGGACCTATGCAAAGGGACGAATGGGACGCCAAACCCATCTCCCCAGATCTGGCTATGGTGGTGTAAAGAGACAAGCGAAGCGTCTTTTCCTTCCATGGCCTTCCACCGGCCTCCCGTTACTGGAGAGGACCACTCAAAGGGTACTCTTTGCATGCCCCCTCCGTCACCTTTTTCTGCGAGACGAACTCCTCGCAAAAGCAGGCCACTACACCTACTACACTACACTACACTACGTATAGCCTCGCTGCCGGGCTCGATAGCTCGACCGTGATCTTCCACCGTTTTCTTTTCTGGAAACAACTACGCTATTGACCTAGTAAGGTCTTAACAACTTCGCCGGACTACTAAGGCGATCGCTTAAGGCACTCAGCCGATTTTATTTGACTACTAGCTCAAAGGTGCTTACTGAGCTTTTTTTTCCCCTCTTACCTACCACATTACTTGGGGCGACACGAGATCTCAATGGACTTCATCGTGTCGCCCCAAAGCGGTTGGCCCGGCGTCAGAATACGCTGTCACCGAGCCCACTCCGTGGAAGGAAACGAAGGCTATATAAAGACCGGCCGTCTACTCCGTCCGCCGGACGCAAAGGGAAGGTGGGCCTCCCCGACCGGCCCATCTTCCTTAGGCCCGACTATGATGACGGGAGGAGGCGATTGAACTGCCACTTCCTCCTGCTGGTCTTCCGCTGGCGAAGACAACCGCTTACAGGGTCCTCCTCAAGGACCCTCTCCGCCGTCTCCTTCTGCGAGACGACTTACTCGCAGAAGGAGGCCACAATATTCCATACATCCTCGCTACCAAGCATGACCGCAATAATGCTCGGCAGCGAGAGATCTTGTCCTACCGCCGCAGCCAGAGTGCGACATCTTAGCGACGGTTCCTTGCAGGTGACCTGAAAAAGAAATTTGCCGAAGCAACCGTGCCAGTTATCATCTATACTAGCCTAAAGGTGAGTACTCCGTGGTCTCTCGTCATCTAGTCCATAAACACCGGGCGAAATGTCTCAATTGGTCGGAGACATGCACTAGGCGAGTCCAGGTAGCTTCTCCATACCTCAATCATTGTTTCCTGGAGTTCGTTGCTCCACGCCAATTTTTCCCTAGGGGAAATGCTTTCTCCGCACGCGATCTTCTCGCTACATAGAGCATATAGCTCCCCATGGGATTGCGCTAACAGCTCCCACGGCATTGTTCTCGCCAATAGGCATGCTGCCTCAAAACCGATCTTTCGATATCCTTTAATAATCCTGCTAGCCATTACGGGTAATGTAAACTTTTATAGGTAAGCGTGTATGCGTGCACGTGTGTGGAGGTGATATATGTAATGTTGTCGCAGTGATGTAAGATTTTGTGTCACTATATCACGCGAGCAGTGCACTCAAGGGCTCCACGCTGAGGGAACGGACTTAGGCTTGAGCCGCTGCCGAGGGGGGCCTAATCTGGTGTGCGGGAGTGAAATTTACCCACCACGTGAGTGAAACCACGGCGGCGTGATCACAGAGAGACAGGAGATAGGCTGGAAATGATCGTTCGCTGCCGTTATTTTATCGGGAGAAACCTTCCACCGCAAAAACAATAACTGAACGGCATTTAAACAATCAAGTTATTAATTTTTTTTTTTTCCTTTTTTCGATAAGTATCCCGAATATTTTATTTCAATCAAGGGACACTATAATTCAAATAATAGGCCCTCAGAATATAATATTGAATGTTACAAGAACAGGCTCCATCCGTGAATCGGGAAAATTAGTCGGAGTCTTAACCATCAATCAAAAAGGTGGATACACAACAGCAATAGCCCCAGATCCAGAACTAAACTACACTGGAACAATAGCTGGTAAATTAAATTTACTTTTTCTATATAAAAATAATGTTCAACACTGTAGAATTTCGCTGCGATCTCTTCCCGACTCTAGCGTAAAATCCAAAACCATCTATCCGACCACCATTCCAATAAGTTATATGAACATTAACGAACGAATGGGCAGACAATTTATTAAGGATAAGTGCTGTTGTAACTTTTAGAGGATGTAATAAATATAAATATAAGTGCCACGGTGAATGGTAATAAGCACAAAAGAACGACAACATATGCGTTATTCATCAAACGCATGCGATGGGGTTTCGGTTGAGCTGATTTCGATCTTATGTGGGTCACACACATAGAGTACGGTTATCGGCCCATCACAGCTGCGGGACCTTTAAATAAGGAACATGAACTTGTTAACGAACAGTTATTTCACGGACTCTGAACGGTACGGTCACCGGCTGAGCGATAGAGTAATCGGAATATTGACAGGACAGAGTCTGATAAGAACGTACATAATAGATAGGGCAAATAGTTCGAGTGGATGTATAAATATTTCTTGACCGTTCGCGAGCCAAATACTGAAAACTACTTCGATTAGAAGAAAGGACTTGTGTTTATAGAACACATCTCATAAATATTGCGGATAGAGGTGATTTACGACCACCTCAATATTATAGTCGCAACAAGTTATTTCTTTTTTTTTTACCTAAAAGCACATATTCGCTCGTTAGTACTGTGATATTCAAACTTTCTTTTGTTATAAAATACCATCAGATTTCAATCACTAACTACCAGACTAACAACGTGATAACAACGGTTAACGCCGCAATAGATAGAGCATACTTGTATGTATTTACTAGCAACATTTTTATTGCCCGTAACGTCATAGGGCTAGTATAAACGCTTGCTCGTGACTGCTGTGAATTAACGTTGTGTTAAAATTTTAATTAGTGTAGCGTGAGAACGCGTTTACCTAGGACGTTAATTTTTATGTCATTCTAAAGAGCTAAGACAAACGCTATGAGGACTTCAAGTAAAACAATAAAAATATTTGATGAAATATTTGTATAAAAATGATTTTTTTTTTTTTATATCATAGGAGGCAAACGAACAGGTGGGTCACCTGATGTAAGTGATCACCACCGTCCATAGACACTTGCAACACCAGGGGAGTCGCAAGTGCGTTGCCAGCCTGTGTGGGGGGAGGAAGGGAAAAGGAAAGTGGAAGGGGACGGGATGTGGGTCTCCGGCACTCTCACTGACCGAACGAAACGCAACAATGCAAGCACTGTTACTTCACGTCGGTTTTCTGTGAGAGGGTGGTACTACCCCGGTTGAGCCGACCCATTCATGCTGAAATCAGTAATAGCTTCAGCGTGCCTCTACCACTAACAAAATTTATAAATCGAAATGAAAATATAGATGTGCGCGTACAGAAAGTACATATATCGATACATGTATGTGTTGTACGCATTTATCTATGGTTAGATAGGTTAAATGGCTTGTTAGTATGTTACAAGTAATAGCTACAGTCCAAACTGGGGTTCGGCCTTGTGCTAGTTGCCATTTCAGCTGAGTGACCTCCACGCTCGCGGCCAAACCCCGAAAAAGACCTTGGGCCAACTGTGTAGTCAGTTTGAAAAAATAAAAAAAAAAATACATTTGAGTGAGTTAGAAGAGTGAGAGATTCTGTGCAAGCTTCAAATTCAAATTCAAATTCAAATTCAAAACACTTTATTCAATTTAGGCCCTAAGAAGGCACTTATGAACGTCAAAACTACCACCGGTTCGGAAAACAACCCAGTCATCGAGAAGAACCGGCAAGAAACTCGATCTGGTTTATCTTTTTAACAAATGTATATAATATTTAGAATAATAATATATTCTATATAATAGTAAATTTCACAAACGTTTTTAATGGATGCACAGAGATGAGTCAATTCCAGACATCACCATCGTTCACATATTGATCCACTCTATAATAGCCTTTTGACACCAAAACCCGCTTGATATGGCGCTTCGACTGTGGAAGCTCCATCGCCATATTTCTTTCTGTCGCAAAGCCTTCAAACCCGATGTATCTGGTTAACATTCGACGAGCTGTTACAACCTCAGAACCTCTAGTCCCACTAACCTCGATTATAACAAACTATTGATAACATTAAGGAACAGCAGAAGCATACAAAATATAAAAACAAAACGAAATTTATGGATTTCTTTAATCTCTGGACTGTTTTTGAAATTTATGTCGAAAAATAAAAAATATGATCCGTCATTTTGAGACCAGGGTCTTAAAAAATCAGCCGAGGGGTTAAGTAAATATTAGTCGAAGACTTTTTGTTTTTTTTTTCTAAACATCTAATTCCAACGAGCAATGCCTATACAATACTTACATATTTATCACAGCATATTTACTGTATTTTTTATACCCTTATAATTAACGAAAGCCACTTCTGTACCTTTATAATCTAAAAACTTGCTTTGGTGAGAAATCTGCCTAAGCGAAGAGATTGGGGTTCCTTAATCTCTCGCTTATTTAGGTTTGACTGCATATTGTACCTAACGTATTTTTTAACCCTCGTTTTCAAGTCGCTATAATGATTAACGAAATATTCTCGTCATACCTTTATATAGTGTACCTATAATATTATTTTTATTACTTTCAGCTGAAGAAGGAGTCAACTTCAAAGACAAATAAAACTTCTACTAAGGAGGCATTTTAAACAGCAGCCCCATCAGTTACCACCAGACTTTGCAAGTGTACATCAGATTTGTTATTTCTAATCAAATACAGATTTAATTACAGATAAAAATAGTTTTTTTTTTATTCAAAAGGCCACTAAAGCATCGTACACATAAAAACCATAACATTACATACTGTGTAATAGATAGAGCAGAACTGTTATTTCCATCTCTGCGTTGACTATTCACATTGCAAACACTCTCATCATGTTATGTCTTTTTTTATATCATAGGAGGGAAAAGAACAAGCGGGACACCTGATGTTAAAAAAAAAATACCTCCTCGATTCTTTGTCTAGTATAATAGTGATAATCAATACAGTAACGACTGTTATAGAAGTACAACTTCAGATACAGCTATAGCTCTAGTAAAAACTATTGCTCCAATAGTAACCGTCAATCTAGCAGAATACTACAGAAGTAACTACTACTCTAGAACTGACTACTGTATTCCATGTGTTTATACCTCGCTGTGATGCCTCTTCATGTTACGAAGTCTCATGTTTTTACAGTTTATGGCGGAGATACAGTCAAATTGGCGGCAACCTAATAAGAACCCTTCTCTCCAACTCGACATATTTAGTTCTATAACCAGCAAAAGTCGTTATTAACACATATTTATACCAGGTGACTGTGTAGACAGACACTCACAGTATTCTGGGACATGACTATGACACTTCATGGTCACATGTAACATATAAACTAATAATATTAAAACAAATACTAATAAACAACCAAGAAAACCAAGAAAAAGCTAAAATTTGTTCTAAGACTTTCAAAAGTATAGCTAGAAACATGTAAATAAAAAAATAGACCTAAGTGCAATGACCGGTGCTAAAAACTACAATGGGCAACCCTGAGTTAATAACTTTCGATAGTAAAACGGGCAATAAACCTTTTTGTTTTGTTCTGACGTTCCCTTTCAAATGAAAGTAAAATAAGTTGACAGTCATTGAACTGTGCTTTAACATGGACGCGTAGAGGATTATGTATATTTTTTGTATTTTTCTAGATAATTATAGGTCAAATATTAAGCACCGATTTTTTAATAATTTAGAACGAGAATCGAGTGCAGAACGTCCTCCAGAAATATTGCTACTGTCTAAACAGTCACCTGATATATTAAATATTGGGTAAATAGTGTTGTAAAGACAAATCATCAGTAGACATTTTAATTCTAGTATTGAGGGCATTGCAGACCTTACTTAAACCTCTAGAATATGTAAAATTAAACGAAATGCTGCTGTCTAGAATGTTATCATTTTTTTTGTATATTTTAATGATTTTTTTATATGGATCTGTCGTTATTATACCGTTTTCATGACTCTATTTTTCACATCCGAAGCATTTCACGTAAAACGGACAGCAAAAAAAGTTGATGTTCTGCAATTCGTTCATATTCAGCCTAATGATACTATCTATATATCTGTAAGTATCCTAAGGTATTCCCAATTGTATTAAAAGTTCAAAACTAAAACTATAACGAGAAATGTGAAATGGCTTAATGCCATATTCTTATTGAACCTACGTTCATTGAACCTAGATGTGCTTTTTCTTACGTGTAAAGTATTGTTCCCATACTTTTAAAGTTTTAGGACAAACTTTAACCAAGGTTCTTTTTGTTGTTTGTTAGTATTTGTTTTGACATTATTATTTTATATGTTAAATGTAACCACCACAGGACTGAAGGATGTGACCTTTTAAACATTCACTTGGTATATTTCATGCACTGGCTATAAGAGGAAGAGAGAAAGAAAATGTGTGCTCGCACCTCTCTCTCTTTCTATCTTCACTAACATATATCTCCCTCTCAAGGTCCGTTCGCCTCGCCCGATCACAAGTTTTCGTAACGCTCTCATCACGCATTCACCAGTTTACCCCCCTTTTTTTTTTAACGTGGGGAAATCCCTTATGGATCCCTCCCGGGGGAGAGAGTGGGTTATGTCCGACTCGCACGGACTAAAACCCCACGGTGTACCGACAGAACCAGTTTACCCCTTTTTTTTTTTTTTTTTAACGTGGGGAAATCCCTTATGGATACCCACCCTCTCGGGGGAGAGAGTGGGTTATGTCCGACTCGCACGGACTAAAACCCCACGGTATACGTCTGCCACTATGGTTGGGGCGGCACGAGTTCTCTATAGACTTCATCGTGCCGCCCCAGCGGTTGGCCCAGCAGCGAAAGCGCCGCCGCCGGGCCCCGTCCTGTTAGGAGACAGCCGGGTACACACCGGCCGTCTCCTCCGTCCGCCGGACCTGTGCAATGGGAAGATGGGCACCAGTTTACCCCCTAAGTCGAGCATGCGTAAACAAGTTCTACTGACGAAAACTGAATAAATATATAACAGTAAACAAACATATGATAGTCGACGTGAAAATTTATTGCATGTTTTTATTTACGTACATTAATAACATTTATATTGTTTAAATAACTTATTGTTCGAACATTTATGATTTAGCGATAGTTATTATTAAATTAGCTGTGTAAGTGTTTGGAGGCTACAAAGTTCGGATATCAGAATGATGTCCTCGATCTTCTTCTATATGGTACGTAAGATACTTTAATTATTTTTATTTTATTTATCTATACTATAATAAAACTGTAGCAAGGTCAAATCTGTACATTAAATATTTTTTGAAAATTTTTATCGGGGTAGACTTTGTTATCGATATAGAAGCCAAAAATAATCTTTTTACAATTTTTGTCTGTCTGTCTGTCTGTCTGTCTGTCTGTCTGTCTGTCTGTCTGTCCCTGTGAACGCGCATCACTCTGAAAGTACTGAACCGATTTTGACGAAACTTGGCACAGTGATAACTAATATTACGAGATTACATCTAGGATACTTTTTATCTCATAAAACGCAAGGGATTCTCCAGGATAATGGAAGAAAGTCAAAAATTTGTAGTTATTGAAATTTTTGACGGATTTTGGTAAATTTTCATTGTGCTATATATAGCAGACAGATTAGCTAAAAAGATAAGTTATATTTCTCTAAGCTACTTTAAAAAAAATACCAAAAAAAAAGATCGCCAGGATTCGAACCGTCGGCTCCGGCGGACCATATAATGTCCAGTACGTTATAACTGAGCTACAGCTATTTGACGTTTCTATGTGTAATTATCAACCACATAAAATATGTGTAAACGAAACTGCCACTTATATGTTGTTACATTTATTTTATTCTATAAAAAATGTTTGCTAAACAAAGGTGACAAGATTTTTTCCTAAAACATAAACCAAGATAATAGTTACATTGCATTGTAGAAGATGAATCTCAATTAGGGTTCTATCAGTGTTGTTTCTATATTTGATAAAATTAGTTTTCTAAATGTTGTTAAGTCTTGAAGTAGTCGGGTTCAGGTTTGTGAATCTAAGATTAAAATAAATCAGTTGAGGTGTATGCAGTTATTTTTTTTTTCTCGAACTGACCACGCTATTGACCTAGCAAGGTCTTAACAGCTTCACCGGACTACTGTTTGCAGTTACTATGTTGTATTTATACTAATATTATAATGAGTGGTAAAGTTTTGTTTTCGAGGAATGCTTGGTACCTACTACTGGTCCGATTTCAAAAATTCTTTCACTGTTAGAAAGGTATATTATCCCAAGTTCAGAATCTCAGTAAAAAAGGTGGTTTGTATGTCAAAAGTAAAATAAATGTGACGAAATTAAAATTGAATGCAGATTTCACGTATACTTTACAAATTCTTATAAAACAAACAACTAAAACAAAATGGAAATATAATGTAGATAAAGTTCAATTTTTACAGTATGTTACGTGATGAAGTTACAAGGGGTACTGGGAAGACATTTATCGGCAATATATGTAAGTTAGTTTTGATCTTCACTTTGATGACACTACTTTAGGTAATGCTGCGAACAGATTCTAGGCTTATTTTAAAAGATTTCTCACATACCAACTGGGTATATGTTTGAGTGAGTCCCTGGTTAGTTTGGATTCATGATTGGAAGTGCTGGATAACGCTGCAATAGGGTTTTAGGTTTTTTAAGAATATTTGCGTTTAAAAATACAATTGAAACCGGTAATAACCGATTTGGTGCAGACGAAGTTGCACGGGTCAGCTAGTACTATAATAAAACTGTAGCAAGGTCAAATCTGTACATTAAATATTTTTTGAAAATGTTTATCGGGGTAGACTTTGTTATCGATATAGAAGCCAAAAAGAATCTTTTTACAATTTTTGTCTGTCTGTCTGTCTGTCTGTCTGTCCCTGTGAACACGCATCACTCTGAAAGTACTGAACCGATTTTGACGAAACTTGGCACAGTGATAACTAATATTACGAGATTACATCTAGGATACTTTTTATCTCATAAAACGCAAGGGATTCTCCAGGATCTGCTTGTTTGTCTGTCCCTTTGAACACGTACCACTCTGAAAGTACTGAACCAATTTTGACGAAATTTGGCACAGTGATAACTACTATTACAAGGTTACATCTAGAATCCTTTTTATCTCATAAAACGCAAGGGATTCTCCAGGATAACGGACGAAAGTCAAAAATTTGTAGTTAATGAAATTTTTGACGGATTTTGGTAAATTTTCATTGTGCTATATATAGCAGACAGATTAGCTAAAAAGATAAGCTATATTTCCCTAAGCTACTTTAAAAAAAATACCAAAAAAAAAAGATCGCCGGGATTCGAACCGTCGGCTCCGGCGGACCATATAATGTCCAGTACATTATAAATGAGCTACGGCTACATTACATTTCTATGCGTAATTATCAACCTCATATGAAAAAAATATGTGTAAACGAAACTGTCACTTATATGTTGTTACATTTATTTTATTGTATAAAAAATGTTTGCTAAACAAAGGTGACAAGATTTTTTCCTAAAACATAAACCTAGATAATAGTTACATTGCATTGTAGAAGATGAATCTCAACTAGAGTTCTATCAGTACGTGTGGTGTTTCGATATTTGATAAAATTAGTTTTCTAAATGTTGTTGAGTCTTGAAGTAGTTGGGTTCAGGTTTTTGAATCTAAGATTAAAATAAATCAGTTGAGGTGTATGCAGTTATTTTTTTTTTCTCGAACTGACCACGCTATTGACCTAGCAAGGTCTTAACAGCTTCACCGGACTACTGTTTGCCGTTACTATGTTGTATTTATACTAATATTATAATGAGTGGTAAAGTTTTGTTTTCGAGGAATGCTTGGTACCTACTACTGGTCCGATTTCAAAAATTCTTTCACTGTTAGAAAGGTATATTATCCCAAGTTCAGTATCTCAGTAAAAAAGGTGGTTTGTATGTCAAAAGTAAAATAAATGTGACCAAATTAAAATTGAATGCAGATTTCACGTATACTTTACAAATTCTTATAAAACAAACAATTAAAACAAAATGGAAATTTAATGTAGATAAAGTTCAACTTTGAGTCCCTGGATAGTTTGGATTCACGATTGGAAGTGCTGGATAACGCTGCAATAGAGTTTTAGGTTTTTTAAGATTATTTGCGTTTAAAAATACAATTGAAACCGGTAATAACCGATTTGGTGCAGACGAAGTTGCACGGGTCAGCTAGTCCATAATAATATTATAAGTTTGAAATGATTATTTATCTTTCTTTTTTATACGAAAGAAGGTTTATAATAATAAAGCCATTTATTCCATATTTCAAAGTTACAGTTTTTTTTTAAGTTGTTAGCAAATTTTCTTAAGAAATAAAATATTGTTAGTATATTAGTCTTTTTTGGTTGAAATATGGACCCCTGTTTGGGTAAAGGCCTCCTCCACCTTCTTCCAAAGATTCTTATCCTTGGTTAAATTAATCCAATCCTTTCCTATCGCCTGTGTAATGTTATCAGCCACGAGAGAAGGTTATACACTATCAATTGTCACGACATGACTGTTAGCAATATTCAAGAATTACCATACAAAGTTTAAAATTTTTCAGTATTCTTTTACGGTTTGTCCATAAATGGAGCAAACGACATTGTCGTTTGCTTTTTCTTATAGTTTTCGGACGAATTTTAAATAATTATTAATTGCCTCTTTTGTATTTTTTATCTAACTTTTTTGAAAAACTATTAAATAATTTTGATGATTGTCATATTTAGTTTTTATTATTATAAAACTATATTAGTTTTATTTTTCTTTATATTTGTTATTCATTTGAATGATTTTTTTTATATAAACATTTATTTCTTATACTACCATTCTGTTTTTTTTTTTTGGATATTTAGAGAATTAGAACTCACTCTTCACATCTTCACACATCTTCGTGTCGTTTTATACAGATCGTCTTCTTCCATTTTACAGGTTCTTGTCTCATTGACTTTGGCTCAAGTACCGAATGAGCCTGCAATTCGTGAGTATCGTAAAGTTCGATCACACAAATAATGAACTTAAAGAACTACCATGTCTTAGACACTAATTATATTTTTTAACTCGAATCCAACTTAACCTAACGCAGTAATTTTTAATTATTAATCGTAATTGTTAATTATTATCATATTAAGATCGATCGTACTAAGATTAGTACCTATAATTACTTAATTAGATCGCTGCACAAATTTTGAATTTTCCACGTACATACAAGTGTCGAATACCGTTGCACTTGTCGCGGTCTGCACCACACGGCCATATATAAATAAGACAGAATATAAATACGTAACTTTATTAAATAGGTACTGGCAAACATCATTTTTCAAAATATAAATATTTACAAATTTATATATTTACAAAATTATTAAATTTTTTTTTCAAACTGACTACGCTATTGATCTAGCAAGGTCTTAACAGCTTCGCCGGACTACATTATTTATTTTATTAATTTAATTATACATTTGACTTAAGGCGGATAAAAAGAAATAAAACTAATACATTATTATAGAATATCATCTTAAAATCTAGAATCACCTACTGTCCCCACTGTCCTCCACACACAGAAACTCAAGATGAGTGCCTCCTCAAGCCAAAAGAGAAAAGGATCTATACAAAAAGCAGATGAAGGAAGGAAGGAGATAACACCGGAAAGCACTACCAAACTCAAATCAACAGCCACACAAATATATCAAGAAGCAAAAATACAATTAGAGAATTGCGGAAATTTAAAAACAAGCATAAAGGAATTAGTAATCAAAAATTTGGACTATTATATGAAATAACTTTGAACATGAAAGAAAAATATCAAATTTGGAATTGGATCAAGCTAAACAACAAAAACTTTTTGCAGAAAAGTATACCGAATTGCACAAAACACATACTGAGGGTATGAGGGTGAACATTGAAGAAAGAATAAAGCATAAAGCAAGGCAAAACACAACAAAAATGCGTGATGCAAATCCTTGAAATATTATCCAAAAACGTAATAGAAATTGAAGGCATTACAGAAATGATGACAAATATGAACATTGGAATAGAAGAGACAAAGGGTCCAGGAAATAGGAGAGAATTTAGAAAAACATAGTAGAGAAAATAGTACAAAGATAGTAAATCAGGAGAAAACAGAAAATATAGAAAAAAGGTTACCACCACCACCACCACTACAAGAAATGCACTCGGTTGTAGTGAAGTCTAAGATAGAATTAGATAATAGTGAAAATATAATAGAAAAGGTACGACAGGCTGTAAACGCTAAGCTAACAGGCCTGAGAGTAGACAAATTAAGAAAAATTAAAAACCTAAAGATAGTAGTCGGTTGCACTAAAAAAGAATCCATACAAAGGATAGTGACGCGCATTGAAGAAATGAGCTCAAATCTTGAAATAGAAGAAATAAAAAACAAGGACCCGCTCGTAAAAATTAGGGATGTTTTGGCTGTCCACAAGGTTGAAGAAATTCTGGAATATGTCGAGAGTCAAAACAAACATCTATTGCAGGGAATCACCAGAGAAGATTATAGAGCGGAAATGATCTACAGACGCAAAGCTAGGAACCAACACACCTGTCACGTGGTTCTGCGTGTATCCCCACGAGTATGGAAAGCCATGACTGATGCGACCCGACTATATATAGATCTGCAAAGAGTGCGGGCGGTAGAAAAATCCCCCGTGATACAGTGCAGCAGATGCCTAAAGTACGGACACGGTAAAAAGCTCTGCCAAATAACCAAAGACATCTGTAGCCACTGTGGAGGCGAACATCATGCCTCGGAAAGTGAAGGAAGGCAAGAGGGGAAAAAGCCAGTATGTATAAATTGCAAAGGCGAAAACTTTGAACACCCTTACCACAATGCCTTTGACGAAAAGTGTCCGATTAGAGGGAGGTGGGATAGAGTTGCAAGGTCTAGTGTGGCATACTGGTAACAGTAAAAGTTAGAATAACAGAACAGGATGTCAACATTACAAAAATAAAAATACAACACCTATTCGCAAAATTAAATAGAAAAAAAGGAAAAAACTGAAAGTTGGAGGACGTCCCAAAATACAAAGCAAGGACGTAATTACGTCATCATTACGTCACATAACACCTACAAACGAACCCGTGCTCCATAAAATAAAATTGTAACATTAGTTTTCGTAAAGAAAAAAGAAAACAATAAAAATATTTGAATTGGGGATGTAAGAAAAAATACAAATACTACATGCTCCATACAGCTGGGCTCACGGACAAAAAGCATAAAAGATCACCCACTGCACTTTGAGCGTTTCCAATGATGAACGGTATTAAATAGGAAAAGAGGAGCTCCCACAAGTATATAATTATAGTAGTATAACAGCAATTATTGTTAAGGAAGTACAAAAATAGGAACAAAATATAAAATAATATACAACAGTAAATATCTTTTAATAATAAATAAATATAGAAGACATCAAACATCAATCTGTTCATGTCATAAATCAGATTTATCTTTTAACCTATGCAAAATTTCAAATTAATCTAATAAATATTTTTAACTTAATTCAACATTCACACTAAATAAATTTTGACATAAAAAGAAGAAAATAATAAACCCATTAAAGACAGTGTGCCATACATCAAAACCCAAAACATACCCTTGAAATCGGAACTCGTAACAGGCATTGCGTAGAACTCAAGAGTTAAAATGATATTTATGTACAACAACTATAATGAAAAGAAAAAGAAATCAATTATACACACTAGGAAAACATCAATAATGAGAAGACAGCACCACAAAATAAAAGAAAGCAATGTGAGTGGAAACGGAAGTGTAAAGGAAGGAACACCTAGAAACAATAATCATAGAAAACAAAGGACAAAGGAGTAAATTGGACAAAACAAAAAAAAGAATACCAAGAAACGACAGAGATGAAGGACAGAAGATACAGTGAATAAAACTAGAGAGATCAAAAATCAAAAGAAGAATATAAAATACAGAGAATATGAGATGATAAAATAGGAAACTATGAATATAAAAACCTGACGAAATTATATATAAAAAAATGGATTGTCAGCCTAACAAACCCCAAGGAATAACAAGGTCTCTGCTTACCCGCGGCAGAGGAGAACTGGCCGGGGAGACAATACTAGTTCCCCCACAAAGAAAAAAATCACTTAATTAAAATGCCTCGTTAGCGAGAATAACAAATATTATCAGTACCTAACAAGGAATAACATTTATGTATTTGAAATTTAAACAAAAGTACTTACATATAAACGTTCGTCCAAACACAAATAAATTCAAACATAAAATGAAACTTACAAACGATTCAAACGAGAAGATCGCAAATCGCTGGAAATATGCATTTCAGTAGAAATATGGAAGTTGCGATCCCAAACTTCGTTTTGCGTGTCCAGAGATGATGAGCGACCGCCGCCGCGAACGGAGCCGCGCTCACGGGAGGAACCACAACGAGACTGTTGTTATTTCATATTTCATTGGATCCGACGCTGTGTGAGTCACCGCTGTTTGTTCACCTTCGCGTAATACGACCGGAATAATTGAATTTTTAGACTTTAAATAGTTCATATCTCTGAATGGTGATTCAGTTCGGCCGCTCGCTGACCCTGCACCCCTTGGTGACCCCTTGGTGATCTCTTGGTGACCCCTTGGATCCCCGGAACGTGGTGTTCGCGGCAGACGCTCCTAGCAGCTAAGCTTGTTATAATCTCTTAGTTTAAGTTCGGTGGATCCCTTTCCTCTACACAAGCCTGGTTTTCCCACTCCCTGAGAAGTGTGCTTTATTACTATTACTTAATTTATTAATATTAATTAATATAAATATTAATATTTAATTATTAAGATTTGTTTGTCCGGTTGTAAAATCCATCACCTTCGGATAACTATTAAACGGTTGAACTGCTGCCAGGTGTTTTTTCTTTTACCCCAGGCCCACAGTGCTACAAGTTCCTTTATTCCTGTGTAGATGGTTCCAAATTCGTTGGCAGCTGCGTTTTCTTGCAATGCGAGCAGCTTGGCTCTCGCCAATCGTTGTTTCGTGGATTCCTGAAACACCAGTGTTTTGGCGATACATAGTGCCGTCTTAAGTCTGTCCCCAAATTCTCTACTGAACTGCATTACAATCCCTTGAGGTGTTGCGCATAATAATCTCGTCACCTCTCCTTCATTAAAATATGCATTTTTACATTGGAGCTCTTGATTTTCGCGCATAATCTTAGCACGCTTAGTTGTAGAGTTGAGCCTGGCTTAACCTGCATAGGTGTGCGGTTTAACTCTAGCGTCATTGTATCGCATTGCACGCTCACCAATGTGTCCTTCAGTGTTGGAATTATCAGATACGTCTTCATCGGATAAAGCAAAGCTGATATCCATTCTTCCGAAAACTGTATTTCGTGTTGTACCTTGTTCGAGAAATAAATGATTTCCCCCTGTGGCAACTTGTAGTGTTGCTACCGGATGTTTTTGTTTGAGGGTTAATTCCATGGCTATGAGCGGCACACATGGTCAGCTTTTTATCATAGGCGGTGAAAGTTGATCGTAATGTTATACGATCAGGCCCGGAAGTAATGTACTCATAAAGGGACTCAATACATGCAATTTGGGAAAATTTGTGTTCCTTTGATCTAATAGACTTTCCAAGCCTGCTATTATGCCCCCAGTTTTTCGCGGTTCTATTACGGTAATTGTAGTGTGCGGTTGTAATGTAAATAATAGGGAAATGCGTCCGCCGGGTTCCACTATGTTTAGCGATGCCTTTCCAAAGAGATTGTTTATTTCTGGCATTGTAATAGCGGACCTGTCCCACTGAACAATCCAATGGGTCGGTATCGTAGCATACGCTAAAGCGGATGCCCAGCGCGGTGCACGCTTAGGTCTAGAACTCGTAAGACATCCGACTAATAGTCGAGTCTACTGGAGTCTGGCCAAAGCTGTGCAAACCAATTTTTGTTATCCAACGATGCCGTCGTTGAGGTACTCTGATGGGGCACTGGCCTACGAACCGCAGCAGAAAGCTACATTATTAGCTAATCTTTTTGCGGCTAATTCTCGGCTCGACGATCGAAATGCGCAACCGCCCACTATTCCTTGCTGCGGTGTCACTATGTCTGAATTAAAGTTCTGGCAGCGTGATATTCTTAAACAACTGCGATCGCTCGATGTTTGGAAGGCTAGTGGTCTGGACGGTATCCCAGCGGTTGTACTAAAAAAATGTGCAGCCGAGTTGGCTCCAGTACTTACGCGCCTATACCGCCTGTCTTATCTTTCTGGTGTTTTGTGTCTTGGGTCGGTGTCGTGATCGTTCTGATCCCAATAACTATCGCCCAATTGCCGTAACCTCAGTGCTCTGCAGGATAATGGAGTGGATCATCAACCCGCAGCTTGTCCGCTATCTCGACGATCACTCGTTGATTAATGATCGGCAATATGGTTTTCGCCAAAATCGATCAACGGGTGATCTTCTGGCCTACGCACTGCACTGCTGGGGGGAGGCAATTGACCAGCACGGCGAAGCCTCGGCAATCAGTCTCGACGTTGCCAAAGCCTTCGATAGGGTCTAGCACCGTGGTCTTGTGTCCAAGCTTCCGGCATACAGTCTCCCCGACAATTTATGCTAATGGATCTCTGGTTTTCTACATGAGCGCAGAATTCGTGTTCTTGTCGATGGATGTGATTCGCAGCTCATGTCAGTAAATGCTGGAGTTCCTCAAGGCTCTGTACCTTTACCTACTCTGTTTCTTCTGCATATCAATGATATGTTGCCTTTAGGCCATATTCATTGCTATGCTGATGATAACATCGTCTATGGGTGCTATTACAGCAAGCCTTCTTGCAGTTGGGGAGAAACAAAAAAGAGACAGCAGGAACTTGTGATTGAACTCGACCGGTCCTTGCATCTCATATAGACATGGGACGTAAGCAATTTGGTCAAGTTTAATGCTAACAAAACACATGTGTGTGCGTTTACCAGGACAACATCTCCATTTACCCCTCTTCCTGCTCTCCAAAACGTCTCGTTCGCAATGCAAAACAGCCTCAACATCTTAGGTATAGATATTCGCAGCGACCTCATTATCATCATCATCGGCGATACATCAGGGATTACATCGGGAGCGTCATCTCCGCTGCATCTCGGAGACTCGGAATCCTGAACAGGGTGCGATGGTTTTTCACGCTTGATCAGCTATACCTCCTTTATAAGGCACAAGTTCGGCCTTGTGTGGAATATTGTTCGCACCTCTGTGACGATTCCGCCAAATACCTACTAAATGCCCCGGACAGGTTGCAGAGATGGGCTGTTAATGATTCAAAAATTACACAACTTATAGAGACGCTTCAGTTGCGCAGAGACATTGCCTCACTGAGCGTGTTCTACCGTCTGTATCATGGCGAGTGTCCTGAAGAGCTATTTAATTTAATCCCTGCTTCTCCTTTTCAAACCCGAACCACGTGCGCTGGGCTTCGGAGCCATAGTTTTACGGTAAATCCCATCTGGGCACGAACTAAAAAGTTCGCAACTTCTTATCTCTGTTGTACCGTGAAGCTGTGGAACAATCTCCCGGCCAGTTTGTTCCCTCCTTCCTATAATATGGGGTCCTTCAAGCGTAACGTGAAGAGACATTTATGCAGGCCGGTATGACAGTGGCGACCGATGAGGGATATCGTGTCTCTCGGTAGTCACCGTTATTTTTGGATTATACTGTGCTCACCATCAGGCACAGTACAGTCACTTTGCTGTGCTACGATAAATATATATATATATACATATATTTGAACTTCTTCAATTTTCAAATATCTTGTTAAAACCAAGTCCCAGTTAGTAGTTAACTGGTCATGTAAATAGTATAGCTAAGAACAGATTCAAACTCATTATTATAGATAGCATAGCTAGAATTAACAAAAATGTATCTTCGCGGTGTTTCCTTTCGCTAAAACAAAGTCTCATCTACGAGTTACCATACCAAATTCAATAGACACGATATTTACACATTCTTAATTTAACGTATTGGTTTCAGTTGGACAAAGTCTTCCTGATAACAATACGTTGAATTATCTGACTCCGAACGACACTGATAAAGGTGAGGAAATAGACAGTAGTAAATACGTATATACCTCAGCACCTATAGAAGTATCAGAGTATATACTAGAAATAGACATATCTGTAAACGACAATGAAGACATATCCGTGGCTTTTCGGACGATCGCACCGGTAAGAACTATAAATTATTATTATATTATACATTGAGTCATTGTCATTGAGTTTCTTCGAATACTTTGAGGAAATTTGGAAGTCATAGTGTTAACATCAATGCTAGTAATGAGTTAAAGATTGATAGCAAACAATAACTTGTAGATACTATTGATACCACTATAAAAATAAAGTGATTTATGAAGAACGTTTAGGTATATAATTTGTCAAGGTTTTTTTTTATTATCAGGGCGAAATAACGTCCACCGGAACCGCTATTTTATACATAAATACAGTTCTATTCAATTCTATGTTGTTTCCTTTTATAAAAATAGTCCTCTTATGACTGTTAATCATTATCTTTGTTTTATTCACGTTCATTTCTAATCCAATTTCTGAGCTTTCTTAAGCAAGTGACATCATTTCCTCCAAGTCTCTAGAGGTTTCGGCTATTATAACTATATCATCAGCGAATCTTAGACTATTTAGGTAGCATCTATTTATGTGCACGCCTTTGTTTTACCAGCCTTATTTGCTAAATATGTTTTCGAGCACTGCTATAAAAGTTTCGGAGACAGAGGGTCTCCATGTCTGACTCCTCTTTCTATGAGTAATTCTTCCTCTTTAGATTCCAGTTTTACCTTGCTTGTACTATTTGTGTAGACATATTTAAATATTACTGACGATGCGTACCAATAAGTTAAATACGATGATTTAACACATTTAACGTTTTTCTTTATTTTTTGGTGATTTATCAGTTTTTAGATTTATTTGATTTATATAATGAATGAAAGGCCTCACTTGTTACTTATGATTTGTAATAATAACGAATTCTTAGTCTATTTTGTACAAAGGATTAACCTTACAATTTTTTTTCTCGTTACTCGTTTATGGTAAATATTATATTTTTTTTTATGTCATAGGAGGCAAACGAACTAGTGGGTCACCTGATTTTAAGTGCGTCCATAGATACTGGTAATACGAGGGGAGTCGCAAGGGCGTTACCTGCCTGTGTTTGGGGGGAGGGGGAAGGGGAGGTGAGCTTTCGGCGCTCTTACTGCCCGAACGAAACGTAACAATGCAAGCACTGTTACTTCACGTGTGTATTTCTGTGGGTCGGATGGTAGTATCCCGGTCGAACCGACCCATTCATGATGAAACCAGTAATAGCTTCAGCGTGCCTGTACCAACTACAAGATATATGTGTCAACTGATAAGCAACAAGTACTTTGTTTTGTTTCTGCCTAATTATATGTTAACTGTCTTTCGTTTTACAGCCTCCCTACCTACGGTCTGTTTTTCCACATCAGTTTTCAGTTAGTAAGTATTGTAAAGTTTCATAGATTATTTGACACAAACAATAAACTTAAATAATCTCCACGCGTTACATTTTTAACGCCAATCCAACTAAATTTAACCTAGCACGTCTTTGTTGATCGGTTTATTATTATTGTAAAGGACATATATTCTTTATAAATTGATATTATGTATGTAATAACATATATATACTACACTTTTACTGCAAAATAGTAAAAGAAAACGGAGCTATGTTTCTTTTACGTAATCTATACCGTTATCTATCGTATATTGCATTCGTATATCTATTGAAATCGTAAAAAAAAAATACAAAACGTCCACAATATAAAAAAAAAAATAAAGATCTCGTCAAAAATAAAACCATATTCACTAGAACGAAGACACGGACATTAATTAGCTAACCAATAATTAAGTTTTAGAGCTTTTATAAGAGTTGTTTCTTCATAGAGAACACAATATAATAAAACGAGGGTTAAGTTTTATTTATCATCATCTGCCTGTAATCCACTGCACGCTCTTAGCCAAGTCATGAGCATAATCACCACGCCAGCCCACCACGTTTTAGCGATTTCAAACTCCGAGAAATCCATAGTTTTGTATTTTCCTACATACAGTGGTACAAGGACAATTATTAGGTTACCTCACAATGTTTTCTTTCACATTCAGCTGACAGTGTTACCAATTTAAATAAGTAGTAAATATACGCGGATTCCAAAGGAATTGTTGGAGAATGCTACAGTACGAAACCTCGTATATAGAATTAATATTACACCGATCAAATCGTTCGACCACCACGACCTTTTTTTATTAGTCGTAATTTATTGATAGTTTATTTCTTATGTGTTAATATAAGCAACGCACTTAAAATTCTAAGACACATCAAGTTTTTATTCTAAACAACAAGGTCTGACATATGCGCAGGGCTGCAGTTAACACTACTATTTAATTGTTAAATCTTTATAAACGATATACGAAAATATCTACTTTTAATAATTTAAAATAAAATATTACACGAAAAATAAAGAAAGAATAAAAAGTAGGTACTTGTTTATTACCGCATATTACATTTCATATAGTATTTGTCAATGGTCGGCGAAGGTAACAAGATTGGTTAGAGATCTGGAACCGGACCTCCATTCGTCATTTTATGAAATCTGCCCTATAGACTGCTGTCTAAAAAAATGATCATATTTCTCGGAAGACCATAACTAGAAGCCACTTATATTAATGAAAAATATATGTTTTACTCTCCCGAACAGATTTGGACAATAGGTCTTACGAATTTCATGAATACACTGTAAATGGAACCTTCCACTTTAGAAACACCACAATATTTCTTCAAATAAAAAACGCAAGCGACACATCGGGTAGAGAATTGGAAGTCTTTATAATAAATCAAGAAGTAAATGATACAGCTGGAATATCGGGAGGCCCAGAAGTAAATTCTACCGGAACAACAAATGGTAATTGAAATGTTTGATTTTTCTAGATAAGATTATTGTGGTTATTTTACTGCTGATAATCAATTTGATTAATTAATTATACAATCCTGTCGCAACCTCTTCGATACGATTCTACAGACACAATAGATAAGCATTCCTCCGTAACTTTTCGACCTGATTTTCTCCCACGGTAACTTTTTAACGTGGTTATCTCCCTATATCTTGCAAGTCCAATTTTTTTTTAATATGGGGAAATCCTCTTGGACACACCATCTTCCCGGGAGAGAGTGTGAATATTGTTGGATTTTTACCAAATAAAACCCCACGGTATGCACAACCGGCCTCTTGAGCATTCACAGTGCTACCGCAGTGATTGGGCCGCGCGTTAGGGTATAATACCGGCCGTGTCCCCGTCCGCCGGACTTGTGCAATGGGATGATGGGGACGCCCAACCCATCTCCCCAGGTTTGGCTATGGTGGTGGAAGGCGACAAGCGAAGCGTCTCTTCCTTTCACGGTCTTCCAACGGCCTTCAGTTACTGGAGAGGACCGCTCAAAGGGTTCTTGCAGGCCCTCTCCGTCACCGTTTTCTGCGAAATGACCTCCTCGCAAAAGCAGGCCACTACTTTATATACAGCCTCGCTGCCGGGCGTGGTGAAAGCTATGCTTGACCGTCACCTTCCGCCGCAAAAACAATAACTGAACGGCATTTAAAAAATCAAGTTATTAATCATTATTTTTTACTTTCCTCAACAGGTATCCCGAATATTTTATTTCCATCAAGAGGCACTATAATTCAAATAATAGGACCACAGAACATAATAATTAACGTTACAAGAACAGGCCCCATCCCTGAATCAGGAAATTTAGCCGGAGTGTCAACGTTCAATCAACAAGGTGGATACACAACAGCAGTAGCCCCAGATCCAGAATTAAACTACACTGGAACAATGGCTGGTAATTTAAATTTACTTTTTTATATAGAAATAATGTTCAACACTGTACAATCTCGCTGCGATCACTTCCCGACTCCAGCATAAAATCCCGAATCATCCATCCGATCATCAATCCAGAACGCTACTTCCACGATACAATGACATTCACGGGCTAACAATACACATGCCACTGTACTTCACACCTATACACACTCACATAGTAGGTACGTAGGTACTGCAATAGGGTTATTTATTTTCTATGTAAAAACATATATTCGCTCGTTGAGTACAGTGATAACTTGTCAAACTTTCTTTTGTTACAAAATACCGTCAGATTTCATTCGCTAATAACTACCAGACTAATAACGTGGTAACAACACTTAAAGTCACAATAGATAGAGCGTACTTGTATGTATTTATCGAGTAACATTTTTATTGCCCGTGACGTCATAGGGCTAGTGTAAACGCATGCGCGTGATTATTGTGAATTGGCGTTGTGTAAAAATTTAATTAGTGTAGCGTGAGAACCTACCTAGGATGTTGATTTTAGTGTCATTCTAAAGAGCTAGTTAAACACTATTAGGACTTTAAATGGATTTATAAATCGAAATGAAAATAGGTGTACATATGTAGATACATATATATTATATATACATTTATCTAAGGTCACATAGGTCAAATTGATTGTCAGTCAGGTGCACTTAATAGCTACAGTCCAAACTGAGGTTCGGTCTTGTGAAAGTTGCCCATTCAGCTGAGTGTCCTCCACGCTCGCAACCAAGCCCCGAAAAGGACCTTCAGGTCAATTGTGTAGTCAGTTCGAAGAAATTAAGAACAATGTACATTTGAGTGAGTTAGAAGAGTGAGAGATTCTGTGCAAGGTTCGACTATGGAAGCTCCATCGCCATATTTATTTTGGTTGCAAAGCCTTCAAGCCCAATTGATCTGGTTAACATTCGAGCCGACGAAATTAATCGATTTCTTTAACCCCTGGCTTGTTTTTTTTTTATTATACCATGAAATTATATCGTAAAATAAAAAAAAATAATTAAATACATGATCCGCCATTTGAGACCTGGGTCTTAAAAAATCAGCCGAAGAAGAACTTACTTAGAAGAACTTAATGGAAGACTTTTTGTTTTTTTTTCTAAGCATCTAACTCCAACGAGCATTTCCTATACAATACTTACATGTTTATCACAGCATATTTGCTGTATTTTTTATAGCCTTATAAATAATGAAAGCCACTTCTATACCTTTATAATCTAAAAACTTGGTTTAGCGAGAAACCTCTCTAAGCGAAGAGATTGGGGTTCCTTAATCTCTCGCTTATATAGTTTTGACTGTATATCGTAACGTATTTTTTTAACCTTCATCTTCAAGTCGCTATAATAACTAACAAAATATTCCCTTCATATAGTGTACTTATAATATTATTTTTATTACTTTTAGCTGAAGAAGGAGTCAATTTCAACAACAAATAAAACATCTACAGAGAAGCCATTATAAACAGCAGCCCATCAGTAACCACCAGACTTTGCAAGTGTACATCAGATTTCTTATTATTAACATCCAAAATGTTTTTCTCATATAACTATTTCACATGATTCAGATATATGTAAGTTCGCGTGTATTCATTATAAATACTATTACAGATAAAAAATAGTTTTTTTTATTCAAAAGACCATCAATGCACCGTATACATAAAAACCTTAACATTACATACTGTGTAATAGATAGAGCAGAACTGTTATTTCCATCTCTGCGTTGACGTTCACATTTCAAACACTCTCATCATGTTATGGTTTTTTTATATCATAGGAGGCAAACGAACAGGTGGGTCACCTGATGTTAAGTGATTAACGCCATCCATAGACACTAGCAACACCAGGGGAGTCGCAAGTGCGTTGCCAGCCTGTGTTTGGGGGGGAGGGGGGGGATTAGTAGAGGTGGGCCTCCGGCGCTCCAACCTCTCCTCTCAGGACGCTTTGCCCTGAAGCACTCATTCAAATGTAGAATTAAAATGAACAGAACACAAACACATTTAGAAGAGAAACAAAAACACATACATGCTGTTACATCCACAGATGTAAAGTAAAATAGGAATTCGTTTTCTTATCATTGTATAATGAATTATTAATAATGAATTTTGAATAGTGAACTAACAAAAGGTGTGTGTGCGATTCACACACGATAGAAGTGAAATTTCAGTAAATCGACAAAAGAATGAGATGAATATATATAACAAGGGTAGGATAATTACAAAGTTTATTTGTTTAAAAATGAAAGTATTTTGATTAATTTTAAAAGATATTTTATATTGTATTTAACATATGTTACAGTGTACAGTAGTATTAGCTCACGTACTTTTCACATATACTAACACACGTTAAATGCTCAAATACAAGCAAGTATGAAACAGTGTGCAATATACATACACACCGACATATGCTTAGAAGACGGGAGTGGGGATGCTACGAATCATGGCACAAAGAGGAGAGACCGATAATATATAAAATAGTATGTATATTTCTGCCTCATTCTTTGCCGGCTTCATCCTACACATTTTTGTATTTGTGTCTTTTACCTGTCGCTTTTTCCGTTGCCTTCGGTTTGAAATCACAACGATTCTAAAGAAGTTTCACTTAGTATGTACATTTCTGTCTCATTCTTTGCCGGCTTCATCCTACACATTTTTGTATTTATGTCTCTTACCTGTCGCTTTTTCCGTTGCCTCCGGTTTGAAATCACAACGATTCTAAAAAAGTTTCACTTCAATAATGAATATTAGTCATTTATAGAAGTCATAAACAAAAGTTTTGATCAAAGTTTAAAACTCTTCAAATCTATGAATCCAAATGTTAATCTGCTCATACTTAAGAATACCTACACTCAGTTTCAATAGTGATAATTCAAGATAGCTGTCATACCTCCTTGATTCCTTGTCTAGTATAAAAGTGACAATCGATACAATAACGACTGCTATATAATAAGCAAGTACAACTTCAGATACAGCTGTAGTTCTAGTAGAAACTATCGCTCCAACAGTAACCATCAATCTAGCAGCAACTAACACAGAAGTAACTACTGCTCTAGAACTGACTACTGCATTACTCGCTATGGTGCCTCTTCATGCTGCGAGGGCTCATGTTTTTAGAGTTTATGGCGGAGGTCCAGTGAAATTGGAGGCTGCCTAATAGGAAACCTTCTCTTCAGCTCAATACATTTAGTTCTATAACCGGAAAAAAGTGGTTATTAACACGTACCGGTAAATATTAGGTAAATAGTGTGTAAAAACAAACCATTAGTAGGTATTTTAATTCTAGCATTGCAAACCTTAACTGAACCACTTAAATATACAAGATTAAAGGTAATGGTGCTGATGTCTAGAATCTTATCATTTTTGTATATTCTGATGAATTTTTTTTCTTTTTATATGGCCCTTTCGTTATTAGACCATTTTCATAACGCTTTACTAACATAACAGTGATGCCCGTGGTGTTGCAATTGTCCATAGGCGACGGTAACCATTTAACATCAGGTGGGCAGTCCGCCTGTTTGCCGCCCTTTGGTATAAAAAAAAAACGATTTTTCACACCCGAGGCATTTGTAGGTAGAAGTACCACGCTGAAGCTGGCACTAGTTTTAGCACGAATGGGTCGGCTCGTCCGGTGTAGTACCACCCGACCCACAGAAAACCGACATGAAGTAACAGTGTTTGCATTGTTGCGTTTCGTTTGGTCAGTGAGAGTGCCGAAGACCCACCTTCCCTCCCCTCCCCATCCCTCCCATCTTTTCTCCTCTCCCCACTCCCTATTCCCCACAAAAACAGAATGGGAACGCACTTGCGACTCCTTTAGTGTTGTTAGTGTCTATGGACGGTGGTAATCACTTAACATCAGTTCCACATGTTCGTTTGCCTTCTATGACATAAAAAATATCACGTGAAGCGGACAGGGAAAACAATTGAGGTCCTGAAATTCATTCATATTCAGCCTAATGAGACTTTTATTAAATATCAAAGGAGACTATCTGTATATAAGCGGTTATCTATATATCTGTAAGTGATATTCTGATATATCACAAATGATATTTCAGAAGTCCTTAAATGATGGTATATTCCCTAAGCAATGGAGAGATGCACAGATTGTCCCAATTCACAAAAAAGGTCGTAAAGATGACATAACAAATTATAGGGCAATCTCGCTATTAAATAATTTCGGGAAAATGCTGGAAAAATTGGTTTATGAGCATATTTATACAGTTTCGCAGCACTGCATTCCATCATCACAACATGGATTTGTCAAGTCCCGTTCTGTCATTACCAATCTTTTAAGTCTAAGTGAATTTGTTGTTTCTAACATGAGGGATGCGCAAATAGATGTAATTTATACAGATTTTGAAAAAGCATTTGACCGAGTTAATTATCACATCTTAATTTCAAAATTACAGGCAATCGGAATAAAGGGCAATCTCTTGCGCTGGCTAGAATCATACTTAAGAAATAGGCGTCAAGCAGTAGTGATGGGCGGATACAGATCAGACTTTGTTGATGTCACTTCGGGCGTGCCTCAGGGGTCCTTGTTATCGCCACTACTTTACAATATTTACCTTTTTGATATAGCAGATTGCTTTCACCACTCAAATCATCTTCTATATGCGGACGATACAAAAATTTTTCGTCGAATAGATAATTTTGCGGACTGTCTATTGCTCCAATCTGACTTAAATAGACTAACAACTTATTATCAAGCTAACAAAATAAATGTTAACCCCCAGAAGTGTCAAACAATAAGTTTCACTAGGAAAAAGTCCCCTATCAGTTACAACTACCGCCTTTGCAATGAGACAATCCCCAGAACATCACAAGTAAGAGATTTAGGCGTCATTCTTGACAGCAAATTCACATTTAGTGCACATATAAATCATATTATTAGTAAAGCTTATAAATCCCTTGGATTTGTAATACGTAACAGCAAACCATTCAAGGATCCACAATGTCTTAAGGTGCTTTATTTTAGCTATGTTAGAAGCGTATTAGAATTTGCCAATTTGATTTGGAGACCTTTTTTTAAAAGTTATATTGATAATATGGAAGTAATTCAACGCAAATTTATTAAACACCTCAATTATAAAGCTAAAATATTTAACCAATCATATGAAGAATCATGTGAACACCATAAAATAAATACTTTGGAAGATAGACGCCAATTAACGGATATGTTATTCCTGTTCGATGTAGTTAATAATAAATTTGATTGTCCAGAGCTATTAGAAAAGATAAGCTTTAATGTACCTCCCAGACGCACTAGGCATACTTCGTTATTTTCAGTTCCCTCATCCAAAACAAGATACTCGCAAATGTCGCCATTCATTCGCATTCCAGACATATATAACAGCGAATTCTCTGAACTAGATCCATTTAGCACTTCTCGCTATTCTTACAGAAATAAAATACTACAATCTCTGTCCCGGAAAAAGTAGTGCCATAATTGTAATTGTAATTTCATCATCAATGTATACTTAACACTAATACTTTCACAAACATACCTACCCATACCATACACTCTCCCTTATAAAACAAAACTCTATACACACACCTCCACACACACACACACACACCCCACACACCTATACTTGTACCTAAATTTTCGTTAAAGTAATAGTTTTTATAGTAATTTGTTCACTCTCTAATAATAAAAATTGTTATAATTTGTGTACTTCGTAATTGGCGTATTGAATATATTGTATTTTTTTTCTTTATTATAACACATTGTCAGCTGTGAAGGACCTATATGGAATAAATAAATAAATAAATAAAGTGTCCCAAGGTGTTCCTAATTGTATTAAAAGTTCAGAAATACAACTAAAACTATAACGAAAAAAATTCAAATGGTTTAGTGCCATACTCTTATCTCTTCATTATCCTTGCTCGTTGTCATAAAAACCTTGTTTAATACTACATTATTATTATATACTATTTATCTATCTTCTATACATATAATAAACATGAAGTGTCTGTATGTAATATCAAAATAACACATTTTTACTGATTGGGTGTGAAAGTACACTCATCAAAAAAGTCTAAGCAACATGTACTAATTTAAATTTTAGGATGGTTCTTCACATTATAACGTTGTATTTTATTTTTAAAATAATATCTTTAGGGTTCTATGATGTAAAAATAACAGCTGTTGTCTTTATAAGTTCTTTTAATAACAGAAATGAACAATATTAGAATATACTGTAGAAATTAAGATACATAAGAAACTAAACTTTTTTCTTACAAAATGAAATTTCTAAAGAAAATGTATTTATTGTGAAAGAATAGAACAATTTAATACAAAGTATGGGCTCCTCTGCTATTCAGAACTTGTCGGCAACGATTATTCATTGAATTAATGAGACTGTTTATGTCATCTTGCGGTATTCGCTCCCAATGGAATTGTAGCAAGTCCTTCAGCTGTTGAGTTGTTGTCGCTCCGTCCAAATCCTTCAAAACACGTCTCTGGAGCATGTCCCATGCGTGCTCGATGGGGTTGAGATCTGGCGATTGTGCAGGCCAGGGCAATACCCGGATGTTCTCCGTTGCAAAGTATTCACTGTATGTGAACGCGCATTGTCATGCATTAACCTAAAATCGGAGCCAAAGGTTTGTGCAAATGGGTAGACATAAGGTCTGAGAATATTCTCAATGTAATTTTCAGCATTCATGTTTCCATTTACAAAAACGAGCTCAGTTCGCCTGTTCTTCATAATACCCGCCCATAACATAACTGTTGAGCCGCTGTATGGATGAACTTCCTGAACGCACCGGAGCCTTTCAGTATTTTCGGGCCGACGATACACTCGCACCCTTCTTGTATCAGGCTTAAACCCGAATCGCGACTCATCGGAAAACATAATTTTATCCCATTGTTCCTGGGTCCATGTTATGCGTTCTCTACACCATTCATATCGACGAGCGCGATTCCCGTGACGTATCGGTGGGCACCTGATTGGGCGTCGAGCTCGTAGGCCGTACTCATGCAGTCGATTTCGCACAGTTTGAGGACTTACATCAACACCACTTGAAATTTGTAGCCTCAAACTTATCTCTCGAGCGGTTAACATCGGCTGGCGTCTTGCAGTCAGTTGTATGTACCGGTCTTGCCGAGTGGTTGTACTCCTTTTACGGCCTGGATGCTGTTCAGCGGGTTCTCCTGTATTATTGTAGCGCTGCCAAAGACGACAAATAACACTTCTATGAATGCCAAAATGTCGATATACCTGAGATTGATTACTTCCTGCTTGCAACATCCCTACAGCTCTTTGCATTTCATCTACCATCAAATGACGTCGCTTCATGACGTAAAGAATATCTAACAATTCAATTATGTCGCTAACTTTATTTAAATGGTTGGTAAAATTATAAAATCAAGACTAAACGTAGCAATTAAAACGCACTTAAATTCAAACAAATTCGCAGTCATTTGAATTTTATGAAAAAACAAATCATAATCAAATTTTTTTTTTTACAACCAGCCAGTATGTCATCAATAACAAAAAAGTTTACTTACCTACGCACTTTGTTTGAGTAAATACTTAGAAATTAATTAATATAAATGGTAAAATTTGTAATATCACGCATGTTGCTTAGACTTTTTTGATGTGTGTATATACGCAACTGATAACATAAATGCAATTTTTTAAATTTTTGTCGGTCTGTTTATTCCAGGTAATCTCCGAAACGGCTGGACCGATTTTGACTGGAATTTCACTGATAGATAGCTGAAATTACAGCGGGTTACTTAGGCTACTCTAAATTAGACTAGGTATTAACCGTAGCTTTGTCTGCAATGCTATCTCCAAAACGATTGGACCGATTTTCACGAAACTTTCACCAACAGATAGCGGACATCATGTCAAGTGATTTAGTTTATTTTAATTTAGACTAGCTATTAACCGTGGCTTCGCCCGCAGTACTATCTTCAAAACGGTGCAACCGATCTTCACGAAACTTTCACTGGCAGATAGCTGACCTTATAAAAAGTAATTAAAGTAATTTTAGTTTATACTAGCTGTTAACCGTGGTTTCGCCCGCAATGCTATTCCAAAACGGTTAGTCCAGTTTTCACGAGACTTTCACTGGCAGGTAGCTGACTTTACAAAAAGTAATTTAGGCAATTTTAGATTATATTAGCTGTTAACCGTGGCTTCGCCCGCTGTGCTATCACCAAAACGGTTACATCGATTTTCACGGGACTTTCACTGGTAGATAGCGAACCTAATAAAAAGTAGTTGAGGTTATTCTATATTAGACTAGCTTTTACCCGCGACTTTGTCTGCATGAAATTTAGCAAGATTTCAAATCATTCTTTATTTTTAATAAGAGAAATAATAATCATCTTATTGTTTACAATTCGACATTATAATTATTAATAAAATTAATGATATAGAGGTCTTCCTAATAAGATCTTAGATTATAAACGTATTACGTAAAGTGTTCCATAATACAATTTCTTGCGGAACAGACTAGCGTTTATTTTTTGTATACTCACAAAATCTTAATTATAATAATGGCAATGTATATTAAATGTAATGTAAATGTAAATCTTAACAATAATATTTTTAGTTATTGTTTCAATAGTTCCTTATACAGTGTAAGTGAGCACTGAGGTAGTTATATCGTGAGTTAAGGTTCCAAATGTGTTGCTGATGACTAACCTCATTTGGCACGCTCTTTGTATTTATATATCTAATGTATACGTTACATGTTACTTTTAGTGGCGTGCGCGTCGTACTTACAATTGTCTTTAAAGAGCGTTTCTGTAATTGTACATAGTAGGGTGGAGTGAAGAAAACAAATTTTTTTTTTTTCTTAGCCTGGGGGTCAAATTTGTAGCTTATAAAAAACAAAAATTTTTGAAAAAAAAAAAAAATTTTACTCAACATCTTGAGCCAGCCCACTCATTTTTAAAACTAATTACGAGTAAAAATATTTGGTTGCAAAAAAAAAATTTTTGAAGGCGTTCTAGAAACTTCAGAGTATCCTCTTTTATGCCAATTAAAAATCACAAGTTAAAAAAAAATTTTTGTGACTATTGTTTTAATTTAAAAAAAAAATCCCAAAAAGTACCATTCCTCTTTAGGGCACTAGAATAAAATTTGAGTTGGAAATGATCATAATTGCCAGTTCTTAGATGTTTTAAGAGATTCAAAGACAAAAAAAATTTTTTTTTTGCAACTAAATATTTTTACTCGTAATTAATTTTAAAAATGAGTGGGCTGGCTCAAGATGTTGAGTAAAATTTTTTTTTTTTTTTTCAAAAATTTTTGTTTTTTATAAGCTACAAATTTGACCCCCAGGCTAAGAAAAAAAAAATTTTGTTTTTTTCACTCCACCCTAGTACATAGTCTCACAATTCTATAATTCCTTAATACGATTTAAAAAAACGCGTGCGGAGCTGCGGGTACAGCTAGTTACTAATATTTCTATTCAAATGAACACTTGTGTTAGAGGTATTGGAAACTTGTGTTGTAGAAAGGAAACACATCCATGTGCGTGTTTGCGTTTATCGGCGCGAGCGACCGATCCGAGCCGCTGCGCGAACGTCACCGAATTACAATTTCATAATATCTTAAATAGGACACAATACCCCACAATATTCCCCCCTTTATTTAAAAAAAGGAATACAAACAAAAAGAGAAAATAAAATATAAGAAATATAGAGAATACAATCCAAAAAATATGCGTAAAGATATACGTAACATTAAGCGATGTTTATCATTTTGCCTATTGGTAACTTATATTATAATTAGTTTAACACGAGTACACATATTATTACAATACAAGCACATTATGCGACATTGACGCTGAAGGTGACTGAACTGTCCACATAAATGACAACCATATCGTTACGTTACGCAATGAGATGAACAATCTATTATATTTATATGACTTACATTCTACATGCAACTAAAAGTATCACTGCCGAGTCATCACTACGTTATCATTACCGAGAACATGTCGAATATCTGTTGTATATTCACTAACAAAAGATAACTGTCTAACTCTTCTTGGAGTCTTTTTTTCGTATCTAGTTTTTTTAAACGCGAATGTTAGAGGTTTATGGTCGGTAGACCGTGAGTTGTCGTCCTTCGATCATACCTTTAAAATGACGAATCGCTAAATATATGGCCAAAAGTTCTCTGTTTTACGTAGAGTATTTCATTTGAGAGTCTGAATTTTTTTGTGAAAAGTAACCTAAAGGCTTCCGATTATATATATTTCAATAATACTTATCCTAAATCATTCTATAAAATTGTAGGAGCTGTTTTAAATGAGTACATACTGGAACTCATGTCGATTTAATTAATCCTTTAAAAATTATAAAATTATCGTTGTGATACGGTTTTAAAATTCACGAAAGGTTTTATAATAATTTCAGTACAATATTTAAATATGAATCTTCGTGGCTGAAAATTCGTTTCAGGAATTCGATATTTGAACCCTACCTTCCCAATAAATTCTTGATTATTGAATGTACGTCCGCAAAAACTTTGGAAAGTTGGATTTGATAAACAGCATGCTCTAAATAATAGAAACAATGATATACTGGTGGCCCCGTGTTTCAGACTCGGTAAAACCAGTAACAATTCTGTAGGTAATAGTGTTAGGTTCTACAACTAAGTCCCAAAGTGTGTTATTGATTTGCCGGACGGCAAGTTTAAGCGCCATGTCAAGCGGGTTTTGGTTTTGTTAACACCTCTCTCTGTGTATCCACTGCAAACGACTGCAACATTAATGTATTTTAAACATATGTGTTTTAAAAAGATAAACCCGATGAGTGGGTTGTTTGTCCGAACCGGCGGTAGTTTTGTGGTTCATAAGCGGCTTTTCAGGGTCTAACTCGAATAAAGGATATTTTGATTTTGTTCATAAGCACCTTCTCTAGGTCTAAATTGAATAAGGTATTTTTAATTTTAATGTAACCAGAACGAATACCAAGACCGTGGGCCGGTGGTGTTTGTGTTCTTGGTTTGTTGTCATTACAAAGTCCCCTACCGCGTTTGTCTGTCTGTCTGTTCGCGATGAACTCAAAAACTACTGAACGGATTTTCATGCGGTTTTTACCAGTAGATAAAGTGATTAATGAGGAAGGTTTTGGTGTATAATTTGTGAAATATAAAATGAGTGTGATTTTCAGATGATATGGATTCGAATCGAAATTATAACAATAAGAACGCTAAACAAATAAAATAATAAACTTGTCTTAGCGTAAAAACATTGCGTTGTATAGCTAGCAATAAATCAATCTAGAAGTAATTTTATACGTATGAATATATAATTTATTACACTCGAACACTTAAATAAATAATGTAATTGTATGTTGTAAGATAATTAATGTACGTAAAATCAATAAAGATTTTAAATAATAGTTCAGTTATTTCGGAGAACGAGGGGCGGTTTCGAGAATTTTCAATGTTTGCATAAGATAATAAAATATACAGTGACGCGAAAACTAACACTTGTGTCGATCTTTAATTACTCCTTGTCTTCGTACAAAGTAATATCGTAATTCAAAGTGTGGAGTTGGTATGGATATATCTTAGTATATCTGTCTCACTTAGTCAAGAGAATCTTTACTTTCTTCAATTTAACATTCTGACGGCTCTTTCCTTTGTATTAGATTTCTCTATATACAAGCTTTTAATTTGTGACCATTTAGTAAATATCATGCAATATATGAGCCACTCGCCATGATATTAACACAACTTAGATTTTTTTAAATGTTTATCTCAATTTATACAAACAGACAAACAAATGAGAGAAAGGCACCGAACCCTTTTATCTCCTCCTATTTACATATAGTGGGTTTAATAAAAGAGTTTAGTTTAAATTATGTAAAATTCGTTTCGATAGTAGACGCCTACTGAAATTTGTATGTATTATCGCGGCCTGCAATTTGACGACCACGGATTTAGGTGGATTCAAGTCGTGTTTATTTCTCAGGCAGTACAATTCCTATTGAATTCAGTATATTCCTATTTGCGTTTGCGATAGCCGTGAAAACTGAATACTAAATTATATAAGATGAAATCTTAGTAAATATAGTGAAAAAGCAAAGGGCCTAAATGGGAACCCTATGGTATACTACTTGATGAGTAGATATCTATGGAATAGATATATATACTAAGTTTCGAGCTACATAATGTAGGATTTACAAGATACGATGAAAACCATCTAAGAAGGTCACATCTGATACCAATTTGATAAAGTTTATAAAGTAGTCCAGTGAAGCTCCAAAGGCGTAACGACGTAACATTAACAGAATACGTACCATAGCGAAAACTGTGAAAGTTTGAAATCAAAATAAAAATAACTTTGTACATGTAGTGTCAATGGTTCAGTATATTAAAAACTATTAAAATAATAGGTTTACCGCCATCTATGAGGTATAAATGAATATGTTTTATTTTGAATAACAAACCATACGGAGTTTTTGGCGGGATCTTGGTCTGTCATGTAGTGGATTTTATTTTTTATTCATAATCTTGTGTTATTTGACTCAATATTGTGTATAATTGGTGGTGTTTTAGGTAATATAGTTTGTTTATTGTGCATAAGTGAAGTGAATGGAAAATAATACCACGGACCATGAATTCTGAGATGCCACAAAAATTCCATGGAAAGTTCTAACAAGAGGGCCACCATCTTGTTAGGTCATTGAAATTAAATCAAGAAACTTGTAATATCGATACTCACTTGACAATGGCAGTGATGGTCTACTAGAAGACTGGTTGCCAATATGATATGGAAGAAGAACTTAAAATACTATTAACTACTCGACAATGGCATTCATTGAAATTATATCGAGAAACTTGTAATATCGATACTCACTTGACAATGCAGCAATAGTCTACTAGAAGACTGGTTGCCGATAATGGAATAGAAGAAGAACTTGTAATACTATTAAATACTTGACAATGGCAGTAATAATCTAAAAGATTGGTTGCCAAAAATAAAGATAAAAAAAAAACAAACCATACTTCATAATTTAACAACTGAAAAACAATATTAATAATAACATAATAAATAAAGTGTGTTTTATCTATACTGTAATGCTGAGCTCATTTTTATTATGTTATTTTTATTCAGGGCGAGTGCACCGGAATATTATCGAGCAGGATCCTTCATAACGAGTAGATTGTTGATAAAACTCTATTAAAAAGAGATTCCTTCCAATGTGAGACACATGACGCCATCTGTGTCACCTAACAGCACATCAATGCGAGTATTTGATCGAATACAGAGTAGCTGCCAATTTGTACTAGATGGCGTAGTCATAGATTTGTTCTATTTACGAAGACGAACTGTTTATTTAATTCTTCAACTGTTAATTATTAAACCTTAAACTTTATTTGAGTCTAATATAAGTAATATTACTAAAAATAGAATTAAAAATTGTCAGAACAATCAACACGGTCGATGAAGTTTAAAGCCGGTTTTAAATTTCTTTATTGATTTGTGGGATTTTTTTCCAATAAACAATATATTTACCATTACTTTTAACTCACATAATTATAAAATACATACATTACATTATAAATATTTATGAAAATACTTCAATTAACTCGTGTAATGGAAATAAAGTTAATTATTAAGTAGTTACAAAAATTAGACGCTGAAAATTTATTTCGTACAAAAATTCGATACTTCGTTCGAAGCGAATGTACGATTGGACAATGAAATAAAACTTTTACAATTTGTAATTATAATATATGTGAGTTAAGTAAATTAATATTTATTATCAACTATTAAAATCTCAATGTATTATTAAAACGCCATCTAGTACCACAATTGGCAAACATATATTTCATTTATTCATATCAATGTTTCATTTTGCGCCCATAGATGACACAAATTGACAAAATTGACAAAAATAATAACAACACTTGGAACAAAATTTTATAGATACATATAAAATTATCCTTGCATGATATAAAATTAAATTCAAAAGGACAATGAAACACATTTTATACCCATGAATATTTTAAAGAACATTTAGTAAATCATATTTCAATATGTTTAATTATATTTTCCATCTTGTTTTGGTTGCTATACGTTAATTTTAGTTTTTAATGTTTTTTTTTTTTCGAACTGACTACGCTATTGACCAAGCAAGGTCTTAACAGCTTCACCGGACTACTAAGGCGGGCGCTTAAGACACTCAGCCGATTTTATTTTGACAACTAGCTCAAGGATGCGTGGCACACCTTGGCTCTGGCTGTTGCCTGATACATGCAATTCGCGACCTATCTAAGCTAAGCTAACTATTCATACATATATGAGTTGTTGAAACATATATGTGTACCAAGCATACATACCACAACAACTCGTATATATTTCGTATCAGATAATATTCTAAACTATTTTAGTTTGATAAGGGAAAAAAAATAAAACCCTTCCACTTGCATGTGTAAGCGTGTATGCGTGCACGTGTGTGGAGGTGATATGTGTAATGTTGTCGCAGTGATGTAAGATTTTGTGTCACTGTATCGCGCGAGCAGCGTACTCAAGGGCTCCACGCCGAGGGAACGGACCTAGGCTTGAGCCGCTGCCGAGGGGGGCCTAGTCTGGTGTGCGGGAGCGAAATTTACCCCCAGACCACGGCGGCGTGATCTGTGGTTACGCGGGCGTGGGCGTGAGCACGCTCTGTTTGGAGAGACAGGCTGGTACTGATCGTTCACTGCCGTTATTTCATCAGGAGGGTCGATAGAAATATGTCGCGGACGTCTTTTACAACGCGCAACGTTTGGTACGGGTTCGTATTTTGTGGCGGATACCACTAACGGACTGGGATGATTCGCGGCTTTTTCAAAATAACTAATCGTAAGTGATTTTACGTACGCCCAGATAGAAGGCATCTCTAAGTCCCTATGTAGATCAACTCTCCGGACGTAACACGGAGCTCCGGTTACTTTACGTAAAACGCGGTTTTGAAGAACCTGCAACTTATGAAAATTATCTTTCGACATATGCGCAAAAACGGGACTGCTATATGTCATCACGGGACGGATACACGTCTTATACAAAGTGAGCTTGTGTCTGAGGGACATCTTACTCCTATGACAAAGCAACGGATGGAGGCGACCCAAGACCATAGCGGCTTTGTTTCGCACTCTATCTATATGTGACTCGAAATTTAAATGTTTATCTAATGTAACACCGAGATATTTGACCTCGTCGGGCCAAGGTATATCGGTTCCGTATAGCCTGATGGGCTCGAGGTTATCACCACGTCGTAAAGGATCGAAGAGTATCGCGGCGCTCTTATCAGGATTAACTTCTATGCGCTATCGACGAAACCATTCACTGAGTGTGCAAACGGCCTTTTCGATGCGCTTCCTAAGAAAGTCCGACCGCAAGCTGGAAGTGTAAATAACTGTATCGTCAGCATAGCAACCTACCTCGACCCGTTTAGACTGAGGTAGGTCACTGATGAACAGATTGAAGAGCGAGGGCGCGAGTATGGAGCCCTGTGGCACACCTGAGCGTATCGGGTGGGGCAGGGATAGTTCCCCATCCACTCTAAAGCGGAAAGTCCTATCAGTGACATAATCGTGGATAATATGAATTAACTTATCGGGTACGTGAGATTTACATAATTTATGGATGAGCCCTCCATGCCAGACCTTATCGAAGGCTTTGGCGACATCGAAGAAGACTGCAATTGTGCGTTTCGGTTTATGTTTCGGGTCGGCATTAAAATTAGAGAAAATGTACTCCGTGAGGCGGTGTACTTGATTCGTGCAAGAGTGTTCGGCACGAAAGCCGAACTGCTCAGGTGGTATTAATTTTAAATCTGTAATCGAGACCTGGAGACGGTTCAGAATGAGCCGCTCGTATAATTTACCTAATGTATCTAACAGGCTAATCGGGCGATAGCTATCGGGAAGCGTAGCTTTTTTGCCGGGCTTGTGTATGCCTATCACTACGGCCTTCTTCCAGGCGGCTGGAAAGTGGCCCTGGGACATGGCTGCATTGAAGATGCAGACCAATAGAGCTATGATGTGATCGGGAAGGAGTCTCAGTACCTCGTTCCTGATCCCATCGGGACCTGGGGACTTCCTAAGCTTGAGACGCTGGATGGCGGTCGAAACTTCATCGAAAGTTATTGAGGTTAGGGTATCCACGGGAGGGGACGCTAGTGCATGCTCTACCGACAATTCGATCGACCAAATATGGATAGGGTCAGTGTTATCAGTGTTCGGGGAACACTGTGTTTCTAAACTCGCGGCAAGACATTCCGCTTTATCTATGCTATCGAACGCAGGAGGCAATCCGGGACCTCTATCGGGAGGAGGCATCGGAGTAGTGAGATCCGACTTTAAAGTTCGCGAGAGTTTCCAGTACGACAGGTTGGACGGCCGGAGATCCTCCAGAAGTCTGTCCCACCTGTCGCCCCGAATCTCAGAGATACGAGATTTGACTATTTTACGTAACAAGCGTAAACGGTCGCGATTTTCTGCAGACGGGTAAGCGTCGTGAACTCGAGTCGCGGCGTTCTTTTCCGTAATCAATGCTCTCACGTCGTCAGGGAGTATAAAACGGCGATCATTCGCCGCTTGTACCTCTTTCGAGGTCTCTCTGACGGCGGTCTGGAGATAGTCGACCAGGGAATCGATAGCCGAATCCGCGTCGGCTTTAGACACCAACACGTCCGGAATCCTGTCTAAATTGCTAGACGAAGGATTTTCTATAAAATAACGAGCGAGTTTCGCGTAATCAGCCACCCTAACCGACGGAGGGCTGAAGTCTGAGTTAAAACCTAACTGTAATACGACCGGGCGATGGTCCGAATCAAGTTCGTGTACGACTTGTATGAGTCGTACCCGAAGCGTGATTTTTTTAACAAAGCTATGTCTAAAACTGACGGACGGCAGTTATCCTGATAATGGATGGGTTCCGGAGGGGCTATGACATCAAACGCGAGAACCCTACCTACTTCGTCGAGTATGCTCCCGTTACGAGAGGTTCTCGGACTACTCCAGATAACGTTCCCGCTGTTGAGGTCCCCCGCTATAATGACTGAGTCTCCTAAATTAAGCAACGCTTGCAAATCGGTTTTTAACAACTGCTTATTCGGTGAGAGGTACGCGGACACTAATATAATGGACGGATGACCGGTCATACCTAATTTACACACTGACACTTCCATATTAGTCAGAGCGGGCGGATCTACCGGCATGCAATATAATGAACGCCTATAATAAATTAAGGTGCCAGCCCCGCGGGCGACACGGTCGTTTCTGATTATATTGTAATTCGGGATTCTAGGATTTCGCATTTTAGGTTATAGAAGCGTTTCCTGGACGAGGAAAACGTCTATCTGTCTATCGCGCAAGAAGGCAGCTACTAGATCGCGCTGTGTCCTAAGAGATCTCGCGTTAAAAAACGAAAGAGATAGACCGCGCGGTTTTATACGATGCATTGCCGCGAATTTTATTTAATTAAGTCTGAATCTTGTGTGGAACGGGCGAGGCGGTGCAGTGTCGCGGCAACGCCAGGGTATTTCGCAAACGCGTTGAGCATGCCCAAGTCCTCCTCGGCCTTGAGAGCCGCGTGAAATCGAGAACTTCCTGAAGGCCGTGCTCCCGGAATAGCTGGGTAATCCAGCCCGCCCCGGAGAGCCCCATGGAGAAGGCTGGAGCGGCGCGTGCCGGTCGCGCCTGTGGGGGGCGAGCCTGAGACTTGGGAGCCTGAGGCTGGGGTCGAGAAGCCCAGGGGGCCAGAGGGGCCCGCCCGGGTTGTGGTGCGCGCGGCACAGGGGGTGGCACGCGCGGAGTGGATGCGGGCGCTACCGGGGCGCGAGAGGCACCCGGCAGGCCAGGGAAGGCCTCCACGGACATGAGAGGAGGAGGCGGAGGGCGGCCCTAGGCACCTGTCGCGCTTGGCGCGGGCGTTGTGTGCGCGGTGCGCGGGGACAGCCGCGATAGTTCGCGGGGTGACCCGCGTTGCCGCACAACACGCAGCTGGGGGGCTCGGTGGTGTCGGGTGTGCGCCCGCACTCCTTTGTGCAGTGATCACCCAGCCACTTGACGCACCTAGGGCGGAGATGACAGTTGCGTGCCGAGTGGCCGTAACTCTGGTAGTTGTGACACTGCGACGGGGTATGGGTCTTCCGGGGGGACTCAACGGTGACGCCACTGAGGTTGCACACAGAGGTCAGGCTGAAAATAACCTTACCCTCCACGGAACGATCTAAAATAACTAATACCGTGTTATATGGCCTGCGGGTGCGCGGATGGTACATCCGATGTACCTCTCTAACGGGGAAATTCTTCTCTTTAAGGGATGCGATCACGTCTTCGACCGAGATCTCGGCCGGAACGCGACGAAGCACTACTAGGAGGAGGCGTTCCTCCTCAAGGGTAAAAGTAAAAAAGGCTAACTTAGCTTCCCCAAGGAATTTTGTTAGCTGGCGGAAGTCGTTAACGGAGGGGACCTTAACCTGGATACCCGCTGGGGTATTTAGGGCGGACGTATAGTTAATTTTGAGCACTTTTAGTCTATTTGAGATGGACATCCACTGGGACTTGTCCTGAATGGTAATCGGAGGCGGTGGGCGGGGCTTCTTAGTCGCGCGGAATTCGTAGCGTCGACTTGCGAGAGCGAGTTAGCTCTGCTCGAGCGCGGAGTTTTTAATGTGAAACATCTATAGACGCGGATAAACCTGATTGTTGGCTTGGCGACCCGTGGCGACGCAAAACACAAACATTTGCAACCTTATCTGTATACACATAAGATTCAAATTGTTTTGTCGGCCACTCGTTATATTGCGGCACACGCCGATGACCTAGCTCCCTTTGATAAACGCCGACAAACACACCGCGCCTGTCCCTAGTTGATTTTTTGTATTTAATAAAAATGAATATTTATGTAATAAAGTAACCGTCATTATTTTATGAAATAAATATGTAATGCTTTATCTTTTCATTATGCCATAGCTGATATCTGTTCTTTTAGGTATATTACTTATACAAAACAATTTCGATGTTTCACATCTGCCAGGCGTCCCGTGTTTATAAATAAATTGATTTTCAGTTTTTCATTTATTCTTGTTATATATTTATTTTTCTTTCTCGAATGTTTATCAATATTTACTGTTATATAATATTAATTTTTCATTATAATTAATAGTGTAAGTTGTATACAGTGGCGTAGCTAGCATAGGTGGCACCCGGGGCGGATTTTATAGGTGTCACCCCAAAACTCAATCGAAATTGTTAAAATAAAAAAAATTATAATCATTTACGTTTTATTAAAATACGAGTACCTATTACAAATATTCGAATATTATGTGAAACAAATTACTTTGTTAAAAATTAAAATTTCTTCCTTCTAGCTTTGACACTAGCGAACTCCGAAATCACGTCTTCAAAATTTATATTTTGTGTTGCTTCATGTTCTATCGTTAAAATACCAAGATTGTTTAATCTGGTTTCAGTCATTGTAGACCGCAAGTAATTTTTAATTAATTTTAATTTGCTGAAACTTCTCTCACAAGAAGCAACTGATGCACATATTGTTATAAATAACTTTAGTGCGACCGTTAGATTCGGAAGAGATTCTGTAAAATCCCAATCCACAATAAATTTCAAAAAGTCCAGTGTCACCCAATTAGAGACAGTAATATTAGCCGCTTTTAAATGTCTTCTCAATCTTGGTATTTCTAAAAGGACTTCTGTTTCTGATACTTCATCGTAAAGGTTAGTAAATTTTGATATAGCAAATTTTAACTGTTCAGTGTTTGCAGAAAGCAAGGTCTTTGACTGCACAACCTCAAACAATGAAGCTACGTCTTTAATGGACTTTACTCTTGTTTCGAGTTCAATATTGAATCTGTCAAGACATTCTAACATGTCCTTTTGAAGTTCCGCTCTAAGTGTAAGTCCAGCATCGGTGGACGATGCTAACTCACCGGGCATGCGTTTCTTGCGACGAATTCGTCGTTCCATCGTAATGTTGTATTTTTCCGATTTTTGTACAGCAAAATCTATTGCCTCTTCTGCTAGATGCAACCGTTTCTCTCCAATGAATAGACGAAGTGCTTCTAGTTTTATGATTATTTCATCAACATAAACCTTTACTTTGTAATGCAATCTGAGCATTGTTCACTTCCCTTAGCACATCATTCCAAAAGAAAAGAAAACAAAGAAATGAGAAATTGCACACAGCAGGCATAAGATTTTGTGCATCACCTCTAGTTTCTAAATCTACGTCTTGGTCACATAGTTCCTCAATTGCAGATATTATCCCATCAAAATTTTCAGCCAATACTTTTACTGCACCATAATGAGCACTCCAGCGCGTTGTCGAAAGTCTTTTAACAGATACTTTGCTGTGATTGAGGAGCACTTCCCAACGGCTTGTGGAAGTTGAAAAAAAGTTAAATATTGTTTCCACTGCTCCGAAAAATATAACACAAGTCACATTTTGTGCGAACGAATGTTGGCCGCATAAGTTAATTGAATGATCTATACAACCAATAAAAATTGCTTTATTGTTTTTTTCTTTTATAATAGCTTGCACTCCTCCGTGTATACCACTCATAACTGCAGCATTATCATAGCCTTGAGAACGACACATCATAATATCTAAGCCATCGTTTTCAAGCTTCTTTAGTATTTCAGCGCTTAAATCAGCTGCTTTTTTTTCATGTAAAGGAAAGAATCCTAAGAATACTGCTTTGACTTCTACTTTTCTATTATTAATTTTTACATAACGAATCACTTCAGACGTTTGATCGACATGTGAAACGTCAGGTGTGCTATCAAACGTGATTCCGAAATATTTGGCCGATTTAATTTCGTTGACAAGCTGACATTTTACATGATTAGCTAAAACATTTATGAACTCATTTTGTATTTCTGGCGATAAATATGTTACTTTAGGTGATTTTTCCTGCTCCAAATATAGTATATGTTCTTTGAGTACTGCATCATATTTTGACAGCAGTTTAACTAGTTCTAAAAAATTACCTTTATTAGACGACCCTTGGGTTTCATCATGTCCACGAAATGCTAGGTTTTGTTTAGCCAAAAACAATGTTATATCTAATCATCTAGATAAAAGATTTTTCCACTTCTGTTTTTCCGTATTCATTAATTGCAAGGTTGCATCATCTATTGTGGTGTGAGATTTTAATCAAATTTCCAAAGTTTTCCACTTTTCGAAATTTTCTAAATGTTCACATGAAGTTTCATGGTCCAATACTTTAGGATTTAGTTTCCACCACTTCTGAAATCCAGTTGTAAATGTTGTTTGTATGTTACTGACAGCAAATAAACGACAGCAAAAACAGTACAGGTTATTTGATATAGGAGAAAATACCATCCATGATCGTAGAATTTTTTCACCACTAGGCATCTGTTTATAAAATTATTCCTGTGAAAGATGACGAGAATCACCTTTAATCTTTGAACCATGACGAGATACAGTAGAAAACGGTCCTTCTTTGTTCTGGAAATGTTCACTGCCCTTTTTTATTATGTCAATGCGAACATTATCAGGTACCGGTAAACTCCAATGTGAAACATCTCTCAAGTGTTGAACTGATTCTTCGAAGCTAATGCTATCTCCGAAAGTAGCATTAACGGCGTCATTTTCATTATTTATTTTGATTCCGTCAAGGTCCTGGGTCGTCTTCATTGATTCTGTATTGTCGATGTTGCTATCTGAATGTGAGTCTCCAAGATGTGAATCATAACTTTCGTCAGCAGGAAACTCGGGTACTTTACTTGAACTTTGGCCGCTATCTGCTTTTGTGACATATTTGAAAAGAGAACCGGACATGCTTTGAATTTCATCCATTTTAGCCTTTTTGGCTTTTCTCTGTTGAAACCCGCTTTCTCTTTTCGAAATATGAATTCCCCGAGGCATATTTCGTTCTAAGTATTCTAAAAAATATTTTTAGTTATTAAGTGATACGTTGATTTTATAAACTAATTATAACAGTAAATAAACACCTACACGTTACGTAACTAGCTTTGTGAAATATATTTTTATATAAATTAACAATCCTGCGTCTGGGTGTAAATATGTATTTAAGTATTATTAGAAAAATACTAGTTAAATACTCCACCGTTGATTGTGATATCCGTGCCACGAGTGCTCGAGCTACTCATCTCGGAGCCAAATCAACGTACGCGAAGTTGTATGATATGATTATGATTACTTTCAATCAAAAATCTAAACTTAATGTATTCCGTTTTTGTAAACAAATCCCATTGCTATTAGATCGGAAAATAATAAGTAAGTAAATAATAAATAAGTATATTATTTAAGATTAAACATTATTACCTAAAGTAATATCTTAAAATGTGTAGAAATATAAATAAAATCTTTTTACGCCAGCAAAGCCTTTAAAACCTATTTTAATAAATAAATACCTTTAGTAGATAGTAATACTTGCCCAGGCTAAACAAAAAAATATTACTGCAATCCGTCTAAAATACCCTCTGTGGGTACCTATTTATCATTTAGGATGGCTCAATAATATAGTTTTAAAATACACAGTAATTAAAAGAGAATAAAATAATTGAAGGGTTTTTCAAAATAATCTAAGATACTGCTATTAGATACTAAATGAATTAAAAATGCTTACATACTACTGTAATACTTATATATTACCTGTAATAACAAAAATACTTCACTTACCTTGTTTATTTTCTTCAAGAATCGACTATATTAAATCGGTTTTTATACAAAAAATGTTTTTTATAATATTTAATAATTAATAAACACTTCGCACTAGACGTTCACACGTTCACGTAAGAGAATATTGAAATGAATGCGGTCGGAAACAAAAGAAATGGCCCAATCCACAATACAAGTGACGAGCGCTATATCGAGGGAATCCCCTGACTAGCGTTGGTTATGCGCGAACGGGGTATTAAATTTTGGGGGAATCCCAGATCGATTGACAGTGTACACATTGTTTTTTTTTCTAAATATCAATTTATTATGCTCGTGGTACGATATTATAGTTACCTAGACAATTCTATTAGTGGCGGTTATGCTCTCTGCCACAGATTTACGATTTTTTATAGGTAGAAAGAACTACAACTGATGGTCATAGCCGGGCTCGGGTGTCACCCCTAAACGGGTGACACCCGGGGCGGGACGCCCCCGCCGCCCCGCCTTAGCTACGCCACAAGTTGTATACATGTTATAAAGCGTTGTAAGTTTTCAGTCTAATTTACTCATTTTCATTATATTATTCATCGGACTGTTGACTGTTGCATTATCCACATTTGTAAATAAAAGGCATCATCTTTCTGTCTGTCTTTTTTATTAGTATGCCTTGCCTAGAAAACCCCGAATCAATCAACATAATTATTTTTAGGAGATTAGATATAAAGTCGACGCGCATATATGAATTCACGAAGCGAATTTTCGGTATCTCTATATTAAATACTACCTTGCGCTCGCAGTTCCGCTCCTGTTAATGTGCACTTGACTTATCTCTCGGGTGCAGTATATTATTTCTAGATGAAAGTAACCCTCTATCGCTTTTTGTCCCCTGACAATATCTGTGCAAATTTCTTTAGCTGGATGTGGCAGCGTAACCACCACGTTGCTATTATCAGAAGGTTAGAAATAATAAAATCTGACTCTAATTTGTGTAGATATGAAACGCTTTGGTAGTAAGTTTACGAAATCCTGCTGTTTTTTTTTTCGTGCTTACTAATCGCTGTTGTCCTGGCAGGCCTTCACAGCTTCACCCGGCTTTTAGTGCGAGCGCTTAAGGCACTCAGCGCATGGCTACAAGCTCAAGCGTGCCAGAGTGGCCGAAACTCGGCTTGGACTGTTGCCTTGGATACAACGCGAGTGTAACTAAAATTAACCATCTGAGTTAAGCTAACCATATATGTACACTTTAGTGAGACAGATATGCATACCTTCATATGTGTCGCACTAAAGCGTACATGAATATAGAGTCTCTAAGACTAACTAGCCAAAAATGGAAAAGGGTCCCTTATAGAACCAATGTACGTACCGTGTAAGTGTGCACGTATGTGGAGTGCAGTGCGGTGTGAGCAGGAAACTAGTGAATGCAGTGTCACTGTATCACGTTAGCAGTGTGCACGAGGTTTCCGTCCGGCGGATCAAACCCTGGCTTGTGATTCTGCCGAGGGGAGCATTTAGAGAATTGCCTGTGCATTTTCATTGGAATTGTTGAAGTACGCACATACAACTTTTGCTGTAAGCATGTGTGTCGATACAATTTCATGTCGTAGTCAAACAAACTCATTTTCGCATTTCTAATATTAGTTAGGATATTGTCAGCTATAAAGTTCAGGAATCTGGTATTGATCGCTTTTCTATTTTTTTTAGATCTATTTGTATAATGATTAATACATATCTTTGACGATTTGTAGCCCTTAGGTTTCGCGTCGTTTGTCGACGGACGAATGGATTGAAAAGTGGTTTAATGCATTATACTATAAGGGTTACAATGTTATATCAACTAAATTTTTGTTCTAGCCCTTGAAGTGTAGAGGTAAGGAGAACCATCTCTATATATGGAAATGTGTCCGTCAGTATGTGCTTAATTAGAGTGGCGCTACAGTAGCAACAAGGTTCATTATTGTTCAATTGTTATTTTTTAAATTACATAACTGTATACTCTTTAAAATCACTAAACGCATTATTTAAAGTTCACAAAAATTCTATCGCTTTCCAAGTTTTCCTACAAGAGTTATTTTAAGTTATATTTATAACATTATTTCGGATTAACCATACCCTTTGCCTATGCCTATTCCCCTACTTCAGCCAGGGGCTCGACTCTTATTGAATCTGAACCGCTGATTCTCCGCCTCGAGCCCTGCGAAGCTCAGTGTTCAAGTCGTCGACTCACAGACAAGCAGCTAAGGATATTCATAGGATCTACCCTACCTTTAGTTATTTAATCGGTGAACCTTTTCCTTCGTCATATTGTGTATCGTTATCATTATACAATAGAACCTTTTTATACAAGTCGATTGTTGACGTTCAGATCTTAGTTAGTTGTTATGCACGTCAACATCAAAATAAAAAAGTAAAAGCGACATCTTACTCGGCTGTTTTTTAATCGAACGATCGAGATGGGCATCGTAATCAATCAGCACTATGAAAATCATTATCTAACATTCGTGGAAGCTCAGCGGCCAGCTACAACACAGAGGAGATCACGAGGTACGTGCATTGTATCTTTACTGTTGTATAAAAATCACTTGTTCAAACAATGACTTCACCTCTCACCGCCACATCACCTGAACAAAAATTCACACCTAAGCAAATAAGTCTAACTAAATGAGAATAAATACCAACAAGCAACAATGAAAAATACAAGTTCAATGTGCCCATTGAATTTTCTTTGTTACGTTATATGGAATAACGTATGAAAATGTAAACACAGATGTTGGTGTGTATGATATACTAGTTTATATGTATGCATTCAGTCCATAATTCAATATCTCTATATATAAAAATTCAGTGACGTGATGTCTGTCCACGATGAACTCCGAAACTATTCAATCGATCTTCGTGAAAATTGGTATTTATGTATAATTTGGACCAACCTGAGAGATATCATAATTTATATTTCGATTAATGGCCTTAATATGTTGAACGAACAGATGACGCTTCAGTTTAGTTTGTTGTCAGAAAACTGTAGGACCGACTGTTGTAGATATCTCTTAGATGGCGATATGTTTTAATTTTGAAATTCTCTTTCAACTCCTATTTATTTTATGTTGCACGTGTTCTGTTAATATATTTACTACATAACCTCCCTTTTTCTGTATCAATTTTTACTTCATTTACTTCATTTGTTGTGTATTATTTACAGTTATATTATATTTCTAATTGCAGAATTAGATTAAAACAAATTTTATTGATGTATTAAAAAAGACGATCAGTTCGACAGTTCTGCTCTCACCAATTATAAAAGCGATCTGTGGCTTTACGCGGAAGCAGTTTACGCACCTACTGCACTCAGGCGGACCCGGGCGGGCCAATAGTTAATCAATAGAACGTATTATAATAGTAAACGTATTCCTTTGAAAAACCATACCAAGTATCTCAATAATTTCTTAGCACTAAAACATAGTCTGAACAAATAAGGAATATTCCAAAAACAACTTAAAAGCATTGTACGAGTTAAATTTATCGCTATCTTTGTTTTTCTAAATTATTCATTGTTCTTATATGTTGCAAGACAAATGTTTAATTTATTATAACACACTGTTTGCTTTACATGGGTATATAAAGAGATTTCGTTCAAAAGTAAAAATAGTTCCATCGTGAAAGCAACTATTGAAGTTTTACAAGTCGACATGGAGAATATCCCGTCCATATTTTTCTTATGTGTGGTGAGAATATATTTACTTTTTTCAAAAATAATTTTAATGAAACGCTCCAACTTGAAAACAATTGTGCCACGTTCTGCCTTGTTACCGAAGAATTAAGTGAGACTATACGATGACTATACTATGACTATACTATAAGACTATACTATGTCTGTTTTAGAGCGATGATGGCACAGTGCAAATACAAATGAGTTGGAACATTATTGATGAAACTATGGCGTAATGGTGGGGTTTTTTACCTAGCTAGCTACCACCCTTCTACATGAAAATCTATCACCAACCACCCATGCTGTATTTCAGCAGCTACACATAAGAGCCGTATATGTGGTCCAAGGTGGTAACATGTTGGGTGTTATTACAAAATAGTTAAATGCTTGGTTTAAAAATGTTTCGAATTAAATGCACCGAGCTCGCCCGAGGCAAGTCCGCGTTATCCTTTCCTTTTCGCAAGTCTAACCTAACGTAACCAAAGCGAGACAAAAGAGCAAGATAGCGAACATTCAGCGATCGCGGTGCATTTAATTCGAAACCTTTTTAATGCAAGTATTCAATAGGTATATAACTTATTTGTAACAACACCGGTTTGGTTCATCCATCCAGCCAAATATATTTACCACCTTGGAGCACATAGTCCTTTTTCTAGGTTTATTTGTGGCAACCAATCTTCTAGTCGATTAATACTGCCATTATCGAGTAGGTAACGATATTGCAAGTTTCTTGTAATCATTTCAATGTACTAACAAGAGGGCGGCCGTCTTGTTAGAACTTTCTACGGAGTTTTTGTGACAGGTCAGAACCCTTACTCCGTGGTATTATTTTCCGTCCACTTCTCTTGTGCACTATGTAGGTGGTAGAGGCACGCTGAAGCTATTACTGGTTTCAGCAAGAATGGGTCGGCTCGCCCGGGGTAGTACCACCCTCTCACAGAAAACCGACGTGAAGTAACAGTGCTTGCATTGTTGCGTTTCGTTCGAATGGCCCAACTCCCTTCCCCTTCCTCCTCTCCTTTCCCTCTTCCCTTCCTCCCTCTCCTAACACAGGCTGGCAACGCACTTGCGACTCCCCTGGTGTTGCAAGTGTCTATGGACGGTGGTGATTACTTAACATCAGGTGACCCACATGTCCGTTTGCCTCCTATGACATAAAAAAAAACAATAACCAGATTATATTACGTAAACACCACCAGTATGATAAAATATAGAGTCAAATAACACAAGATTGTAAATAAAATATATAATTCACTAAATGGCATTCCAAGATCCCGCCAAAAACTCCTGCCCTATGTCGTCTATATAGACCAACTAACTTGAAAATTTCAGGATACTAATCATTTTAATGGTAGAAAACGATGAAAGAACGAAAAAAAAAAATCGTATTTTGGCAATTTTGGAAAAAAAATGTTGAACGACCTCTTAATTATTTTTTTTTTGAGTTACGCTTTTAAATGTACTTTTAAAACATGATAAACTAACATATTTTCGTAAGAAACTCGAAAAAAAAAAATCGTTTTGTTGGGCCGCCCTAACATTTATATCACAAGTAAGCTATAACAAAAGAATTTTTTTGGTTAATTTTGGGTATTTTGCCAATCTCCTGAAAACACAGATAAATGAGTCACTATGAGATGTGATCGGTTTGTAAGCAAGTGTGGGCATTATCAAATGAGCCACTAAAGCTCTACCATACCGTCTCTTTACCTATGTATTCAATTTACAGATTCTCGTCGCGTTCAATTTCGTATACTCGTCTCCTGTTCCTCAATTTGGTAAGGCATTTTCTTCGTTTATACTAATATTAAAAAGGTGAATGGATTTTTGTTTATTCATGTGCACTGTCTCTGAAACTGCACGTCCAACTATTTATTTTTTAAATTCTATAAACTGTTTCCATTGAGGAATATTATAGACTATCCAGCATCGAGCTACAAGCTTCAGTAGCAGAGCAATTAACATTAAGAATTAGGTTGGAAAGCATTAGACTGAGTACAACAAGAACTGAGAAGATCTGAACTGTGAATGCTTATGCGAACGCGTGATAATCGTTTTGAGTTCCCCACACAGCAGACATGCAAAATTTATTTAAAATTAACATAACGCTGACAGTGTTAAAAAAAGTAATAAAACCTAGGAGCATAGCTAGCAGATTATATTTCAGTTATATCTATATTATAAGTGGAAGAAATGATTAGCTGATAGTGTGTTCGGACACCGCGTCGACGGACGTAGGTTCGAATCCTAGTAACTGAATCGGAGCTTTTAGTGAAGATAACAACGTGATGACATCATAGCATAAGGGTATGGGCTTTTCCTAAGTCGTCCTGGCTAGCTACTGCCCTCAAGTCCAAAATCTGTCGGCAAGCACCTGTTGGTGCGTTCCGGCAGCTGTACTTGAGAACCAGTCCTCTTTAGGTTTAGCGTGTTTACTACCTTAGACGACATCGTCATTTAACATTACATGAGACTATGGTCAAACGCTCGCCTACAAAGTATTAGAGAAAAATCAACAACGAAGTATCACGTTTGTTACATGTGAAACCTCTAACCGCTATTAACTTACCAAAGATTTTCATTTACATTCGTTTGCCGTTTCATGATTAAAGCTTTCTCGAAATGAAATATATTCTTGTTTACTGTTATTTATTACTATATATTGTAAAAAAAAAAGTCCTCTGCCACGTCTGTCTGTATGTCTGTTCGAGATAAAGTCTAATATTACCGAACGGATTTTCATGAGGTTTTCACCAATAGATAAAGTGATTCATGAGGAAGGTTTAGGGTATATAATTTGTCAGGGTTTATTTTTATTATCAGGGCGGGACAACGTCCGCCGAGACCGCTAGTATGATAATAATTTAATCATTATTTTCATTAAACAGTAAAAAATATGGTGTTTATTCGATATAAAACGTGACAGATGACAAAGTTGTGGCATTTCCATATGTTTGCGATAGTTATTATTTCAAAGAAAAAGTGCAATTATTAGGCTGGTTGCTTTCCAGCGTTAATTAAAAACACTGCACAACGGCCGAAAGATATGGGATACATAGGACTCACCTATATGCCAGTTTTCACTGCTGTAGAATACCTCCTCTACAATCAAAGTTAATATAGATACGGTTCCACTTTCAGTCAGAAATAATCTTCCAAGTGTCTATAAATCTTGTAACTCAAACTCGGACTGGCATACGTAGCGGTAAGAAGCTCGGAGGGAGGAAATATAAGGCACTGGATAGATCAAAACAGGGACAGATAATGACCTTTGTGCATTAGAATGATTTCTAACCATTTTAGTCTAAACACCAATTTACTCAGGTATAAAGAAATTACCTGATACCCAACCGCACTAGAACTTACAAGAACAAAATGTCATATGTTCAATGGAATTCAAAACAAGTAGCCTAAAACCATCTACGAAAAATCTCGCATCGAATGATCGTAATCTTATGCCGATACATTCAGTAGTTTGACTTGATTGAACATCAAAGGAATTGTACTTCCATTCTATACATACATTAGTATTAAATAATTAATCGCTGTTTCAGGTTTTGCTGAAGCGATAGGAAGTTTCTCTAATGGAATGGCTGGACTATTAGGAGGAAGTGGAGCTCCAGCAGGTGGCGCGCTAGGAGGCGGAGCGCCAGGTGGAGGATTAGGTGGAGCATCAGGAAGTGGAGGATTAGGAGGTATAGGTGGATTAACAGGTGAGACAATTAGAGCTTTAGTTAAAGAATTAAAACTACTTGTCGTGAGGTGCTGTATAGGGAACTATAGTTGATGATTAGAACTTTTATTAATTATTTACTACTAGCTTTTGCACGCAGCTTTGCTCGCGTCTATATAGATTACCCTGTACGATTGGAAAGGTGTCTACATGATCAATGGAGTGGTTGAGCCGTGAAAGCGTAACAAACAAATTCACATTTATTTTGTTAGTTAAGATTTAGCTAAGCTTCTTTTTCGTAACTCCAAGGATCCCTCATCGTTGGATTTCTACGTGATACATTTTTGAAGGATATATATATATATCAGAGGAGTGATAAATTTATTTAAGCACCCGAGATTAGCGGAAAATTGTTTTCCTTAGTAAATCAATTTGTAGCAATTGTAGCAAAATATATTAATAATGATTGTTCGTCAGTTAAAATTGACAATGTGTTTCGATTTGAATCCAGTCTCTTTTTCGATCGCAATCCTCTAACCCGATAGCCTAAATATAAATTGAAAAGGTATAAATTGGATACGGTTTGCTTGATTTTTATAAAAATCGTCCCATGTTTCAGATTCAGTAAAACTAATAACAGTTTTTAGGTGTTAGGTTAGTGTTAGGTTTTACAACAAAGCCCCAAAGCATATTACCGATTTGGGAGATTGTAAGTTGAACCATTATCAGGCAGATTTTGATGTCAAAAGGCTAGATAGAGTGGATCAATATGTAAATGATGGTGATGTCTGGAATTGACTCCTCTCCGTGCATCAACTAAAAGTGATTGTAACGATATTGTATTTTCAATATATTTGTATGTTAAATAAGTATCTTTGATTTTAATATTACTTGTTACAGGATGAATATACGCGTCCGAGTTCGTCATCCCCCGTCATCAATGCCGGATATTACCACACCCCTAAATACCTAATGACATATGTCCTTACTTACTTCAATTCTTAATATTATAAAAAATAGAAATATTGCGTGTATTCTTACTTTTCTACTTCAATTCTAATAAATGTTATAAAAATAGAAATATCTCTTTTTTTCCTTTTTTTATAGCGAAGGATGTTAAGTGATCACCGCCTTCCATAAACACTAGCAACACCAGGGGAGACCTGAGTGCGTTGCCAGTCTGTTTTTTTGGGGAGGGGAGGCCTACAGCGCTCTCACTGACCGAACGAAACGCAACAATGCAAGCATTGTTACTTTACGTTGGTTTTCTATAAGAGGGTGGTACTATCCCGGGCGAGCCGACTCATTCATAGTGAAGCCAGTGATAGCTTCAGCGTCTTTATCACCTACATAATATTAGATCTTTACCTATGAAATTGCCGTTTTCTATGAAAAAAATTAAACGAATTTTTTTCATGTATTTTTTATTAGTATTAATCGAAGTAATCACCCATGCAATCAATGCATCTTTCCCAACGCAGTGGCAGCTTATTAATGCCCTTCTTAAAGAAATCAGCTGGACCGGAGGCAACAAATTCTTCAAAGGCATTTTGTACTGCCTCTCGGGTATTGATTTTTTTTCCCGCCAAGGAGTTATCCAAATTCTGGAAAAAGTAGTAGTCTCTAGACGCAAGGTCTGGTGAGTAGGGCGGATGACGGAGAACTTCCAACCCCAGTTCTTGCAACTTGGAGACCGTCTGCTGTGCAGTATGAGGTCGCGCGTTGTCATGCAGGAGATTGACCAATGCTGGTTGGAGATGTGCCAGCTTCTCCATCATTGTGTTCAGTTCTTCACAGTACACTTCTGCAGTAATGCTCACCCCGTTTGGTAAGAAGCTGCGATGAATCACACCGGCGCTAGACCACCAAACAGTGACCATCACTTTTCTAGGGGTAAGTTTTCGTTTAGGGCATTGTTTAGGTTCTGAACCAGGATCCAACCAACTTGCTGGGCGCTTGCGGTTATCAAACATAATCCATTTTTCATCGCAGGTAACAATGCGGTTCAAACTTTCTTCATTTGTGCGTCTGTTGAGCTGTGCAAGGCACGTCTCGACGCGTACTTCGCGCTGGCGATCATTGAGTTCGTGGGGCACCCATTTGTCAAGCTTTTTTATCTTGCCAATTTGACGCAAATGGACCAATATTGTTTTGACGCTAACGTCGAAAGCTGCTGCTAATTCAGCCGTAGATTGTGTATCATCAGCTTCCACAATCGCCTTTAATTCGTCATTGTCGACCAAAGTCTTCGGACGACCGTGAGGTTCATTTTTCAGGTCGAAATTCCCAGAACGGAAGCGAGCAAACAAATAACAGGTGGTACGTTGGTTTGTAGTGTTAGCTCCGTAAACGTCGTTGATGTTGCGTGTCGCTTGTGCCGCGTTGCTGCCACGACGGTGCTCATATTCCATAATTACTCAAATTTTTAACGTATCCATGATGACAAAAAAGATTGAAATGCGATGAAAATGTAACACTAATCAATAAATAAATGACTACTTTTGGAAAAAGAATTCCATGTTTTTAAAATAAAATTAATTTGAAATTAGAATTCTTAACCAAACAAAAATTATTTTGATTTGAAATGGCCAGTACTGCAGAACGGCAATTTCATAGGTATTATATTTGTATAACTGTGTGATATGATATGTACCAAGATATTCGCATAAAGGACAGTCAGCAGAACGCCTTTTGTATTTCATTTCGCTCCACACCCAACACGAACTCTCGAGGCTACAAAACGCCAAACCACTTTAATGATGTTTACATAAAATAAATTTTCATAATAAAATTGATTACATTTTAAATTACTTACCTTCAATTAATATTCACTCCTTTATTACTTTTATACCACGTTACAAATAAAGTCATCACTCAGACAATCCATCATTAGTTATATATTTTAACAAAGCAAGACGCCCTGTCTGGTTTGTATATTCTTAATTTCGTGCCATTAGTTTTGTCAAAATATCATGTAGGTAACGTAGCTGGTTGCGCCGCTTTATGTATATTTGAAAATTCCCGCATTATGGATTAAATCACGCCACTTTGAAGCCCGACCAATTAATTGCGATCAGATTACGCCACCCGCCCCGCTTCCCTTTAACTATGGCACATGCTTATATAAGGTAGCGCGTCCGTGCTGCCGCCTCCATTGCCAGTGTTCGACTGCTATCATCAGTGTTGTTTGCACGCCGCATCGAGATTGTTGTGACCGCGCCGCATGCTAATAGTTTGAGTTTTCGCATGGTCAAGTGAGAAATAAACGCATCGCTACATACGTGCCGACATATATTATAAACAATAAGTGTTGTGTGAGAGAGAACTATAAACTATGCGAGAACTGCCTTCGTCCAGGTCATGTAGCAAATATATGTAAGTATGGTCCGTGTAGAAAGTGTGAAAACAAACACAAAACTCTAATTTGTGACCGAAGTACGGGCGATCAAACAATTACGCGCACAATAACCCGTCACCCCGGCCACACGGCGAATGAGTCACCGAGCTACCCCACCTGCGGTTCGGGCGCAAGCGGGGGCGCAAGCGCGGGCGCAGGGGCAGCTAACAGTTATACTCACGTACAAAGTTATCCTATACAAATAGATAACGCTCATAACAATATTCATAATACGCATAATGAACAAACAATTCTTTTATCCACTGCACTTGTCGATATACCTGACAGTTCAGGTAAATTACATAGGGCACGCGCATTATTAGACAGTGGTAGTGAAAGATCGTTTATTACAAAATCGTTTTGTAACAAATTAAATTCGCAATTAATACAGTCCACACAACAAATTCGGGGGGTTAGTAATATAATCACGCAATGCAGCCAGACGTGTAATATTACTTTAATATCTACTGATGGCACGTTCAATTCACAGAATAGACAATGTTTAGTTTTACCAGAAGTAACCTCGAAAATGCCAAGTATTACAGTACCGCGTAGGTTATTTAATATTCCTCATAATATTACTCTGGCCGATCCCACGTTTTTCGAAAGTCAACCTATAGATCTCTTGATAGGCGTAGACTTATTTTGGGATCTGCTCAGTGAAGGGAAAATGCGTTTACCGAATGGCCCTTTGCTACAGAATACTAAATTAGGCTGGATAATTTCTGGTTCCATTAATAATTTCCGAAATAAATATTAAATAATATATATTGTAATGTTGTGCACTCCCAAAACTAAGCTAATTTTCAGATCTAGAATAATCACCAGCCTACAAACTGATAATTATTTCGCACGGTGATAAATTATATAAATAAGCTATATAAAATTGACTAGACGCGCAGTCGATGGTAGGTTCTGAGTGAACACGCCATTTAAATATTCTCCTGATACGTTAGGCGAACATACGCACAAGTGGGCAGGCGTTTTTACGAGCTAGAAAAACGCCTAGACCGCAAACACATGTATAAACGACATATACAAATTGTATTCATAAGTATATCGCATTAAACCATATCGACTGCGTAACGTCTTACGGAACTCCACTATATTATATGTCGCATCAATCTGTATTTCGTGAGCATGCTACGACAATCAAACTTTACTATTTTCGACGCCAGTACCGCAGCTAGTACTAGTCTATCGTCGAACACTTGAACAAGTCACAACTTATTGAAATACCTATACAAGGCTATTTAGATTCAAATTTTATTCATTCCGTCAATACAAATATGATACCTGTGCTGATATAGAAAAATTATATATACAAATACCAATAAACGAGTCACAATATAACTAGCGTTCAATTTTTGGTTTTATATAAAAAAAAAATACATATATATCTATATAATCGGTTAATATTGTACAAGATAAGTACAGTGAACTCATATACAGCAAGAAATCATAACATTTACATACATGAACTAAGCTCATATTGTTATACGCAGCAAGATAACATTCTTAGTTCAATATTTTAGATTTTCACTATAAGAATAATATATACGTAACTTTCTACGTGCCTTCTCGTATTTACACGGATTTAATTATAATGCGCACAAGTTCGGTAATAAGCGAGTCGGCAGGTTAAGTACACGCAAACTTAGTAGATTTATTTTAACCCTAGCTAGGTTATTAACACAAACCATTATAACAATTAACACAAAAGACACTCACTGGGGAATCCAACACGTGCCATTTAGAACAAGTCAGTGATCCACCATCAAATGCTACCTTATTCGCAAAAGGTTTATTTCGTACAGGTAAAGTGCTAAAAATATTATGTAGTAATGAAAAGAATTTTGTACATTTCCTTAATTATTTCAAAGTCTCTATACGCAACTACTCTGACGAGATTAAGAAATACGCAATTTCACATGACATTACTTTTAATTTTCGAAAAATTTAAATTTCATTCTACAATTATGCTAGTTATTTTGTAAGCCTGTAGGAGGCTGGGATGAGAAGTTTTCTACGTCATTTAAGACATAGTAGGTGACGCACACTGAACGTTGGAGGTGTTTGACAAGGTGTTAACCGAAGTTGAGGCCGTTCTCTATTGCCAACCTCTAACTCCAATGTCTTCCTTTGACTTCCTGTCCCTCAGTCCCGCATTTCCGTAATGATCGTCCACTAACAACGCCTGTAAGTGCTGATTGCAATTCGCCAAACTGACAAAATATCAACAGGTGCAACAAATACATAAATACTTTTGAGGATGACAGCCCAACAGTACAATTCCAAATCTGAAGACAAGTCAGAAGCAAGAACGACATACACTGTACCCTCAACCTCATTCAATACGATAATTAATCTCCTTGTAAGAAACTAGGGGTATTCCTTAAGATGTTCCAGAACAAGATGGTGTCTACAAAGTCGACGTTGAAACTTCAACCAGCATCATACACCGACCATTTTTAAATATTGGTAGCTTCCGCTATGCGATGAACAAGTGGCGGGCAACATCTTCCTGTGAAGTCTACGTCAGCGAGGGTTGAAAGCAGCATCTTTCAAGGCGGGGAGTATGTTCACGCTTCAAATCAAGACGGCGACACCCGGAGCGTGGGATCTACGCGAACGACCCAATCAGGACAAAGCTCTGAGTCCGTTACAATTAACAGTCTTTTAAAATAAGAGAATAAACGCTATCACGAGACGACGCACGTATTTTTCTTTTTACTAAGCCGACATATGTTGCCTGTAAAGGCGCAAACAGTATCTCTATATTAAATACTACCTTGCGCTCGCAATTCCGCTCGTGTTGATGTGCACTTGACCTATCCCTCGGGTACAGTATATTATTTCTAGATGAAAGTAACCCTCTATCGTTTTTTGTCCCCTGACAATATCTGTGAAAATTTCTTTAGCTGGATGTGGCAGCGTAACCACCACGTTGCTCTTATCAGAAGGTTAGAAATAATAAAATATCTGACTCTGATTTGTGTAGATATAAAACGCTTTGGTAGCAAGTTTACGAAATCCTGCTGTTTTTTTTTCGTGCTTACTAATCGCTGTTGTCCTGGCGGGCCTTCACAGCTTCACCCGGCTTTTAGTGCGAGCGCTTAAGGCACTCAGCGCATGGCTACAAGCTCAAGGGTGCCAGAGTGGCCGAAACTCGGCTTGGACTGTTGCCTTGGATACAACGCGAGTGTAACTAAAATTTACCATCTGAGTTAAGCTAACCATATATGTATACTTTAGTGAGACAGATATGCATACCTTCATATGTGTCGCACTAAAGCGTACATGAATATAGAGTCTCTAAGACTAACTAGCCAAAAAAGGAAAAGAGTCCCTTATAGAACCAATGTACGTACCGTGTAAGTGTGCACGTATGTGGAGGGCAGTGCGGTGTGAGCAGGAAACTAGTGAATGCAGTGTCACTGTATCACGTTAGCAGTGTGCACGAGGTTTCCGTCCGGCGGATCAAACCCTGGCTTGAGATGCTACCGAGGGGAGCGCGTCTTTTAGAGAATTGCTTGTGCATTTTCATTGGAATTGTTGAAGTACGCACATACAACTTTTGCTGTAAGCATGTGTGTCGATACAATTTCATGTCGTAGTCAAACAAACTCATTTTCGCATTTCTAATATTAGTTAAGATATTGTCAGCTATAAAGTTTAGGAATCTGGTATTGATCGCTTTTCTATTTTTTTATATCTATTTGTATAATGATTAATTCATATCTTTGACGATTTGTAGGCCTTAGGTTTCGCGTCGTTTGTCGACGAATGGATTGAAAAGTGGTTTAATGCATTATACTATAAGGGTTACAATGTTATGTCAACTAAATTTTTGTTCTAGCCCTTGAAGTGTAGAGGTAAGGAGAACCATCTCTATATATGGAAATGTGTCCGTCAGTATGTGCTTAATTAGAGTGGCGCTACAGTAGCAACAAGGTGCATTATTGTTAAATTATTATTTTTTTAAATTACATAACTGTATACTCTTTGAAATCACTAAACGTTTTATTTAAAGTTCACAAAAAATTGTATCGCTCTCCAAGTTTTCCTACAAGAGTTATTTTAGGTTATATTTATAACATTATTTCGGATTAACCATACCCTTTGCCTATGCCTATTCCCCTACTTCAGGCGATCGACTCTTATTGAATTTGAACCGCTGATTCTCCGCCTCGAGCCCTACGAGCTCAGTGTTCAAGTCGTCGACTCACAGACAAACAGCTAAGGATATTCATAAGATCTACCCTACCTTTAGTTATTTACGGTGAACCTTTTCCTTCATCATATTGTGTATCGTTATCATTATACAATAGAACCTTTTTATACAATTCGATTGTTGACGTTCAGATCTTAGTTAGTTGTCATGCACGTCAACATCAAAATAAAAAAGTAAAAGCGACATCTTACTCGGCTGTTTTTTAATCAAACGATCGAGATGGGCATCGTAATCAATCAGCACTATCAAAATCATTATCTAACATTCGTGGAAGCTCACCGGCCAGCTACAACACAGAGGAGATCACGAGGTACGTGCATTGTATCTTTACTGTTGTATAAAAATCACTTGTTCAAACAATGACTTCACCTCTCACCGCCACATCACCTGAACAAAAATTCACACCTAAGCAAATAAGTCTAACTAAATGAGAATAAATACCAACAAGCAACAATGAAAAATACAAGTTCAATGTGCCCATTGAATTTCCTTTGATACGTTATATGGAATAACGTATGAAAATGTAAACACAGATGTTGGTGTGTATGATATACTAGTTTATATGTATGCATTCAGTCCATAATTCAATATCTCTATATATAAAAATTCAGTGACGTGATGTCTGTCCACGATGAACTCCGACACTATTCAACCGATCTTCGTGAAAATTGGTATTTATGTATAATTTGGACCAACCTGAGAGATATCATAATTTATATTTCGATTAATGGCCTTAATATGTTGAACGAACAGATGACGCTTCAGTTTAGTTTGTTGACAGAAAACTGTAGGACCGACTGTTGTAGATATCTCTTAGATGGCGATATGTTTTAATTTTGAAATTCTCTTTCAACTCCTATTTATTTTATGTTGCACGTGTTCTGTTAATATATTTACTACATAACCTCCCTTTTTCTGTATCAATTTTTACTTCATTTGTTGTGTATTATTTACAGTTACATTATATTTCTAATTGCAGAATTAGATTAAAACAAATTTTATTGATGTATTAAAAAAGACGATCAGTTGGACAGTTCTGCTCTCACGTGCCATTTCATACCAATTATAAAAGCGATCTATGGCTTTACGCGGAAGCAGCTTACGCACCTACTGCACTCAGGTGGACCCGGGCGGGCCAATAGTTAATCAATAGAACGTATTATAATAATAAACTTATTCCTTTGAAAAACCATACCAAGTATCTGAATAATTTCTTAGCACTAAAACATAGTCTGAACAAATAAGGAATATTCCAAAAACAACTTAAAAGCATTGTACGAGTTAAATTTATCGCTATCTTTGTTTTTCTAAATTATTCATTGTTCTTATATGTTGCAAGACAAATGTTTAATTTATTATAACACACTGTTTGCTTTACATGGGTATATAAAGAGATTTCGTTCAAAAGTAAAAATAGTTCCATCGTGAAAGCAACTATTGAAGTTTTACAAGTCGACATGGAGAATATCCCGTCCATATTTTTCTTATGTGTGGTGAGAATATATTTACTTTTTTCAAAAATTATTTTAATGAAACGCTCCAACTTGAAAACAATTGTGCCACGTTCTGCCTTGTTACCGAAGAATTAAGTGACTATACTATGTCTGTTTTAGAGCGATGATGGCACAGTGCAAATACAAATGAGTTGGAACATTCTTGATGAAACTATGGCATAATGGTGGGGTTTTTTACCTAGCTAGCACCCTTCTACATGAAAATCTATCACCAACCACCCATGCTGTATTTCAGCAGGTTCACATAAGAGCCGTATATGTGGTCCAAGGTGGTAACATGTTGGGTGTTATTACAAAAAAGTTAAATGCTTGGTTTAAAAATGTTTCGAATTAAATGCACCGAGCTCGCCCGAGGCAAGTTCGCGTTATACTTTCTTTTTCGCAAGTCTAACCTAACGTAACCAAAGCGAGACAAAAGAGCAAGATAGCGAACATTCAGCGATCGCGGTGCATTTAATTCGAAACCTTTTTAATGCAAGTATTCAATAGGTATATAACTTATTTGTAATAACACTGGTTTGGTTCATCCATCCAGCCAAACATATTTACCACCTTGGAGCACATAGTCCTTTTTCTAGGTTTATTTGTGGCAACCAATCTTCTAGTCGATTAATACTGCCATTATCGAGTAGGTAACAATATTGCAAGTTTCTTGTAATCATTTCAATGTACTAACAAGAGGGCGGCCGTCTTGTTAGAACTTTCTACGGAGTTTTTGTGACAGGTCAAAACCCGTACTCCGTGGTATTATTTTCCGTCCACTTCTCTTGTGCACTATTTAGGTGGTAGAGCCACGCTGAAGCTATTACTGGTTTCAGCATGAATGGGTCGGCTCGCCCGGGGTAGTACCACCCTCTCACAGTAAACCGACGTGAAGTAACAGTGCTTGCATTGTTGCGTTTCGTTCGGTCAGTGAGAGCGCCGGAGGCCCAACTCCCTTCCCCTTCCTCCTCGCCTTTCCCTCTTCCCTTCCTCCCTCTCCTAACACAGGCTGGCAACGCACTTGCGACTCTCCTGGTGTTGCAAGTGTCTATGGACGGTGGTGATTACTTAACATCAGGTGGCCCACATGTCCGTTTACTTCCTATGACATAAAAAAAACAATAACCAGATTATATTACGTAAACACCACCAGTATGATAAAATATAGAGTCAAATAACACAAGATTGTAAATAAAATATATAATCCACTAAATGACATTCCAAGATCCCGCCAAAAACTCCTGCCCTATGTCATCTATATAGACCAACTAACCTGAAAATTTCAGGATACTAATCATTTTAATGGTAGAAAACGATGAAAGAACGGAAAAAAATCGTATTTTGGCAATTTTGGAAAAAAAATGTTGAAAGACCTCTTAATTATTTTTTTGAGTTGCGCTTTTAAATATACTTTTAAAACATGATAAACTAACATATTTTCGTAAGAAACTCGAAAAAAAAATCGTTTTGTTGGGCCACCCTAACATTTATATCACAAGTAAGCTATAACAAAAGAATTTTTTTGGTTAATTTTGGGTATTTTGCCAATCTCCTGAAAACACAGATAAATGAGTCACTATGAGATGTGATCGGTTTGTAAGCAAGTGTGGGCATTATCAAATGAGCCACTAAAGCTCTACCATACCGTCTTTTTACCTATGTATTCAACTTACAGATTCTCGTCGCGTTCAATTTCGGTTACTCGTCTCCTGTTCCTCAATTTGGTAAGGCATTTTCTTCCTTTATACTAATATTAAAAAGGTGAATGGATTTTTGTTTATTCATGTGCACTGTCTCTGAAACTGCACGTCAAATTATTTATTTTTTAAATTCTATAAACTGTTTCCATTGAGGAATATTATAGACTATCCAGCATCGAGCTACAAGCTTCAGTAGCAGAGCAATTAACATTAAGAATTAGGTTGGAAAGCATTAGACTGAGTACGACAAGAACTGAGAAGATCTGAACTGTGAATGCTTATGCGAACGTCGACGGACGTAGGTTCGAATCCTAGTAACTGAATCGGAGATTTTGGTGAAGATAACAACGTGATGACACCATAGCATAAGGGTATGGGCTTTTCCTAAGTCGGCCTGGCTAGCTACTGCCCTCAAGTCCAAAATCTGTCGGCAAACACCTATTGGTGCGTTTCGGCAGCTATACTTGAGAACCAGTCCTCTTTAGGTTTAGCGTGTTTACTACCTTAGACGACATCGTCATTTAACATTACATGAGACTATGGTCAAATGCTCGCCTACAAAGTATTAGAGAAAAATCAACAACGAAGTATCACGTTTGTTACATGTGAAACCTCTAACCGCTATTAACTTACCAAAGATTTTCATTTACATTCGTTTGCCATTTCATGATTAAAGCTTTCTCGAAATGAAATATATTCTTATTTACTGTTATTTATTACTATATATTGTAAAAAAAAAGTCCTCTGCCACGTCTGTCTGTATGTCTGTTCGAGATAAAGTCTAATATTAGCGAACGGATTTTCATGAGGTTTTCACCAATAGATAAAGTGATTCATGAGGAAGGTTTAGGTTATATAATTTGTCAGGGTTTATTTTTATTATCAGGGCGGGACAACGTCCGCCGGGACCGCTAGTATGATAATAATTTAATCATTATTTTCATTAAACAGTAAAAAATATGGTGTTTATTCGATATAAAACGTGACAGATGACAAAGTTGTGGCATTTCCATATGTTTGCGATAGTTATTATTTCAAAGAAAAAGTGAAATGATTAGGCTGTTTGCTTTCCAGCGTTAATTAAAAACACTGCACAACGGCCGAAAGATATGGGGTACATAGGACTCACCTATATGCCAGTTTTCACCGCTGTAGAATACCTCCTCTACAATCAAAGTTAATATAGATACGGTTCCACTTTCAGTCAGAAATAATCTTCCAAGTGTCTATAAATCTTGTAACTCAAACTCGGACTGGCATACGTAGCGGTAAGAAGCTCGGAGGGAGGAAATATAAGGCACTGGATAGATCAAAACAGGGACGGATAATGACCTTTGTGCATTAGAATGATTTCTAACCATTTTAATCTAAACATCATATTTACTCAGGTATAAAGGAATTAGCTGATACCCAACCGCACTATGCATATTTACAAGAACAAAATGTCATATGTTCAATGGAATTCAAAACAAGTAGCCTAAAACCATCTACGAAAAATCTCGCATCGAATGATCGTAATCTTATGCCGATACATTCAGTAGTTGGACCTGATTGAACATCAAAGGAATTGTACTTCCATTCTATACATAGATTAGGATTAAATAATTAATCGCTGTTTCAGGTTTTGCTGAAGCGATAGGAAGTTTCTCTAATGGAATAGCTGGACTATTAGGAGGAAGTGGAGTTCCAGCAGGTGGCGCGCTAGGAGGCGGAGCGCCAGGTGGAGGATTAGGTGGAGCATCAGGAAGTGGAGGATTAGGAGGTATAGGTGGATTAACAGGTGAGGCATTTAAAGCTTTAGTTAAAGAATTAAAACTACTTGTCGTGAGGTGCTATATGGGAAACTATAGTTGATGATTAGAACTTATATTATATATTTACTACTAGCTTTTGCACGCAGCTTTGCTCGCGTCAATATAGATTACCCTGTACGATTGGAAAGGTGTCTACATGATCAATGGAGTGGTTGAGCCGTGAAAGCGTAACAAACAAATTCACATTTATTTTGTTAGTTAAGATTTAGCTAAGCTTCTTTTTCGTAACTCCAAGGATCCCTCATCGTTGGATTTCTACGTGATACATTTTTGAAGGATATATATATCAGAGGAGTGATAAATTTATTTAAGCACCCGAGATTAGCGGAAAATTGTTTTCCTTAGTAAATCAATTTGTAGCAATTGTGCAAAATATGTTAATAATGATTGTTCGTCAGTTAAAATTGACAATGTGTTTCGATTTGAATCCAGTCTCTTTTTCGATCGCAATCCTCTAACCCGATAGCCTAAATATAAATTGAAAAGGTATATATTGGATACGGTTTGTTTGATTTTTATAAAAATCGTCCCATGTTTCAGATTCAGTAAAACTAATAACAGTTTTTAGGTGTTAGGTTAGTGTTAGGTTTTACAACAAAGCCCCAAAGCATATTACCGATTTGGGAGACTGTAAGTTGAACCATTATCAGGCAGATTTTGATGTCAAAAGGCTAAATAGAGTGGATCAATATGTAAATGATGGTGATGTCTGGAATTGACTCCTCTCCGTGCATCAACTAAAAGTGATTATAACGATATTGTATTTTCAATATATTTGTATGTTAAATAAGTATCTTTGATTTTAATATTACTTGTTACAGGATGAATATACGCGTCCGAGTTCGTCATCCCCCGTCATCAATGCCGGATATTACCACACCCCTAAATACCTAATGACATATGTCCTTACTTACTTTAATTCTTAATATTATAAAAAATAGAAATATTGCGTGTATTCTTACTTTTCTACTTCAATTCTAATAAATGTTATAAACATAGAAATATCTCTTTTTTTCCTTTTTTTATAGCGAAGGATGTTAAGTGATCACCGCCTTCCATAGACACTAGCAACACCAGGGGAGACCTGAGTGCGTTGCCAGTCTGTTTTTTTGGGGAGGGGAGGCCTCCAGCGCTCTCACTGACCGAACGAAACGCAACAATGCAAGCATTGTTACTTTACGTTGGTTTTCTATAAGAGGGTGGTACTATCCAGGGCGAGCCGACTCATTCATAGTGAAGCCAGTGATAGCTTCAGCGTGGCTTTATCACCTACATAATATTAGGTCTTTACCTATGAAACTGCCGTTTTCTATGAAAAAAATTAAACGAATTTTTTTCATGTATTTTTAATTAATACTATTAATCGAAGTAATCACCCATGCAATCAATGCATCTTTCCCAACGCAGTGGCAGCTTATTGATGCCCTTCTTAAAGAAATCAGCTGGACCGGAGGCAACAAATTCTTCAAAGGCATTTTGTACTGCCTCTCGGGTATTGATTTTTTTCCCGCCAAGGAGTTATCCAAATTCTAGAAAAAGTAGTAGTCTGTAGACGCAAGGTCTGGTGAGTAGGGCAGATGACGGAGATCTTCCAACCCCAGTTCTTGCAACTTGGAGACCGTCTGCTGTGCAGTATGAGGTCGCGCGTTGTCGTGCAGGAGCAGCGGAGACGAGCGATTGACCAATGCTGGTTGGAGATGTGCCAGCTTCTCCATCATTGTGTTCAGTTCTTCACAGTACACATCTGCAGTAATGCTCACCCCGTTTGGTAAGAAGCTGTGATGAATCACACCGGCGCTAGACCACCAAACAGTGACCATCACTTTTCTAGGGGTAAGTTTTCGTTTAGGGCATTGTTTAGGTGCTGAACCAGGATCCAACCAACTTACCGATCGCTTGCGGTTATCAAACAGAATCCATTTTTCATCGCAGGTAACAATGCGCTTCAAAATTCCTTCATTTGTGTGTCTGTTGAGCAGTGCAAGGCACGTCTCGACGCGTACTTCGCGCTGGTGATCATTGAGTTCGTGGGGCACCCATTTGTCAAGTGTAAGGATCGGGTTAATGATACAACGGAGGCTGATACAGTACTGACTTTATTATAACATATTACTGATTTATATACCCCCTCACATCTCCCCCTTAAATATAAAATAAAATAAAAGTTAATTTTTATTTTATTGTTAAGTACGTTGATTACAAAATAAACAATTATAGAAAAACAATAAACACATTTAATATACTATGCGTTCCATATAAATATTTGATAGATTACACAATATGATTATAATAATAAAGTAAAAACATTGCTTAATAGAAAAAGTAAATAATATAGTATAAGATAACAATTGTTCGGCGATATCCGAACTCGAACCCGGAGTCTCGCGACCGTTATTCATCTCTACGTACCTCTCACCTACAATGTCTTTATTGCATACAGCGTATGGGTATCGCATATCAAAATAAAGACTGTAATTGCAATTTTACTCATGATATAACTTAGTTTTATTTTTGTGTATAATTTTATTCTTACCATTACATTCAATCTCAACATTAGGTGACAAATCTCTAATTACATTATATGGTCCCGAATATAACTGATTAAGTTTATTACCAGTTTCATTTTTAACTAAAAGTTTGTCATGAGGTTTATATCGTATAGGATTAACATATCTATCATACCTACTTTTTCTTATTATTTTACTCTCAATTAGATTTTTCCGCGCCTCGGTTTGAGAAACCTGAAGTCGGTATTTAAGTTCAAATGGGTAATTATCGTGATTGTAAAGAGGTTCTACGCACTTTATCAAATTTTTAGGTAAATTACATATCTTTCCGTATACAAGTTCAAATGGTGGCAATTTTGTCGACGTTTGAACTGTCGTATTATACGCTAAACACCAGAATGGTAACCAAGTACTCCACAATTCCGGTTTATTTCAGTTTGAATTCGTAAAAATGCACCTAGATTTTTGTGAGAGTTTTCTAAGGCTCCTAGTTTTGATGATGATACGCAGTAGAATTCAATTTTTTATATGAAGTAATTCACAAACCTGTTTGAAGATATCAGACATAAACTCTGTACCCTTGTCAGTAGCTATCTCTCTCGGTACGCCATGCTGTAGAATGAAATTATTTACAAAGGTGCGTGCTACTTCTGTTGCGTTTTTAGTTACAAGCGGATAAGCACACACATATTTTGATAACTCACACTGTAGCGTAAGTATATAAGAATAAACAAGATTATCTCTATCTAATGGTCCTACTAAGTCTAAAAATATTTTATCAAAAGCCGAATAAGCACTGGACGTGGTTATCATTGGCCCTTTATTCTGAATGGTATACTTATGTTTTTGACATTGAGAACACTTTTGAACAAATTTTTGGACATCAGACTCTAAGCCTGGCCAAAAATAATATTTCTTTATATTGGTCAACATTCTTCTCGTACCCGCGTGGCCACTCGTGGGCAAGAGATGAATATCGTTGAGTATCACTTTCCTATCGTCTAGGTCATCTATTCTCTCGACATCTTTTAATATACATTATCTGGGTCCTTTCCAGTTACTTTGATTTTTTATTTAGTTAGCTAACTTTTCTACGAATATATAATTTTTTTTTTTTAATGAAATATACTTCTCTTATATTCACCTTTCACAAAAATCACTCAGTTCTCTCACAAATTCGACTCGCGTAATTTGTGATTGAGACACTTGTTCTATAAATATCATTTTCTTCTCAGCAATATATACTTCTCTTATATTCATTTTTTTTTACAAAAATCACTCAGTTCTCTCACAAATTCGATTCGCGTAATTTGTGATTGAGACACTTGTTTTATAAATATCGTCTTCTCAGCAATATATACTTCTCTTATATTCATTTTTTTTTCACAAAAATCACTCGGTTCACTCACAAATCCGACTCGCGTAATTTGTGATCGAGACACCTATTTTATGAATATCGTCTTAGCAATATATACTTATCTTATATTCATTTTTTTCACAAAAATCACTCAGTTCTCTCACAAATTCGGTTCGCGTAATTTGTGATTGAGACACTTGTTTTATAAATATCGTCTTCTTCTCAGCAATATAAAATAACGCGATACTTTCTAACGTTATTAAATTATCACTCCTAAACCTTTTTAAGCTGCTGTCGTCTATAAATCTTAACTCTGCCGTGTCTTTCGGCTTGATATGGGTTTCCACAACTTTTGGTTGATCAGGCCAATCGTTGGTGGGTTATCGTATATCATCCGAAGGGACAGGATCTAGCTTTCTTCTTTGAGCTCACGTCATTACATGTAAACATTCGTTCATCTCTTTTACTCGAATAAAGTGTATAGACTCTGATCTCGCCGGTATAGTAATATTATTCTTTGTCATTATCAAAGGTAAAGAAATTTTCAAGTTGTTATTCATGGTAACAAAGTTTGATTACCATAATTCAACACCGATTTATACTTGACGAAAAAGTCTTGTCCAAGTATACCGCTACCTTTACATGGTAATGTTTTAAAAATAAAGAACTTACGTTTAATTATATGATCTCTAATAACGAAGCTTAAATAAACATATCCAATTGCTTGGACTTTGCCTCCAATACCGCTTACAAAACTTTTCTCTATATGGATTGGAATATTTTGTTAGTGAATATGTTTATACTTAACGACCGATATGGATGCACCGGTGTCGACTAACAAATCGTATGAGTAATGATTATGCGATTTAACATTTACGTAACGTACACTATTGCATTTTTAGACTAGAAAAAACTGGTTTTCATCACGCTGATTTTGCTCGATTACTGAATTTTACTGAGGATTTGAGTTAGTCAAAGTATGTACGTGCACATGACGTAGACGTTGGTTCCTAGTTGTATGAAAATTGTACTTACCTCTGTTGCCATGAAATGGGTGCGTAGGTCTGCGCCAAGTTGTCTGTGGTCCCCTTTGAACTTGCACCTGTTGTCTATTCTGAGGGTCGGTTTATACCTGGATCGTCCGCGACTTCTACCTGTGGATTATGAGCGGCCTCTCGCTCCTGAATGGTGTGGAATGAATTGCCTCTATAATACATAGTAAAAATATCAGATAAACTGTTAAATAGGCTTATAAATTTTGCTGTTATTAAGATACACCTTTCTTTTTAACACAATTACTTATATATTATTTTTGTACATACTCTCTATAACTAATTAAAAAGTTACATATATGCGATTGCATAATTACTATATGTATATAAAAAAAAAAGAAATAGCACATCATATTTCCAGGATACGATACGATGATACGCATTATATTTTCACGCACTCTTTCATATTTCACAATATTACCGCGCCTTTATACACAACACAATATATTGCCCCGCTCCGTTATTTTTGAAAATGGGGCTCTTGACATGTTAAATGATATCCCAATCTTCTTTCCGTGGCTCCTCGTATCCATTTTTAAATCTCCTTGTCGATAGGCTCTTCTTCTCCGTCCTCTTCTAATGATTTTTTTTATATATTATGAAAATTTAATTAGCAATATATCCCTTTGTTCCGCACAAAATTGCTAATTATACCATGAACAATAATACTAGCAGAATAACGTTGAACTGGCGTGTAAAGTCGGCTGTGTGATGTCGGCAATGTTACTTTTTTCAGCTGCATTTTGTGAAGTTAGGATTTCTTCTTTGGTACTAGTTATGCCCATTTTTTAATAAGATTTCACAACTAGCGATAGTGATTGCTACTAGCGCCGACAGTATGTAATCTTTGTGGCGTTGCATTGTCACTATGTGCCCCGTTTAGGTAAATGGAATGTAAACACACATCTCACTTACGGCGCTGGCAGGGTCGCCATGTAGAGATCGGGTAAAGGATACAACGGAGTCTGATACAGTACTGACTTTATTATAACATATTACTGATTTATATACTCCCTCACAAAGCTTTTTTACCTTGCCAATTTGACGCAAATGGACCAATATTGTTTTGACGCTGAAGAAAGACATATTTTAATTGGTAAATGTTTTATTGGTAAAATGGTTATTAATATTCAGCCGCTAATGGTAAATAGCGAATAGTGGTGGTGAGTCGCTCGTGGTTGATTGCGAACTGATGTTATACAAATAATTGTCTTAATACTAAAATGTTAAAGTGCACGCAGTGCACAAATCATATAGAATACTTAAAGAGCAGTTCGGTTGTGTAACTCCGAACAGACGCTAACGTCGAAAGCTGATGCTAATTCAGCCGTAGATTGTGTATCATCAGCTTCCACAATCGCCTTTAATTCGTCATTGTCGACCAAAGTCTTCGGACGACCGCGAGGTTCATTTTTCAAGTCGAAATTCCCAGAACGGAAGCGAGCTAACCAATAACAGGTGGTGCTTTGGTTTGTAGTGTTAGCTCCGTAAACGTTGTTGATGCTGCGTGCCGCTTGTGCCGCGTTGCTGCCACGACGGTACTCATATTCCATAATTACTCGAATTTTTAACGTATCCATGATGACAAAAAAGATTGAAATGCGATGAAAATGTAACACTAATCAATAAACAAATGACTACTTTTGGAAAAAGAATTCCATGTTTTTAAAATAAAATTAATTTGAAATTAGAATTCTTAGCCAAACAAAAATTATTTTGGTTTTAAATGGGCAGTACTGCAGAACGGCAATTTCATAGGTAAAGACCTATTATTACGCAAAGAAATGACAGATGCGATAGAGCATATCCCTATGAGCAAGTGCGATAGAGACAGATGTCAAACATTAAACATATACGTAGTCAAAACTCGGTATACTTGAAGGAGCTTTTTAAAAAGCACAATTTATTTTAATATTTTAATTTTGTCCAATACAAAAGAGAGTTGTTACAAGACTGAACTTAAAAACTAAATTCATTATTTCATCGACTGTTTATGCAGACCGGACGACCACCCAGTTATGCTGACGTAGTAATCTCTTATCTTAGTTTAGACGCGTATGGCTATGGTTTCCTGCCTTATACCGGGCTGCATAACTCCTCCCCCCGTAGTTTCGGAACTATTGGGCGAGTTTTTTCTAGACCAATAGTTTCGACACATTGTATAATTTTTACACATGTAATTCATACAAATTATTATAATGCTTATAGCTAAAAGTGCATAGAGGACCAATGTACCGATACTTATATTCTGAAATGTAATAGCACTTTCACTTTCGACACTAACACTTCTCGTTAACACATGGGATAAACTTTGGAGATTCTTTAAGTCCAATTCATCCAGATTCACAGGTCTTATGTTGGGCGGTGGTGTCATCGGGTTCAGCGGAACTCCAGGGAAGTTTATGATAGGTAGAGCCCGTGGAGATAATGTTCTTATTTGTTTTTGGTGTTTCCTTAATATAACTTCTTTGATTCTAGCTTCGCAGTTATCATCAGCAGTAATTATATAAGTTCCTTGAATATGGTAGTCGGTGATGTCGTCCTTACACTGTTTGGTGAGTAGTAAGGTAGATCTACTATAGAGTATCCATCGGTTGGTTTGTATCTTTTCAATTTTTACTTCATTGAACTCTACCGGTATTTGTTGGCAGTAACTCATATTGGTATCGAAGTTCATTAAGCTGATCACGCAGACATCTTTAATTAATAGAGGTGAGTGGTTTTCTTCACATAGGAATAGCAACTCGTCGATCTCTAGGCATGGGTTAAGGAGCGATACCGTTTTCGACCCTTTCATCAAGAGGTAAGGATACTTAGGTAATATAAGGGTAGTCTGGTTTAAAGGATTAGTAATAGGTAAGGGGAAAAGCTTATAGTAAGTGTACATATTGGGTTCAAAGAGAGGTATCTCCAAGATAAACGTTATTTGATTTCCCTTTGCGTAAACTTTTAATTCTATACATTTCTCTAATTTCAGAATGTTTTCTGCTTTGGCGGGGAAGGCGAGCCTGTTCTTTATTCCTATAGTTTTTAACAATGATAATAATTCGTCAGTGTCAATAATTGATTGATGTAGTGACCCTAATTTACTGAGAGATATAGCTGTTTCAATATCATCCAGTGTTATATATAGAGTTTGGAAATTATGCAAAAATAGATTATACATATTAGAGGCTTTAAGGCCATCTTGATAGATCTTTGTATCATTAATTTGTTTTTTGATTTCCCAAATCGCTCTATCGAACTGGAGGAAATTGTTTTTGGTTACATTTAGATTTTTTACAACTGATTCCATCATTTCGGCGACTACTGTCATCTTTTTATTCATTCCATCTTGTTTCGACCTTACATCGTTGATTAACGTGTCAAATTTTATTGCGTCCTCATTATCCAAATTTCCTGTAATTAGTTTAACCAGAGAACCAATGGGATTTAGAATTCCTCGTTTGTGTTTTTGTAGTGGTATTATTTGATTTAATTTTTGTAATGTAATATTTTTGATAAAGTCTGTCTGTATCTTTAAGTCGCTAATATCTGAAGGTAATGATTTAGTTCCGAAATAATGTACCATGTGTGAGTTTAGGCTAGCATACCGGTTTACATTAGCTTCTAAGTCCTCAGGAATTAAACTTAAGTCTAAAATCTTAATAATACTCCACTTATCGTTTCTAATAAGAGCTTGCCCTTCCTTGACAGGGAGCATTCCCGGGTTATTATTAACCGGTTGAAGTAGAAGGGCCCGGCTGCTGGCTATCAGCATCAGGGACACGATGGACCTGCGAAGGGCGTTTTATGTCCTTAATAGGAGCCTTAGTGTTACGACCATGGACCCTAACGGGCACTATATTCCTGACTACCTCGCCTGTAACTTCCGCCTTTATGTATCGTGCTTTATCTTTACTTCTTCTTGCATTCACACCTTTCATAAACACCGTATTTCCTTCCTTAACATTAAAATCCCTTTCGCCCCCACGTTTTCCTCTAATGTTTTCCTTTTTACCTATGGTTTTATCAGTCAGATACTCGTATAAGTATTTTGTTCGCTTTTTGTGGTCCTGTAATAAATGTTGCGTATAATCTTTGTTAAATTCGACGTCGAAGGTACTTGTTAAGTCGGTATGGCCAAAAGCTACCTCAAAAGGAGTAAGGCCTGTCGTCGAATGTATAGTCTGGTTGAACGACATAACTGCGTATGTCATGACAGAAGCTGCATCAGTAAATTTGTGTTCATATTTTGCTAAACGGTATATCTCTATAAGAGTGGAATGGAACCGTTCCACGAGTCCCATAGAATTATGGTTATGTGGAGTTCCAATATGTAAGTTAATTTTGTAAAAGTTAAGGGTTTCCTTTAGAAGCAAGTTGTTAAACTCTGTACCCGAATCCGCGCTTATTTTTCGTGGTACACCGTATATAGAAAAATATTTAATGAGGGCCTTTATTATCTCTGGTGTGGTTTTACTATTAATTTCCATAGCTTGACCTAGTTTACTAAATGCATCGATTATGGTGAGGTATAAATTTCCCTCTATGGTGAAAACATCAATGAAAATTTCCTGAAATGGTCGGTTTTGTGTCTGTGTTAGTTGTAATTCTGGTTTTATGGGTTTACGATCGTATTTCATAGTTTTGCAAGCTACGCAGGAGTTTATGACAGTTGCTACAATCACATCCATATTATTCCAAAAGTATGTGCGTTTAATATGCATTAACGTTTCCTTTATACCACGGTGGCATGTCTTCCCTATATGGTATTTTAATACTAGTTCTCGTTGCTCCTCTTCGTTATCTACGTAAACTACCCTTCGTTTGCATTCAAAGATGTTAACGGAACCTTTTTTGAATAAAGAAACAGTTGCTTCTGCAAATTGTTTACGATGTGTGTCGTGTTCGTAATAAATGAAATGTTTTATTTTAGGCTTAATGTATTCCTTCAAAAATTGTCTCACCAAGTCAGGTCTGTTTAAAGGTAGGTGGACCTCCAGTACCTTTTGTTTTGGTCTCGATATGTCTTTCACCGCTGTCTCATCCCTATGCCAAGTGTGTACAAGTATTTGGAGTGGTTTTGTGTCTACAACTTCGTCCAGAATGGGTATACCTACGGTATCTGTTTCCAATGCAGAATGTTCAGTAAACGTGTGAGATAACTGTGGTACCTCAGATGTTGAGATTGTGCTGCTAGTTGGAGAGGGTAAAGAAAACGGTGATCGGGGTTGATTTAAAGGGGATGCAGTTAATGTTCTCTCTGAGTCTGACGATATTTCAATAAGACTTTCTGCTCGCTCATTCGTTCCTAATCTATCATCATTACTTTGCAATCGTTCAATTTCCCTTATCAGTTCATCTATATGTTTCTGTAATCTCTCATTACTATCAACGTTAACCTTCATAGAATCTTTGTCGCTATCTCCTAATGCATTCAATTTAATTCGTGATAGAGCATCCGCAACACAATTTTGTTTCCCATTTTTATAAACGATGTCATAATCAAATTCAGCTAACCGCAATTTCCATCGAGTGAGTTTACTATTGGGTTCATTAATAGAGTTTAACCATCTTAATGGTCTATGGTCAGTATATATAATGAATTTTCTGCCATACAGATAAGGTCTAAAGTACTTAACGGCCCATATTATCGCTAATAATTCCTTTTCAATAGTGCTATACCTAGTTTCTGCATCATTTAGTGTTCTACTGGCATATGCTATAGGTTTGTCTACCCCAATTGACCCTTGAGACAGTACAGCGCCTAATGCATAGTTGGATGCATCTGTGGTCAAGATAAATGGTTTAGAAAAATCTGGAAATTGTAATATGGGGGCATTTACCAGAAGTTCTTTACATTGTTCTACTGCTCTTATGAACTGATCGGTAATTTCAACTTTATTTCTTTTCTTTAGACAGTTTGTTAGGGGTTGCGTTATTTTAGCAAAGTCTTTTATAAATTTACGATAGTATCCCACCAGACCTAAAAAGCTTTTAATTTGTGTTGGTGTTTTGGGAATAGGAAAGTTTAAAACTGCTTGTATTTTTTCATCGTTTGGTTTTAGTCCTTCTTTAGTGATCATATGACCTAGATATAACACTTCTTTTCGGAAGAATTCACATTTATCTAATGTCGCTTTGAGGTTCGTTTTTCTGAGACGATCAAAAACCATTCGTAACCTATCTAAATGTTGTTGTAAACTAGTAGAAAACACTATTATGTCATCAAGATAAACGAGACAGTGTATGCCTTGGAGGCCCCTTAACACACTGTCCATCGCCCTTTGGAATGTAGCTGGGGCTGTCTTAAGTCCAAAAGGTAGACGCTTAAACTCAAAGTGACCGGATTGTGTAGTAAACGCTGTTTTATGTCTATCCTGTTCCTCAACTTCGAGTTGATGGTACCCGCTTGCTAGATCTATTGTACTAAAATACATTGATTTACCTAATTTGTCAAATATATCAGAAATATTTGGCAGAGGATATTTGTCGTCAATCGTAACTTCATTTAAACGTCTGTAGTCAATTACCATTCTAAATTTTCTGTCACCTGTAGAGTCTAGTTTCTTAGGTACCAAATGTACTGGTGCGCTCCAAGGAGAGTGTGATTCGGTTATGATGTCATTGTCTAGTAGTTTGTCAACTTGTCTTTGGATTTCGTCATTTTGAGAAGGTGGATGTCTATACGGTCTTATATAAATCGGGTCTTCGTTCTTTGTTCTAATCTGGTGTTTAACGCGGTCTGTAAATGTCAGAGGTAATTCGTCGCAATGAAATACATCTCGATATTCATAACACAGTTGCTTTATACACTGACGCTCTTCTTTGTTCATATGTTCGAAACGTAACTTTGTCAAATTTTGTTTCAATATTTCATCAATTTCTAACTCGTTCATTGTTACATTCACGGCACATTCATCACTTTCATACTTTGTCACCTTTATGAGCTCCGAAATCGTCATAGTAACTCTATCATCAGAGGTATTTTGTATGATATTATAGGCAAATGAGTCGACACAACTTATGATAGCGCTCGGCATCCGGACGCCTTGGCCAAAATCTATGTAATTTATAATTGCTTCTCCGTTCCTCATATCGGTTGGGATTTTAACGCGTGTTTCTGTTCTGGGTTCTAGTACTATTTCGTGCGGTGGATTATATATAATTGGTATACATGTATTTCGTGTATATAGTAATTGGTTCTTCATGTCTATTGAGGCGTCGAGTTGTTTTAAAAGGTCCGAACCTATCAAACCATCGTATCTACTATCGACGTCATAAACATAAAATTTATGACTTTGTGAACTTTTAAATGTCTTTAGGAGTGGGATGTATATGGCTTCTGTGTGCTGACTGCGAGCGTGTGTGCTAATTACCTCGAAAGGCTCGTACCATTTAAAATTTGAAAAATATTTATTTGCAATGGCAGGGCTCACGAATGATCGTGTACTTCCTGTATCTAACATAAATCGAGCTTGTATTTCTGGTATTTCTATGTGTGGTAGTTTTAGAATGCCATCACAATTAATATGTATTACCTCGGTTGAAGAGGTGAGGCCTGTGTGTGAAAATTTTCTGCATCATAAGAAGCGGTATCCTGATAATAGTTTTCAGAAGGCTCTACATATGATTCTGGTTGAGTTTGAGGCACTTCACAATTATATGTGTGACTATTCTCAA